>JAODLL010000018.1:5575383-5611715 GCA_026546735.1 Forbesichthys agassizii
CACCATTATACTGTAGCTTATACACCATTACTGTATCTTATACACCATTATACTGTAGCTTATACACCATTACTGTAGCTTATACACCATTACTGTATCTTATACACCATTATACTGTATCTTATACACCATTACTGTATCTTATACACCATTATACTGTATCTTATACACCATTATACTGTAGCTTATACACCATTACTGTATCTTATACACCATTACTGTATCTTATACACCATTATACTGTATCTTATACACCATTATACTGTAGCTTATACACCATTATACTGTATCTTATACACCATTATACTGTAGCTTATACACCATCATGATAGGCGAATGGTACATAATCATCAATCCGTGCAAATGTTTGTCCTCTGATAGAAGGAAATAGACAGCATATGTGTACAGTACAATACATAGACTAGTTATGTTTGTTGGTGAGAGAGTAAGAGAGAGAGAGGGGGGGGGGGGGTTGATTGGAACGCCAGAGAGAATAGTTATTGATCAGGGAACTTAGACTTGATAAGGACGTTAGCTAAAAAAGCAACAAAGCAATTGTAAGTACACCACTGGCCACTGTAGTTCAGAAAATATATTTGCTCCATTGCCTTTCACACACTCTTTATTTTTTTCCACTGATTTAGCTTTTTCTTTCCATCGGTGAGCATAAAATCTCATCTCCATCAGGCTAAATTGTGGTGGGCAGCATTATCAGTTCAGAAGACCTGGGGATTTGACAGGTCCCCCTTCACAGTGATTAATTACTTCTCGGCTGTGGCGGGCCCACCTCTCTCTCTCTCTCTCTCTCTCTCTCTCTCTTTGCTGCTGAAGTGGTGGCTGGAGGCAACATGCGATAAGTGCTGCTCTTATTACTGGTCTCACTGAGAGATGGCCAGGGCTAGCTAACTCTGGCCAATCACGCAGCTGCACCATATTAGGGCCTTCCAGGCTAGCCACATACATACCTGCATACACAGTACATAAATATACATACATAATGTACATACATACATGCATTAGTACATACATTCATACATATATAATGTACGTAGATACAGTACATACGTACATGCATGCATACTAGGGCTGGCCTTAAATACTTACTAATACTACTACTACTACATGCTATTTTGATATATGTTCATTGTGTATGCATTCATTTTTCAATATCGGCCTTTGAATATAAATGTTTTCACTATATGCATCTGTGTTTGCACATTAAGCACAACTTTCTCAGTAAAGAAAAAACCTACGTGTTCGAATTTTCCTTGGTTACACTGTCATCAACAAAATCGATGGAAATTGACTATGTCTGTAAGAGGGATGCGCTATTTCTTTAACACACGGGATATTGTAAATCTGGGGAGCTCCGATTGGATCAATTGATGTGCTAATCAAAAGCGGCCATGTTTAGAGTTTGGCTAATGATTACATGGAAGTGCTAACTGTCCGACAGAATGTTCATGGAAGATTACATCTGCTGGTGTGACGGAGATCGTCCGTCCCCCTCCGGGAATCGAACTCCGATCTCCCAGGCAGAGAGTATGAGGTGTCGGAGAGTGAGGATTAGCACCGCACAGCTACCGGCTGGCCACCGCTACACTGGCTAACTAAAATGGTCTGACAAAAGCGTTGATTGTACCTGTGGTTGCGATTGTGTTTTGAAATAGTTTATAAAATTCGAATCACAAGAATGGTAGATTTCTATAAATGTGTTTAATTAACTATACACTCAAACATAGTAGCCATGTATATTCCGAAACCTTGCAAACGGTCCTGAAAGCCCGCTTAGATTTGAACTGATATGTATTTCATATCATGTTGCCGTTTCATGTACATATTTACATACATGTCTTACGTACAGTTTATTAGTAATAGTATTAGTATTCACTGTTTATTAGTAACACGTAATGATCCATCTGGTGTTGTAGGGCTCCCCAGCTCTTTTAAACCTTCCTCTCTCTGTCTTGATCCCTCCTTTCCTTTGTCCCTCCCTCCAGGGTTGTACAGGTTTATATCTCTCCTCTAATCACCGCTGATGTCTGCCTTGGATCTCCAGACTGTGTGGAGCGCTCTATTACCAGTTGCCACTGGACAGAGAGGACACTGCATACCTCATCACAGACCTGATGGACAGACTGAATCAGAGCTGGACATCACAGAGAGATTAGCCTATTATAACCGTTAGTTATAATAGGCTTAATCATGCAGAATTAGTAGTTGCACCCACCCAGAGGAGACCCGCATATGGTAAAGAGAGCATTACTGGTATTATACAGCACTTCCACAACTGTCCGCATTGTAACACTTCTTAGCGTTTTCCGACGCTTTAACACACACACATGCATACACACACACACACACACACACACACACACACACACACACACACACACCTTGAGCTGCTTGTCTCCCTGTAGGCTCAACTGTGCTGTGTCTATGAATGGCTCTTACCCTAAGGTGTGCATATGGCTGTCCATGGATGTGTTTGCGTGTGCGTGTGTTTGTGAAAGAGAGGGAGAGAGAGAGAGAGAGAGAGAGCATGTGTCTTTGTTTATCTTTTTCATGTGTCTTTGTTTCTCTCAGTGTGTGCTGTTAGTGTTTTTTTGTGTGTGCGTGCGCGTGTGTATGTGTGTGTGTTTGAACAAACCTACTTTGGAAAGCTTCATTATTAGTCCTGTCAGTTGTGTGACTCCCTGCCGAAGGCAACGAGCTGGTGATGAGAGACTATACACACATGCACGCACACACACACTCATACAGTACAAACACGCACGTACACACACACGCCTGTCAAACGCCTGTCCCCAACGGTGGACACAGAGGCCATTATGATGTCACACAGATGGACACATATGTCTGTTTCCCGGGAAACAAATGTGCTCAAAGTCTCCACTGGGCTTTATACTGTTTTCTATGTGAGCTAGCAGGCAGCAGTGCATTGTAATGTATGGTTGGAGATCAGGAGACGGAGATGTGTTCCCCTGGATAACACGCGTTACCACGTCAATATTGTGTTAAAAGCCAATGTTCTCCCATGTCCCGGCGCATCATTATTACTATGGCCATAGATTAGATTTGGTAATTCTGCCCTACACTGTTAGCTTATGCTTTCCTAATGGCTATAGCCTGACATATAGGTTATTGGACATAACCCCTCCTCCTCATTACAGATGAGTGTTGTCATTACAGAAGAGGCGGGGAGGTGAATCCTTCCTAGACTTAAGATCTTTTCCTGGTTCTGGGATACGCATACAAGCCTGTCCCTCCCGGAACCTCCCCATGTTCCTCATTGTCTTGATGCCCTGTAGCATGGAAATGAAGGAATATAGCAATGTTATGGCATTTGAAGTCAATATGTATTATAAAATCTATCTAGATGAAGATCTGCCCATCCTTCTAATTAGACGGGGTGACTGGAGATTGATTTTTAATTGCAAAAGTAATTACATGGAGCAGATAGCCAGTGACATGTGATTATCTAGGTGATTGATTAAAAGGCCTGGCTGCTGGGGCCAGACCGTCAGCAGCTGAATCCAGACAAAAGAGAAAATTAAAAAAGTTGTCCCGTTTGTAATCACGAATTTCAAGGGTGAAATTACAAAGCCAAACATCCCCTCAGAGAAGCACAGCGTCCTTCCACTTTGTGTCCATCTGCCCTGCTGTCTAATGTCCTCCCCCCAACCCCCACCCCTGCAAGCTGCAGAGAATGAATATGATGTAAAAAATGAATCACATTACAAACAGCCTGGTGTGTAAATGGCAGGAACATTGATCTGCTTAGTGGCCAAGTCACACCATGGCAGGAAGTGCAGAGAGAGAGAGAGAGAGAGAGAGAGAGGCGGGGGGGGGCACTTTTCCTGTTGTCGTCTTACAGTATGTGCCAGCACCCGTTCTTTGTTGTCTGTCAACCCGGTAAGGAAGTGACTTCATAATCATATCATCCATTTAGATGCTTCTGAAGGACAGGGCTAAGTAATCTGACTCACTGCTGCATTTACTTCATATTCCACCTAGTGGACAAAGCACGCTAATACAATAGAACTAGTATGTGCTCCTTTGTGGGAACTGGACCTTAAACCCACTGTTAGTGGCATGCTTTGCCTGAACTAAACAGGAAAAGCTATGCCCTAATATCTACTCTCACCTGATGGTTTATATAATCCCATCTAGCCACACCTGTTGTAGATAAGCCCCCGGGATCACACACACCCACACACACGCACACACACACACACACACACACACACACACACACACACACACCACAACACCACACAGTCTTTGCTCCTGACCCTCATAACCAGAACATCCATTTATTTCTCACCGTGGGAGTGCCTATAAATTAGGCCTGGTTAAGGTATCATTTAGGCCGGGGCTTTTAAGCCACTTCTGTCATTTTAGTAGAATGTTCACTCTTCGCGCTTTCCATGGAGGCAACATTTATGTCTTTAATTTACAGCTCCTTGCCTGCAGGACAGTTGTGGGCTTTATGAAGTGGTATTAGGGGGCCTATTCAGTTGTCATGGCAGAGCTGTGCTCAGTGTGGTGCAGCAATCTGAAGCCAGCAGAGAGAAGGGAGAAGAGGCAGTGATTTCAAATGGGAATTGCTCTCCTTTTAAGTCATAGAACTCTGTAGGGTGGCAGCAGGGCATTTGAAGGGAGGGGGAAAGAGAGAATTAAGAAGACAGGAGGAGAAATTAAACAGGTCTGGGCCAGCCACACATATTATCCCCCCTCAGGACCTACACTCTATATTGGCTGTAGCATCGCAGGCTCCCGCGGGACACGGTGACTTCCACGCGCCTTCATCAGGAGTGGGCCGGGCGGAGCGGCCGGGCTGTGTCTCCTGGTCACCCGTCACACATGTGTATCCCAGCCTGGGCTGCACGGGTCAACATAAAGCACCTGCACATATTACATCTCTATGACGTTTGATGGATCAGTGGGGTGGAGGCCATCAGGGGGTCTGCCACGCCACGCAGAGATCCTCCACACACACACAGCCCACCGCTTCCCAGACTCTCTTGGAAGAGGAGCTGTGCACTGCACCCTACAGATATCGGTCCACATCCTACAGTGGTCCCTAGATGCACGAGTAAGCATTCATACATACGAAAGCTTCTATCCATATGCACACACAGACACACGCACACACACACACACACACACACACACACAGTCAGATGACATGTTTACACATGGACAATGTCCCTATCAGAGTGTGTGGATAATGTGGCCAGTAGTGATGAGCGGCCCACGGGTCGTTATTTTTTACAATCCGCACCCACCCTACCCGCCAACTTGCCAAACAGCCAATTGCGATATTTAGCAGTTTACAATTGGATGCACGTTTCAACGAACACTGGCAAGAGACAATAGCAGAGCCACCAAAGTCCTTATGCCTAATGTCTGTAGAGCCACTGCCAGCTACATAAAAGTGAGCAGTAGCCTTACTAAACTATACCTATACCTATTTAATATTTCATTGTTTCATTTACAGACATCCAAAACCTGCTGAAACTAATTTCCGGGAGTCATCGTTGTCCGTCCGTCCGTCATCGTACTCCGCACGTGTTTGAGAGAGCGACAATCGGAGAATGCCCGCACACGCAATGATTATATATATATATATATATATATATATATATATATATATATATATATATGTGATATTACTTGGTTGGGACGCTGCTTTGCCTCGTTTTGACTTGACCCAACCACAATATTTTCTGATAAGCATATCCGAACCCGCATCAATAGTGGCCTGGACTGTACTGCAGGTAGATAATCCCCTGCATGTCATGGGCAGTAAACACTCACAGCAGGCTGGTCGTCACAGGCCATGGCCCTTCCAGAAGTGGGATCAAACATCTTGCACGGATAGATGGCTCCTGCTCTTAACCGTAATGATGCTGGTTTCAGTCAACTCCCTGAGAAAATTTTCGTTTGAAACCAAAATGGATGACAATTTGATTAAATATTGCTCTGAAGCATGAACATCTGTTGTTGGCTATAGACACTGTAGGCTGCCATCGGGCAGCTCCCTGTTGTTAATGTGTATAACTGAAAGAATGTAAGCATAAACAGCTCCTATGTTATAACATTTGCCTGAATTGTAAACATCTATTTCATACAGTAAATACAGTTAGGGAAATGTTTTGTCTAGTCTATTATGTAGAAGACAACATTATCATTTACTCAAGCAGCAGACACCTCAGTTGGGTAGGATGTGGTCAAATCAGTGTTGAAAGTGGACAGCAAATTATGGGTGAAAGCAGCCATATACAAATGCTTTGCATGTGTTTACCCCCATGTCGTTGGGTCTTTGATGTTCTAGTCTAAACCATAGCCAAAATACCGGGGACATGTTTATTTCAGAGGCTGAATCTACAGTGTGATTCAATGTGCTACTTTTGTTAACCCTGCAATACAAATATACACACAGACAGCCACGGCGTGATTGCACATCAGGGCAAAGAGGACCACAGCATTTTATTTTGCATGTGTGTGCAAATCAGCATAGAAATGTTGATATCACCTCAGGTTAAACAAAATTGTGTTTATGCAGCCATCTTTCATCTATTCCCCTGATATATTCTAGTCGCAATTGTATGTTGGTGTGCTCTGTGGCACCTGATGAAGGGACACCCCCCCCCCCCCCCCCTTCCTTCCAAAAGATCTCAACTATGGCCAAAATGCCATATGATGTTCCTCCTGTGACGAGAGATTCTCGTCATGCGGGATTCATGCGGCAGTTTGTCAAAGAATGTTCTTTTCAAATGCAGCGGCCATGACCTTAAACAGCGTCTTGGGCTGGCCTGTTAGATCTGCTTGAAGATGAGGCGTTCCACTCTGGCCCATTAGCTTCACCTTTTCACCAACCTCCCTCTCGGGGTGGTTCTGGCAATGCTCCAAAAGGACTACATTTTGATCCAGCGCCCGATAAAGTCTGGTCGTTGATGGGCCTGATGGCATCTGCGCTGTCCGTCTGCGCTCCCAGACAAATGCACCGCAGGAAGGTTAGCCACAGCTCCTTGTGCTCCTTATCAATCAATTACATTTGGCTTTGTCAGATTAATTGTATGGAATTGCTTGCTGCTGATAGGAAGCACGTACTGGTTGGGGGTTGGGCAAGAAGTGTGTGTGATTGTTGTGTATTTTAGCTGCCCTTTTTTACCCTTGATAATTTGTAACCGGGGACAGTGGATGAGATCAAATCTGTGCTGTTGACAACAAAGGAAAGATGTCCTATATCTATGTGGGTTGCATTCTAGGCATATATCCAGACATTACACAGATGGCGAATTAGCTAGAAGAAGGAATTGCACATTTATGTTTACAGTATCATAAGTGACTTCACTGGACACCATGTTACCTCCTATGTGTGTTAATGACGCAGCTCACATTCTTGAAATAATGTCTGAGCCTTTTCCCGTCCCATTTCAAAGCAAACCTTTTACTTCCGGGTGATGGAGTCACTCCCCACGCCTTACAAACCCGCCTCCTCTGTACAAGAAGCGGGGTCCATCATGTAATGCTCAGCTGACTGTGTCTAATTGCTGATAATGTTGTGTGAGGGGTGTGTCAGGCCGCAGAGCACGCTGGCCTGCCAAGCATATTGGACCCGGGGTCAGGCTGCGTTCATCTTACTAATGAGATGACACAAGGAGAAGATGGAGCAGCCAATCAGCACATTCCCCTCCATCAGCAGGCTGGAAACATTGTCCCAAGTTCAAGTGAGAAATCCCCGCAGGCCCTGCCAACTGACCACATCATTCTCAAGAGTGTGTAGTCTGTAGTCCAGGCCTGATCTTGTCCCAGAAGCACTTGGTGTGCGGTTCTCATCACCCAGCCTCCCAGCTAGTCTTTAGCTCCACTCAGAGGAGAGGAGCGGAGGTTAAATCAACACTTGCCTCTTCCTTCAGAACATCTCAATCTAAAGAGAAGTGAGATGTGCTCCTCCCTTCATGTATCCCCCTCCCCCCCGGACTAGTCCCCTTCTCTTAAGTTCTCTGCTTGGCGGTGGGTCAGGTTGATGTCCCCAGTTGCTGAAACTCATTTGGGGGGCATTAAAGTGTAAACCAGATGAAAAAACAAAGAGCTTAGGCAAATCAGATGGCTCAAGCAACAACAACAACAAACGCACACACTGTAATCTTCTTAGGGAAATTAATGAGGGGAAGCCCCCTTAGCCACGCAGGATAATGATCCATGACCAGGGGGATGTGAGGCTGCACTGGATCAGGCAGAAGGTGAGAACTGGAGAGTGGGATTAGAGACGGACTCCCACCAGAATCAAACAGGACTCTGCCAAAGAGATCCCTTCCCTCCCGTGCCCAAACTTCAAAAACTCCAGTCTAAAATGGAAGTAGGTGTCTGTAATCCCCTCTGTGGCTGGAGATCTAAGCGGCTGACTGGAGCCCAGCTTTCATCCTGCCGCTTGTACGGCATGCTCTGTCTGTCTCCATGTCCTGGGAACGTTAACTTTTGCACTGTGGCTCCGGTGCAGATCTGCAGGCTCATTAGCTCTTTATTAGCACACTGCATGCTAGCTGCCAAGAGGCCCAGACATGGACAGTGTCTTGCTGCAGAGCATGCAACACTATTGCCAGTTGGATGGCTGGTTGCTGTTGGAGATGTCACTGGCGTTGGTACTGATAGAAGGTTCCATTAATTCACTGGAACCTTCCTCCATGTGACCCACATTCTCCAGGATTTGTACTTCTGTCCTACTGAAAGAGATTCCTTCAGTGAAATACCAGTAATTGTAAAATACCTGTTCATTGGTCGTCCACGGTTGTCCAATTAGATCATCTGACCATAATGGAAGGATTTCTCTTAGATATATATATATATATATACAATCATTTTCTTCCCAGTATTAGTGTCAGAACTGTCACTGACATCATGCAAGGATATTTTGAAATACCTTTGAAATGTGATGTCACCTGCCATTTTGGAGCTGGCTTTATTTTTCCCTCTCACAGTTCATAGAATGTGGGCTGATTTAAAAGGAGGCGTGGAATTGAGAAAATAAGCAGGCTTTGTAGTGCTTAATGGGGCAAAAAGCGCAGTGTTGAAGCACAGGAATCCATCACAGTCAAGTCTCACCAGCCACTCTGCCATCATCTGGTGTGATTGTGACAATACACACTCACACACATGCCATGCACACACTACCACCATACACAACCCAGCAGCATTTATACAGTCACTGAAAATACATTTACTCTTATAGGGAAATATATAGAAATATAATATATTACTAATAATCAAAGGACATATAGACTATCAAATGGATTATGTGCAAAACGACTAGTGTTTTGTGGATATGTGCTGCTAATTGTTCTGATGATAAAACCCTGCTTGCTACACAATACTGACCAAGACTAGTTTGACAAAAGCAGTCAACAATGATTATTCCTACATGAAATGTATGTCCGTGCCTATTGTTTTCCATTACAGCTCATACTCGCGCAGGTCCACAGTTATCCCTGCATCTAAATTATGCAGTTCCTTATCTGCGAGTCATTTCCAAGGCCATGCCGTGTGGCCCCATGTGGCTGTGGCCAGGTGTAAAAGCTTGACCTCTCTGTAGGACAGCACAGTGACTTTCAGTAGAGCTCCCACTGAGTGCACTAAAACACAGCACCTCCATTCCACATGGGAGGGAGGAGATGGGATTATAAGGGAGCTTTACATAATCTAATAGAAAGCAATTAGTGGATAAAAACAAAGCATTACTAAGGCATAAACACACATATTAAATTGAATTGCTTTCGAATATACAATTATAATAAAATATTAATATAATGGCGACATTTGACAAAATGTCTTTTCATTTAAGACTATTCATTCAATATACTGTATGACAATATTCCAAATACAATGCACCAATACTGTGACCATACATATACAGGCAAAATTAAACGCTCATAATAGTATGACCATACAGTATATAAATAATGAGGAAAGTAGCATTAACACTCCATGTATTGCATATCATTTATTGTGTGATTATGACATGTCTGTAGCTTTTCTATGACGCACAGAACAAAGTAACACACTAGAAATGAACACACACAAGCACAAATGCTCACACGGATACAGTGAAATCCCAGCATAAACAAACACACAACATGAACACATCTGGATATCCCAGCATGCTCACTGGAGCCTCCCACCTGCCTGATGTCGTCAAACGTTCTCTTTCATGCATGCTCACAGTTGTTTATTTTATTTCCATCTAGTAGCCAGGGGATATATTTCTGCTGCAGCCCAGTGGCAGAGAACCCTCTTTCACATGTTAGCAGTGGCAGGACCAGGAACTCGCTAATGACTGCATCCAACACGCTTGTGCATCCCTGCTCCAGAAACGAAACGATTAATGTGTGTAATTACATTGTAATTGCATGGTAATTATACATCTAAAGCACACACACACACAGCTCACCTTTGTTCAGCCGAAAGGCAGGTATATTTCACACTGAAAGACAGATTATAGCCACAGATCGCTTCCCCATGGAGATAAAGGATTAACTAGTGCCATCAAATGTCTCACTACTTTGCATGTCAAATTTGTTTTGGTTTTTTGTTTGTTCTAAGGTACAATTTCACAGGACTGGAGCATGAAGCCATGTAGACAATACCTCTAAGGATGTATGGGTTCTCCATCCAGGGAAAATAAAACAAATGGCCCACCTGCTCTCTGCTGGAAGCCAATGTTTTAGGTTACTGTTGTTAAAAAAGCTAGCAGCCATTTTGTTAATTGTAAAAACCACATGTAAATTATTTTACAATATGTACAGTACATACTATATATGAGTGTGCAGCATGCAGTATTTTACATGTGTGTTTAAGAGAGAGCAAGCCAAATAAAGATAATCTACTAGAGAAAGTGGGAGGCTATAGTCAGCTTCTGGACTCATTAGATGGCCCCCACTGTGGTGTTTCATGAAGACATATGGGCTGAAGGAGCATTTGATGTGGATGCCACTGTCTTGCTTGTCATCCACAATTTGGCCTGCCCTAATCCCTGCTTTAATTTACTCCCCTCCGCAAGGCAGTGGCTCCTACCGCCGTCCTCGGGGGTCGTTCCACTTCTGTCGCCAGTGACAGTGAATATGCAAAGGCATGATTCCTCACAGGCGAGAGTAACAGGGAGCAGATCCGGTGGGGAGCACACCTCCTGTCTCACAGCATCTTTTAACATCACTCACAAGAGCGCTTTGCAGTTGCAAACTATTCTTCGGAGACTTCTTTATTAACGTGCTGATCTGAGGGCTATTAGGGGAAGTTTGTTTACCGTGAAGGATGTGGTTATTGATTTGCTGATAGATGAAAATTGCTGCAAAGTTTCTGACAGTACAGGGAGGGGCTGGAACATATTCTTCTTCACACTCAATCTGACATCCCCCCCAGCTCTTCTCAATCCTCCTTTTCAGCCTTATTTTTCCCACTCCTCTAATTTTCCCTGGAATGCCGGGAGGGAGAAAGGCCACTGACGGGGACAAGTAATTGCTATCAGTCTGTCATTAGGTTTCCCCTTGCTCGCTCTCTCTCCTCCTCTTTCTCCCTAGCTCGCTCGCTCTTTCCAGGCCTTAGCTCAGCGTTGCTTACAAATAAGACACTTAAGAGATGAGGGGAATTCGCTCACCCAAAGCTGTGATGTAGTTGATTTTGTACGGTTGGAGCAGCCCCTCCGACCGCATTTTCATTCTTTCTCGTCCTGAGAACAATTTTCTCTCTGTCCCCTCCACTCACCCTCTCTCTCTCTCTCTCTCTCTCTCTCTCTCTCTCTCTCGCTCTCTGCCCTCTCGTCTCTGCCTTTCAGGGTATCATTTGCAATTTAATGCTCACCTGGGGTGAGCCTTGACAATAGACTCCACCATGAAATGGCCCCGACCCTGCCTGCATGCCTAATGAGGTTGATGTAGAGCTATTTAGGTCATTGTACCTCTACAATATCTACTTAATGCAACTCCATGGGAGTGGATTGTTGAAATGGTTAAAGATTCTATTAAGTCTTTACAAAAGCCATTCCATTCCCCTGTCCACCAAATACGAGCAGGGCCACTGATCTACTCCACTCTCTCTTTGTGAGAGGCTGTTAGGACAAAGTGTTGCAAAGGAGGTGAAATGTTAGCCTGGAGAGTCACACTCTAACTAATGTTGCTCCAATATTCCATCTGGTTATAGAGGAGGCGCTAATAAAAACATTCACTTGCCCTGCACTGGAAACATATTCTAACAGATGAAATCTGGCTTGAGCAGCCAAATTCATATTAATCATCAGACAACCCGATCTGCCAAAACAGACGGCCAACACCGACTATTAATCAGAGCAGAACCCGTGACAGCCCTTGGAATCGAAGGGAAAGTAGTTGTAGGGGGGGCCTTTTTGAGAGGGTACTTGATATGAAAACTGTGTTGTTGTGCTTTGTAGCAGCCTGTGGGAGTTTTTAAACAAGCCCATATGGTGGTAGCCACCAGCTTTGGAGAAGGCGGGTGGGTTGGGGGGGTTTAGCCCGGGCCAGAATTTCACACAGTCAGTATTGAGTGGGATTGAGGAGGCGAGCTCTTAAGCTGTCTTTTCAGGCGCAGCAAAAGCCCTCCATCTGGCCTCCCCTAAAACTCGGGGCGAGTTTACTCAGCTCCCTGTTGGCTGATTGGGCCTCCTGAAGCAGAGGTAACAGCATCAATAGTGTAAACCCTTACCACTTGAGAGCATTACACTTCTTTTCATGCTTGGCTAAATCAGAAGTGGGGAAGTGAAATTTACACCTTTTTGATGTTCTTTTTTCGCTCCTGACTAAGAGGGGCAATCTTAACCCGTTTGATCTTCACAAGCGCCCACTAAATGGCCAAATATGCCAAGCAGACGGAAGCAGACGGTTGGCAGTTGCCAGTTTGCGGAGGGTCACTGTTGGAGCACTCCATGTGGTGGGGCAGGCAACCTCACAGAAGGCTCCACTCTTGTGACAGTCCAGCCAAGCTTCTGTCTGGAGGCCCACTGTCCCTGGCCCAAGCTCATGCTGTCCCTGCCTCCCAACTCTGCCAGGGCCAGTGTGACACTTGTGTCCACTGTGGAGCATCGGATGAACACTGTAACTGGGGTTTTACAACAAAACGTATGGACATACAGCACCCGCCAAGTGTCAGCCTTATGATGTTTATATTTGATGGCATTAGCATGGGTTTGTAGAGCTGCAATCTACTTTGTATGCAAATACACATCGCACCGCTCCACCGCTCTGACAGATTGAGTCTCTGGTGAGATCTCTGAGCTGTGAATGTGTAGATCATGATTCATATCACTAATAAGTAAATACATAATCATGTGATCGCAGAGATGGGTTTAAGCCAGCCAGGCTTTGTTGTATGAGTAAAAGCTTTGACTGCAGTCACCTCACTAATCTTGGCTGTTGACTGGTGCTAAAGCGGAAGGACTCCACCTGGGGATGTGTGAACATCCCCCTCAACAGGGATCGAGAGAGCGCTTTGCTGGAGAGTTGCTAGCTGGTGACAGTTGCTGCAGGAGCCCGGCTTTAATGAGTGTGTGCTGTCTGGAGCCTTTAGCTCCCGAGCTAAGCCCTCATCTGACTGGTGGAGCCCTAGGCCGAGGGACTGTGGAACTGTTTGCACCTCTTAATGAAGCTGGGGGCCTGGCCTTCCGCCTGCCCTTCTTCCCTCCCCAGGACCTGCCTGTGCCAGCCAGAACTGCAGCAGAGACCAACACCATCAGTTCCTGTTTATTTCCCTGGCTCTAAACCCCCCTCCCTTTGTATTTGTGTTTATGTTTTGTCCTATCCTTTCTTAAACTGTTGTCGGTTCATTCATTTTGGTCCAATTTTCTCACTTGTGGTTGTCAGCGCGACATGAAAATATTGGTTGGAGATAATTAAACGGTTGTGCCCTGTGGAAAACACTGTTTCGCCCCCTCTTTGTGTTGAATATAAATTACAATGTGTGTGTGTGTGTGTGTGTGTGTGTGCGTGTGTGTGCGTGTGTGTGCGTGTGTGTGTGTGTGTGTGTGTTGCAGGGGGAGGGGTTACTTTGTGTCAGTATGAAAAGAAGGGGCCCCTATCCTGGCAGCCAAAATCCTGCCGAGGAACTTGTCTGGGATCGTGATGTTCCGACAGCACCACTCCGACAAGATACATAGTTTCCATTCAACGACAAGCTTCTTATTGGTTACTATAGTTTCACTAATGCCCAACTGAAGGCGATGCCTAATCTCAACAGAATGGGTTAAAAGGTGCCGATGTACACAGCCACAAAAACCACATGTTGAGAGTCAAGGGACCAAGCCCCCTCAATGCAGAACCCCCTGTCTTTGATGTGGCCCTATCTGGGGCAGGAGATTTCAGTGAGCGGGGAAGAATACACAGAGGCCCCTGTTGCATACAAACCCATCGAAAGACCTTCTGACAATGGCTGCTGCCTCAGAGAGTGGGCTATAGGGCCTCACAAAGGTAGGGGGTAGAGAGAGAGAGAGAGAGATTCTACTGGCCCAACCTCATATTCACCAATAATACCAATGTCACCACCACATCATGAGTGCAAAGGTATTATACTGCTCTGCTCACGCACAGGCCTGTTATTGCATAGAATTTGCATGAGGCTGTGCCACTGGTGTGTTGGCAGACAGTGATGGAGGGAGCAGTGAGGAGTGGAGATGAAGGCAGATGAGAGGAGTCACTGGTGCGTATGCTGAAGGGTGTTATGTTTAAGACTCTCACATCTCAAGCACCACACTGAAGCAGTGGGTGGAGAGAGGTGGTGTAGGGGGTCAGTCCCTGTTTCAATAGACTGCCTCTCAATGACACTGAAGGAGTAATTGAAAAGCTAATATTGTTACGCATATCCCGGGGATTATGTCGCATTGTGACAACAAGTACGCAATCCTGCCGTGTTTATTTTTGGTCAGCCTTTGTTGCTGCCCCTAATTGGTGCCGAGTGTGCATTTCATGCGTCGCGGTGGGACCCATCCCACAGCCAAACAGGCCACTGATAGGCACAGTTTAACACATTTGTTAAAAACGAGTTTGCAAATATAGCTGAAATATGTGCCAATGTCAGCATAAGCAAGGCATCTGTTTGCCATACTTGTCTCCCATCCGCAGAACACATCTGTGTCGAAGCCTGTTCATTTGTGACATTTAACATTGCTTAAAAAAAACATATCATTCTGCATTTCTCAGTCTATCATCACCCAGTGCCATATCTTCACATTGTGCGATTCATGGCAGATTTTAAATTAATTAAGTATGTCATTTGTAACAACTGCTGAGGCTGGTGCAGAGCTAAACAATGGCAATGGGATAACTGCCCTTTAGTGCAGCATCAATGGGCTTACAATGTGCTGAATTAGTAGGCATATTAATGACCAGCCGCAATGCCCGTCCATTCTCTTCAGTGAAATCTGCTTATGCAAATGGCCCATGAATCCAATTCAAAGTGAGCCTTACCCACATCCACGGCGGGGGCTGTGGTACAAAGTGACATGAGAAAAGTTAGGGACACTTGTCTGGTTTTCTCCCAGAACATGATCCAGTTAGCATGTGGCTGCCTGCGCTGGTCACAGACAGGCGTGCTATAGGGCCTTTTGAGGCCAATGGCTAGCCTCTCACAGGGGGGCCTGCAGGCGGGTTAATCCAGCCAACCGTGACTACTGTGTGCTCCAGGGTGGGGGTGGAGCATGCAGGACCCAACCAGGTTCATGCCCTCGGCGTGAAAAAGACGAGTTGAAGGAATGGAATAATCCCCATTACATTTGTTAAAGGGCTGCTGTTCTTTTGTGTTGGATGGGACACATTTAAAAGGCGATGTCATAATGGTTAGATTGAAATGATATCTTTAAGCACAATGAACATGGCTTCTTTTTTACCAACAACTTAAAACCCTGTTGTTCCTATTATTGGCCTATTGTTTGGATACATGAGTGCACTCTGAATAAGAATTAGTTGTTGTAATACAACCTGTTATAAAATATTGAGCATGATTATGCATGTTCTGGTTTCATGAATGATGCAATCACAGAAAGAAAGGCGACTGCTTCCCACACTAACACATACATTATCTGTCTAGCCCATCTACTGCATACATTTATTGAGCAAACTGTTTATTTGCTGGTTTTTGTATTGTAGATGAATAATCTTTCAAATTAATTAGATTGAAATCACAAACCTTTAAACCACTCCTCTCTCTGTAATAACCATGGACATGTATTGTAATGCCTACATAATAAACATACATTTTATTCTAAGCATATAAATACGAAGCATATATAATTTTTGAACACACCATGACAACAACACAGAGAAAACAATAGCTTTATCTTTCCAGTGTGAAGTTTCTCAGCTTGGTCCCTGGTTAACTAGGGTGAAATGCGTCTTTAAACATATTATTAAACATATTTATCTTATTTTTCCTTCTCTTTGTCAGTGACATTTGTGATATATATAGAGTATATATACACACACACACACACAGACACACACACATATATATACAGTATATATAAATACAGTATAATATGACTTCAGATATAGCATATGTACTGTAGAAGTAGCGTTGCAGTTCTCATGTGTGTACTTTATCTACCCTCTTCATTTTCATTTGAGGTGAATGTACAAGCTCTGTAAGCAACTTAATATCCTAAATAAATAAGTCATTTGTCATTGCCGCCGGGCCTCCTGTTAGAGCAGCCTTTCTTTACCGTGCCTGACATCATGTGTTTGCCTGCATTTCTCAACAACTGTTGCCTGTGTACCTAGAAGCTTAATGCAAAGTTTATTCATCAAGTTCACATTCAACACAATAGGAACCCTCGCAGGGAGTTGCCAATAAAACATAAAGCCAAAATGTATAAATCTAACCCGCTCTGAGCACACATAATACTAAATTACAAGGTATAATTTATTATTAGTGGGATTTTTTATGCTCTTTTTGGCAAGGGGCCAAGGTTCTGGGAGGCTGTGTGGTTCTGCACAGTCGGGCACAGGATAGCACAGAGAATCCTAGTGCAATGAATACACTAAACAGAGGCAAACTTTTCCCCATGATCCAATAGAACTCTGCAGCACAGAGACACAGATGACAAGAGGTCAGCTTGTTTTAAAACTACTGACAGCACCAGATGGATGGGGTTTACCACATCACATTGCCAGTGTACAATTAGAATGTGAGTGAACTTTCTGGCACTCATTCTATTTGTCTGACTGTTGCAAATCCCACCCCTAATTATTATTATATTTATTTTACTAATTTACGTACTAAATTAGTAAAATAAATATAATAATAATAATAAATATAGCTGCAAGATGCCATGGTCGGGCCTAGCCTATGCCGACCCCTGCCAGCGGCACGACAACCACCGCCCAGCCTAGGAGGACCCCCACCAGCTTACCTGTTAAGTTTGGTTTGACTCGGTCAAAGTGGAGTCCTGTTAAAAGGCTTCACCACCGAATTTGAAAGCCTGTCATTACGCAACCGTTTAAGAAATGTAAAACCCACAAAATAAACTTTATGAGTCTTGATCCAAAGAACACCTATACCAATTTTCACAAAGATCAGACAATATTTGAGAGAGAAATTAGAAAAATATAAGTTTTTGTATAAAATTCAAAATGGCGGGATAATTACGTCACACGTTGGATTCGGGAGGTCCTGAAGAATCTAATTATATTTGAAAATCAGTTAAAGATTTTAAAAGTTATTAGCAGAAACGTGAATCGTGAATAAATGTTGACATTATAGGGAGCGCTATTTGCAAACAACAAAAGCCTTTGCCATAAAACTTCTTGGGAAGGGTCATCACACTATAGAATAGTTGTCCTGTCAAGTTTCATGTCAATTGGATGCGTGTCGAAGATATAGCGTCACTTCCTGATTGTTGGTTTTTGATTGTGTCATAACATTAAGCAAAAGTTCTGATTAAATACGGAGGTCCAAAATAGGCAAATTGTTGACCTTAGCCTGAACTTTGACCTTTTGAGGTGACGCCACCAAATTAAGTGTCAGAGATGTTGAGACCATAAGCTGTGTGCCAAAATTCACAACTTTTTACCATACGGTTTAAGGGGTTTTCATTGACTTCAACAATAACAAAAAGGGCTTCACCACTTCGTCGCTACGCCCTTAATAATGGTATAAACCATTACAAATATGTATGATATCTCATTGTCAGCATCCTAAATCATTATTCTGAAATCAAACTACTACCTCAATACAACACTTCTTCTAAGTCATGACAGCGTCTTCTCATCCATCTCAGCGGCGGGGGAGGGGAGGGGGGAGGGGGGTCAGGACGCTGGCCTCTCAGTGAGTTTCCCTCCTTTAAAGAAGCTCATAATGGCGGTTAGAAGGCCCAGAGAGGGAGGGGGCTCCTCTATGTGACAGATTCTCCCTGTCCGTGAAATTCCCCCTGCGATAATTTGTCTTTGTGTTGACGGGCCCGTAGCTCCACGCGACATGGGCCATAGCAGGGAGGGCGGGGCCGTCCTCATCACCTGCCATTTCTCTGTCCGTCCTGACACACACACACACACACACACAACCCTCCCTATCCCACCCTGCCCCCCCTTCCCCATTCTCCTGGCCCTGACTCCCACCACACCCCCACACTTTCATCTCTTCAGCAGGAGCTGTCTTCTTACTGGCAGAGGAACCAAATAATGGGGCTTGTCACAGGCCTTGTTCTTTGTTGTTCTTCAGGGTCTAAGAGAAATGCAGAGACTCCATTGTAGTCATTACGTTTCCCATCCTTTTTGCAGGGGCTTGTGGGGACGCACTTTGACTCGCCTCAATAGGGACTCAAAGGGGAATTCCTTTTGCAAATTCTTGATGTTACATACTTAATGTGTGTGTGTGCATGCGCACATGTCAATGTGACTGATATCCTGTTTGTATTTTATATGTAAGGACAGTTGACATCACACTGTGCGTGACACTTGCACTGTGTGCATACACAAGTTACTGTCGTGAGAATAAAGTGTGCATGTGAGTATGTGTGTCATGAGTAGGCGAACAGGAGGTGAATCTCATCAGATAAAGCCTGCTGCAGCTCATCAATCACCAACCAGCCAGTCAGGGCGAGTCCGTTCCAGATGTGTACATGCTTAATTATTTGTCGTGTAATTAGTTTGTGAAATGTCACCAAATGTCAGGTTTGCCAGGCAGCAAGGTGATATGGAGCAACTGTGCCAAGCGTCAGAGAGAATTCTCTGTAGAGGTTTACTATATGATGGTATGGGAGAGGCTGGGAGAAGGCTGCTATGGAAGTCTGGGGGTCTTCCCAACCTGTTGAAAGACAAGGATGGTCTGGTAGGGCCATTATGCTGTATGCTAACAAAGCAGCCAGACTGCTGAAGAAGGCTGCCATCATTGTAATGTTTACCAGTGGATAGTGACAGCTTCTTATGTTAATGCTAATGTGTGTTAGCAACAAAATGACAGAAAGATTATGGTCCCAATTATAGAAGGTTTGCAGTAGAGTTTAAGATGCTACCTTATCGTTTTTCAGGAAGGTATAGCATTTGTTATAATATTGATCCAAACAGTGCATAATGTCAGCTTGAACCAATCTAGCTAGCTTGTTTTGTTGAAACATGTTATTTTTATATAGTATGTATTATTTTAAAACCATTGCTTGTTTATGATCACACATCCACACACTGAATATTTTGTGTACCTCTAATCAAAGACTGGTGACAAATTGACTAGGATTTCAGCCTCTGTGTTCAAATCAATCATGCCAACATGTCCATTCAGTGGCTGGTGTAACACCAACACCGTAAAAAGCCTGAACAGGCCAGAACTGGAAGCTGACACTGCTGCTGATATAATGTGCCAGTGCTGATATTATATTATGCGAATGGTTGTAGAAACAAACCATTTGGGCCTGATTGAAAACCCCATCAATGGAATGGGATAGACAAAGAGGAATCCTGTGCCGTTTGGTGCCTTTGTACATGTTTTAAATTCAGCTGTTATCAGGAATGTACCAGCTGTCCACTGTACACAAAATAAAGCGTCTGCCTTTCCCAAACCTGATCCTGGCATTTGTGCTGAGTGAAGTGGGACTAGGCAAGAACAGGGCCCCGGCCCCCGGGGCCCGGGGCTGTCTGCTGGCCCCTGGGACGATGCTGATGGACAGCAATGTAGAGCAGCAAAGCAACAGGCTGGCAGTCACACTGGGCCATGAATGAGTCTGAAAGAAACGGGAAGGGGATGTGTGTGTGTGCGCGTGTGTGTGCATGAAAAAGCCTGTGTTGAATGTCTGAGTGGGGCACTCAGGAAACCCATATAAATATAGCCATGACCAAACTGTTCTGCATTTACACACACATATGGACATATCTGGCCAAAGCCAGCTCTTGAAGAGACTGATAACCCTGAGACTATGATGGTAGACACTTGAAAGTAGAGGCTTATCTAAATACGCTATGAACAATTGCCCTCTGACATAAGAGCGACCCCACTCACCACAGTCAATAACACCTGATTCTCCATGTAGGATTAATGTTGGTCAATATCGTCTGCAAACATGTCCGTCAAAATTTGTCACTTCAAACCTCCAACAAATGTGAACTCTCATAATGTGAATGCGAGCGCATGTTTGTGCACGTGTCAATAATCTTTTTTTGGTGCTCATTTTCCTGTCGATGTGTGTTTGTTCACACTTCATTTGATGTGGTTATCTTGCATTAGCCACAGCTTTCCTTCATGTCTGTAGCTAGTGCTCTGTTGAGCCCCCAGGTTACAGGTCCCCTCGCCTCCCCCACCCCCCTCACTAAACGACTTAACTAAACTAATGAATTAGCCAATTAATCAGAGCAGGCCCTGTCCCTGCCCTGAGAGCTTGTGTATACAAGCAGACTGCCCCTTTGACCTCCAGAAACCCCCAGGGCTGCTCCTGCCTGCCTCAGTGCATAACATTTAATAAATATAATTTCAAGACTATATTAATTCCCACATAGCCATCCATAAGTAATTAGTAACACTTACTTTATGCATTGCTGCCTGTCAATGTATATCCACTGTGCATGTGTTTGTGTGCGTTGTGTGTTAGAATGTATGATGTAGGCTTGTGGATCTGTGTGTTTGCACTTAATTTAAACATTTAAACCAACTCCAATTCAGCCACTTCCTCATACCGTCAGCTTTATCTCTCGATGCTGGGGGCAAAAATAATTTGTGCCCGAGTAAAATAAGTGAAAATAATAGAGAACTATAAAGACCATTTATTTTTTGCACCCCCATTTATTCCTCAATGCCGTAAGTGAGCTTTATCTACTCCAACACATCGCAAACATGCACCCTCCTTTTATATTTTGCCACACTCAAACTTTTCATTTTCGGACAGATTGAGGCACCCTATTTAGCTCTTATTCATCTGTGCCTGTAGGGGAACTGACGTTGCAGTCAATAAAAGCGTGAGCCCGTCTCCGAGAGCTTCTTCCCTCTTCCCTTTGTGTGCAAAGTGGCAGCCGTGAATTTAATGGAGGGAGAATGTTGTGATTGCTTAATGGCTTCCCAGGCAGTCGCGGACGGGAGAATTAAATTCCGCATCTGCTTTCCAAGGCGTTAATCTCCTCTCCTCACATTCCGCCTGTTATGATGTGCACACAAGAGATAATGTTTAAACCGACTAAAGCAGGGTAAACCGGCGCAGGCTGTTATTGGCTTTATAATTACATAATTAACTTTTTGTCTCTAATCGTTACAGAGGTAATGGCGCTGCTAAAACGGGGGGCCTCTGCTGAGCAGAAAACCCAAATCAAAAATCAATAATCCATAGAATGCCATTAAGAGCTGGAGCCTGAATCACAGGAGAGACAGACGAGGTAGGGGGAGAGAAAGAGAGAGAGAGAGAGAGAGAGGGCAGAGGAGCGCTGTCTCCCATCCTCTTCTCTGTGCGGTAAATGAATCTCATTTGCAGTGTTATCTGTGGGAGAAGAGACCCACAGCTGTGCAGAGTGTCAGGGGTATCAGGCTCTTCCAGGTGCACAGAGAGAGAGAGAGAGATAGAGAGAGAGAGAGAGAGAGAGAGAGAGACAAGCGCCTCCATAAATTACACATGGCCTCCCAACGCCACTATTGTAGGGCGACTGACCCGCTCCAAATGAATTTCGTTCACATACAGATCCCTCCTTATTTCTAATTTACATTGTGTCTGAAAAATGATATCATAAAAAAGATGAATGTACTAATTACCTCTCCTCTTATCTCTTCCTCTCCCAGTGCTCACCCTGCTGGACCGGCTCCTCGCAGGATGTAAGTACGTCACTTATTTCATTGTGACAGGCGTAATTTATTCACAAAAGTGTGCCATAAATACAGGCGTTCGGGTTGGCTACCTTACACTCACACAGTGGGCCTCCAAGTGCTGTGCCCGCTTAAATGAATGGTGAATTGACAAACATTTCCAGAGCCAAATTACCCCCAGTGTCACTGTGAAATTAGGTTCTTGACCTGGGCTCTGATGCATGCTTATCTTTCTACATATTTTCCCCATTGATGTTCATGCATGGCATCTCTCCGTGCCACCACTCTATGAGCCTTCCTATGAGAAAGGGGTTAGGGGTATTTTAATACACCTGTGAAATGAGACTCGTCATGAATATGCTAAAGTTGAGCTGTCACAGCATTTAGAGTGATATGCCCTCACTTCTCCCAGACAGGCCAATAGGGATATATCTGACAAATAGAGGACCCAGGCTTATGCTGCCTGCCAGGGACATTTTAACAAATAGGCTTATTAACAGTTCAAGGGCCAAGGACAACTGCAAGGTTATGCAACTATGTGAAGGTATAAGGCAGGAGAGCGAAGATTGCCTGCATGTTCCTGTCTCATCAAAACACAGCCTTCTGAGTCCTCAATAACCGTCGTCAGGGAAATGTTTATGTCTCCTCACCTTGGGATGAACTTGTATTTTACCTGTCAACATCTGTTTGTGTAAGATTTCACCTAAGTAATGGCTTTGACTTTGTGTGTTGAGTCTAACAGCATTTTCCTTCCCCCGAAAGTCTGCTGGGCTCTTTTACCACCCACGCTCATCGTTTCACTGTTTTCTGTGACTCCGAGCTTTGGAGTTGACCCACTGACCCGTCTCCAAGAACCTAATAAGCATTAATTCCAAACTCACCTGAAACCCCAGCATGGTCAGTCATATAATGGTAATTCACCAAGGTCACAGTTGCTAACCAACATTACAACAAACATTCCAAGAGTCTACCAGCATTAATATTCTGATACGGTCATGTTCAAAGAAAAACATACTTCATTATTTTTAATTTAATATATTTTGAATACGGTAGCTGTGATATACGATACATGTCTTGGCCTGGCTTTTCTTTTATTGTGCTTGTGCTGTACATTGTTGTAAAAGTGCTCTGAACTTAAACCTCCTCTCCAACTAAGACCAGTTCTGTAGATATATTATACTTTGCCATTTTGATGCATAATATTTGTTTGTGACTTTTTTCGTTCTAAAGCAGACAATCTGGGCCAAAGTATTATTTTCACATCTTCAGCTTCTGAAGGAGACTGCAGCTTGGCATGACGAACACACCATTACCTTTGGTGTCACACTTGGCATTTGTTTCAAGTTCTTTCAGGCACAAAGGCTATATCTCCAGCAGTAAAAGCCTGTGTGAAATGCTTTGCTTAACCTGCTGACACAAAAGAACCACTTAAGCATTTTCCCCTTTCATCTCCTACAAGTGCAATGACTCACTTTCCTTTCGGGATCAATACTGGGAGGAAGCTAGTGACCTAAGATAACCGCAGCAAAAGGACACATGCAGCATACAGTACAGTGCATACAACATGCTGCAGTGTGCTCATGCATCAACTGGATATGTGAGTTATGTGCACGTCTCGTCACGGTAATTCTTTCACTTGAAATGCTCATTTCCATTGAACTTACTATACAGATGGTGAGCCTCTTCAAGTTAGTTTGCTAGTTAGTTAGGGATTTATTTATTTATTCCACAATTATAACTGATTTACATGAATTACTATTATCTATGAAAGACAGTGACAGTGAAAGTGAGTAAAGATTTTAGAGAACAGTTAATTTCAATCAGGTCCTCCCCAAAGCAGCTGTGGACCCATATATAGTAGAACTACTGTATGTTGGAGGGGAATCATGGCCTGGTGCTTGCAGTGATGGAGACTGGCTGGGTGTGTTGTTGAGACATGGTCCACCCTCAACACTGCCTGCCTGGATGTCTGCAGGGCGTGCAGGGCATGCAGGGCGTGGAGACACCTGGCCGGAGAAGGCAGCGTCGGTGATTAATGCTGCCTGTTTAGGGTGCTGTCATCGGGGGAGATGGACGAGGGCTCAGGATGATGGATGGGGGTGGGAGTGGGGAGGATGATAAGACACGGCCCATGAATCTGTTCTACATCACCGGCTGCTTTGATCACTGACAGAAGTTCAGAGATGGGCCTGTGCATCTGTCCAAACAAACAAAAGCCTCTTCCCTCCCAAGACAATCCCCTACACCACCAACCACACCCCCCCCAGCCTAAAACCATGCCTCGCAGGTTAGCCCCCCTCGCTCACACTCAGGGAGGGAGAGACAGGGAAAGATGGAGTATGAAGCAGAGAAACTAGATAGAGAGAGGAGACAAGAGAGCAAAGCACCCATAAGTGGGGTTTGGAAACTGTGAACCATGGCAGCGTGGTTTAAAGCCCCCTGAACGGAGCCCTCGTCCGCAATGACAGATTTGGCAGATAAGAGATGATCCATGAAAGCCGATCGGTGCGCTGACAGCAGGAGAGAAGCCTTGGCCCGGCCAGTGAGGCACATTACTGTGGGCAAACGCAGCTGTCAGGGCCAAGCGGGGCCCTGGGCTCTCTGTCGAGCCACCAGGCTGACGTCACGCAGAGCGCCAGGTCCTCCGGTCATCCTACACTGCATTCCTGCAATGAAACGCTCACAGGCCGCACTCTGGCACAACTTCATTTCACTGTGTCGGTCCCAGCTGACAGGTGTTGAAGTTAGCCCATCTCAGACATTCTCTGACATATTGACAATGTGTTGTGGAACGCAAGGGAGGGGGGGGGGGGGTCATGCAGAGTGAAGGCTTTTTGACAGATAGAGCGTAAAAGATTAGGATGGGATTTATTCTAGAGCAATGTGCAGGAGCAGCAGTTATCGGGACTCGCAGTGTCCCAACGAGGTTCGAATAATCTTTAAGCGCTGGCCTCTGGACAGACAGGCAGGCAGACAGACAGATTTACGGTGTGGACAGCAGCGAGAAATAGATCCATGCAGTGTGTTAAACAGGAGACTTTCATGTACAGCCCCTGCTGAACACATAGCTGCACATTGCTAATTCCACAGCCTCTAAAGAAAATTACCCCATCTACCAATGTAGCTAGTGAGTCCCTCAAGGATATGAAAGGCAGTAATAAGCTATTTAATTTATACTTTAAATTATTTTATGCTCAATAGACACACTCTAGGTCCTTATTGCTATTTAAATGATTACTTTCCCCAAATTATTCTAATCCATTTTCAGAGGAAACATACATCCTTATTTGAACCGCTAAATAGAGCTAAAAGGCTTTCTTTCATTTTGGCTTCCATTTAATTATATTAGCTTGGTAATGGATATGATACTAATGGTGAATTATTTTTCATAAAAATACTGCGTTACAATTTAATAGTTTGCAGTTACTTTTGTTTGTTTTGTTGGTACATATATTTAGTGGCAATGTGTAATGTTGGCCACAAGGGGTACGCTCCGCATACAAACCACATGCTGTGTGTTCATGTTCATGTAAGTGTGGGGTGGGTTAATGCCCAATTTTTCCACTTTGTTTAAGCCACAATTGAAACAGAATGTCCCTATATGGCCCTGCAAGACTAATCTGGCAAGATGTAAATGTATATCATACATACAGTATAGGAGGCACTGCCCAGGAAGTTTGAAGATGCTTATGCAATCACATACTGTAATAGACATCGCCAGTCGTGTCATCACAGTTCGAAGTCAGGAGCACTTCCGAGTCTAAATTTCAAGAGTGAATAGGATCACAGTGGCATTTTTCTCCAGTTTTATTCAGTGCTAATAAATTGAGCTTTTGGCATACATTTAATATATTTTAAAGTCTTCGTATTCAAGTTATATGCTGTTTGCTAACTGCAAGGTTTAAAAGTAAACTACCAGTGCATATTAAGTTACCCTATCATTTTGAAACTTTGTGCCAGCTAGCAGTTTTATTAGGTAATATTTTATAGGTATTTTAATAGTGTCAATATAATAAATAAAACATTGTATATATATTTTAGTGTTGTAATTACTAATATACGTAGCTATGGTACTGTAACATCACAGCCTGGCCTTTTACATTTCCGGTTGAGTGATCCTACAACGGGAGACATATTTTATATACGCTGGAGCAATAGCAAAATGCTTACTTTGACTACTTAGCGTCTCGAAATGTGGAAACACCAGTATTTTCCAGTGGGAATATGTGTATTTGACAAAACCAGTAAGTTTTCAACATATAAGTTAATCACAGACCGTGGTAGGGAAGAATATTGAAAACGCCATTCAGTCATGCTTAGACCCAGAAGTCCTTATATGGGGATAATGTCGTACGACTGGCGAGGTCTATGATACTCAACATATTGAACACCTTGAGCACAGCAGGGATGAAGACAGTGGCTGAGGCATATGTCATTTATTGGTCTGTAGCTCTGTGAGATAAAAGTTATGGTATCAGATCAAAATATATTGTAGGTGTGACCTGCAGACTGAAACGAATGCTTTGGTCTTTGGTCTCATTTGATCTCATATCGCCTAGATTCCTGCTTCACTGTGTTCATGTCTAAATCCTGTCTCTCTGTTCCTCTCTGCTCTCTTCTTACCCACATTAAAGCTGCATACATGAAAAGATTGGTGACCTTTTAATGAAAATGTCAAAGCTCTGTATTTCAGACTCCAAGCACCGTCTCCATGACACCTGAGCCTACGCCAGCCTCATCTACAAGGCTCATGACAGCTCCTGATGTCTTTCTCCTCTCTCTCCACTGACATCGGGGCCAGACCTTCTAGCCTGCATGTCCACTAGGAACATATTTCCAAACACATTCTTAAATGCCTAGCTACTTTCAATAGAAAGAAGCTATGCGCCCATGTTTCAGACAGCTCTGAGCTAAATGATGCAACAATACAGTTTAAATGTACAGCAGACTCTTGGCACGATGCATAACCAATCTATCTGCATCATTTACTGTAGCTACCTGCAACTATCACACCATCTTACCATGGCACTGGAACAAAGATGTACTCTAGATCATTCATACATATACATTTATACAACATATTATTCTTTGGCATGATGTGCATAGCAAATGAAAATGTCATGTCTTTCTTTTTATAGCTTCCTCTTTCTTCTCACTATTATCATGGGATTTCAAATGTTTCAATGTCTCCTTAAGACATTGACGTGTTCATTGAGTTACGTGGGCGCCACCCAGAGCAGAGGCCATCTTTGTCTACAATACCCCATCCTCACGTCACTTCAAGTCTTCTGGATCTATTTTTAGCACAGAGAAAAAGGTGTGAAGGCGTTCTTTAAGTAAGTGACAACCTGCCGACCGGCTCTATTTGATGCTCACCAGATCAAAGCCTCACTGCAGGGCGTGCTAATGTGAAGTCCACAGCAGTGATTATAGCTGTGCATGATTACCCCACAATGGCACTCCTATTAATCACATCACTCGTATTATTACAATTTGATTTGACTCGATGATGCCCACCCCCTCCATTCAGATCACAAGCTGTTCCCCCATCGCACCCCCCCCCACACCCCTCGCTCTCACCATCATCAGGACATCTCCAAATAAAACTGTCAAGTGGGCCGACTGCTCTCCACAGTCAGTGGATGACATTTAAAAGGCTACAACATGACTGACAGTGTACTCACAGAGGGAGGGAGTGAAAGTGTAAAGGGGGAGATAGAGAGAGAGAGGGGAAGAGAGAGAAAGAGGGTGAGGGGGGAATGCCTGTGTTAATACTTACAAATGACTAATATCTCCCCAGCAGGTTCCAATGCCAGACAAACTGGATAAATATTGAGATTCTTCCAAGCACATCAGCACGTGAAATAAAAGTGTTCCCTGTGCGGGCCCCATCGGGTAGCTCAGGCTTGTCTCTGCACATCACTGTCTAATTGTTGAGTGTGTTTAGTAAAATGCTCCCAGTACATCTAGCCTCATGCAGGCCCCACATCCACTGTATGAATAGTGTATGGCTCGCCTCATCGCTGCGTATTGAAATGTGTATGGAGGAGCAATGATCCTGTCCCTTGTGAAATACCACCATTATTTATTCAACAGGCTATTGGTGCTACATGTACTGTATGATACCATGAGTATGTGATAAATTGCTTGTTTGCACTGTATGCAACGTTAGTGAAAAGAGCTCAGATGCAAAAAACTATCACAGAAATTTGCACGATTCATTTGTTAAAAAAAATGTTATCGACTCCAAGCCCTAATATATAAATATATATATACATATATACACATGTACATATATATATATATATACATATATATATATATATCAGCAGGAAACCGATGCCGTGCCTACTCCGGTTAGGGAATGAGTCCTTACCCCAAGTGAAGGAGTTTAAGTACCTCAGGGTCTTATTCGAGAGTGAGGGGACATTGGAGCGAGAGATTGGCCGGAGAATCGGAGCAGCAGGAACGGTATTACAATCAGTTTACAGCACCATTGTGACGAAAAGAGTGCTGAGCCGGAAGGCAAAGCTCTCGATTTTCCGGGCAATTTTCTTTCCTATGATGTGAGGTGATGAAGGGTTGGTCATGACCGAAAGAATGAGATCTCGGGTAAATGGCCAAAATTCAGCCAAAATTTGTTTTCTCAGGAGGGTGACTTCTTTCAAGATAAGATGAGAAGCTCAGCAATCTGCGAGGAACTCAGAGTAGAGCCGGTGCTCAAAAGGAACCAGTTGAGGTGGTACGGCATCTGGTAAGGATGCCCACTGGGCGCCTCCCTCGGGAGGTGTTCCAGGCACCTCCATCTTGGAAGAGGCCTCGGGGAAGACCCAGGGAGAGGAATATCAGGGATTGAATGAGAAAATACATAATGCCAGATTAAAACCCAGGCCCATATTGTCAGAGATAGGCTATTACTCGTGTCACTGCTCCAGACTGAAAATAGCCTGGTAGTTTGCTGCTATATTAATGTATAAAACATCATATAGACACATTTTAAATCACAACAATTTGGAACACTAAACTGATGACCTTAGCTTCATTTTGAAGATAATGGGAATAGATACACAATGCAAGCAGGTGTTACATCTGCTGCAGGTATTAAGGGAGAGCTAGGGTAGCTGTGACGTCGTCACGTAGAACGACATGGGACAGAAAATTCTGCACATGACGACGCAGTAATTGTTTACATGTTGTTTATGGTGTAGCTGAAGCCAACTAGCATAGCTAGTTAATCAACATTAACATCCATTGTTTGGATCAGAAGTCTGGAAAGTAATACACTGAGAGTCAAGACCACATTCAAAATGGCAGACGGGCGGCAGATTTGCGCGCTAGACAGAACTGATTACGGTACAACATTCTATCCTGTATGTAACCTCGCTAGTCGCTTCAATAATACCTGGCTATATTGTATGTCTACATACTGTATCACTGCCGTTTAGTCCAAAGCGCCATCAGGAAACTTTAAATGAAAACTTTCCTTGTAAAACTCTACCATTGTCGTGCATGATCTGATGGACATCTGGCACCTTATTAAGCATGATAATTCGCCACAACAGGAAGTAAAAAAACATTTTAAAAAGAGGAAAATCGAGAGAGAAAACGTGCTCCTGCAATTTGCAATAATGTTCTTTAATGCGTTAGGCATTTCAAATGAATCGAAAATATTAAAGGGATAGTAGAGGTAAATCAGTCATTTTAGTCTTAACATGTCATTAAAAAATGTAGAGGCTTAATATAAACACTTACAAACTATGAAAATCAATTTCCATTTAAATCGCAAAATATTCCCTATATTCATATCACTTTCTGTCTGTCCGGCGATTTTCTGGGTGGAGTTAACTCGAGCGTGGGGACGTCTTGCCGCTCCTGCCACTCCTATAAATTCACACACACACACACACACATTCAAGGTCAAAAGTAAATGTCACACCCTGCACATATATCATGGAATCAAAACTAAACGTTGGAAAACAGGCCCATATCAATAAGGAAAGCTAATGGCTCCTACAATCAATTCAGAGCTAATGACGAATTATTATTCAAACGAATAATAAAAATATATATATATATATATATTTAAATATATACTTTGTTAATGTTGTTGTCCTTATTGGGTGTGCGTGTGTGTATATATATATATATATATATGTATATATATATATATATATATACTGTATATAAAATAGTGGCCTGGGCTAGGCTGATACGTGGAATATGACCAGTAAGGAATATTATACTGACCAGCCTCATATGTGGTTTAAAAAGTTTGTAATCACAAAGTAATGTTTAAATAATTCTGTTGGATTTACTAAAGAAACAGTAAGGTGTTTAAAGTGTCAATAATGTGGTACATTATTAGATTAGCATTTGCACATGCAACTAAAGCCTAATATAGTTATTAGTTGTTAAAACTAATATTCATAATGTTAACATAAATGGCCTACAGTATGTTGACTTGGAACATTCCATAATTTGTTCATGTTTTTTATTTACATGTCAAGAAGACATGAGCCTGATTTACTGGTAAAATCGATTTACATACTGTATTCTATTCTTTTCTGTATTATAGTTCTCTGTGATATTCAGAATGATACATTTGTTATTATTTCCTTTAGAATATCTCTCACTGACAAGCTACCATTGAAAATGTAACTGCATTTATTAAATTGTGGGTGCAAAAGTTTGGTGTAGCAACAGTAAGCAAAGGGAGCGAATTGGAGTTATGATGACGGCACTAGAGAGAATATAATTTATTTCACTCATCTGCTGCCTTAACAAAAATCTGATTAATTGTCATGCTACGCATTGGTCAGAGGATTAAAACCTCACATTTACATATTATTTATATAAATATAACACTTGTTAAATACAACACCAGTGATTTGTTATTTGATCTTTTTTATTTGACACAGGATCTAACCCGAAAAAAGAAAGAAACATTATATCAACACAAAATATCACTCGCATATCACTTTTTTTTAAGGTCACCCATCGGATACCCACGGCTAACCGACCCAATACAGGATTCTGACATGTACTGATTCAAATAAAAGGCCACCATGCAAAAACAAAGAAGAAACAGACAAAGCATGTTTTCACTGTGAAGTCTAGAACAGTTAATAGCAAAAACATGGTGACGTGGGCGGTCACACAAAGCAACATCTAATGAAACCAAAAATACACATATCGGATATGAAGATAATAATATATGTTTCCAGTATTTACCTTGTCCTGTTTAGAACAGGCTGTGGAGTCTTCCACACCACAAAACCTGTGTCAGCAACCCCCAGAGATAGCAGGCTGCCCAACCCAGGCTTGGCAGGTCCAGTTAGAGTTGCGTGCGTCATATGCAGCCAGTCCAGGCCTGGATCCCAGGCAACGCCGGAGAACATCCTCCTCCCAGACAATGGGCCCAGCTTGCCATGCTAGACCCTCACAGCAGGCCTCTAGCACTCTGCAGAGGGCAGGAAACTGCCCCAGTTGACCCTCTGCCCCCCTTACACACAACTACAGGAAGTCTGTCCAGTTAGTCTGTGTTCAGGACTGCAATAAGTTCCCCTCTGCTATTGTGAAAACATATATACATCAGTAGACATATTGCAGATAAATGTTGTATAGGGCAAAACTATGTCAATGTATGCACATTTGAATTTTGCTCAGATATTGAGCATGTCTCTACTACATATGTAATATGGCGGTGGTTTAAAAGCACACAAATATCACAGTGCTACATTACACACAACCTCTCTAATGAACATTTACATACAGTATGTGTATTTGAGCACATAGGCCTACACACAATGCAACCAGTGACTAGTGCTATACCTATTTCAAGCATGTATGCCAAAATAGTGTCACACATGTATTACATAATACAAGTTTGTATTCTCTAACAGCATTCTATAGCAGTGCTTCCAATTAAAGGCATAACATGACATTAGCACAACTGCAGCAGAGATGTAAGAACATCAAATTCAGCTACACTTCCGTATGTGACAAACTAGTGTTGGCACTAGCATTGCATCATGTACTGTCAAAAGAGTAGTCATTCATAGCCGCTGGCCACAGTCAAACACACATTGTGTGGTGGATGAGGGATTAAAACGAATGAAAAACGGCGCAGACAATGGCACAGACTAGACAGAGCCCAGTTTCTTTCAGCTGCTGTACTGTACTAAGAACTAAGAACATGTTCTTAGCTAGCTGCGGTAGCAGTGACCTGTATGGTCACAATGCAAAACCTGTGTTTCGAGTTGTTTCCATCTTGCACACCCGTTCATACACACACAACAATGTGCACACACATACACACACACACACACACACACACGCATACAAGGCCCCCGGTGTGTTTAATACACTCCCAAGCCTGTACAATTCACACCTATCAGCTCCTCAGAATGTCCAGACAGAATGGTCCAGTTGGGATACAGATGGCATTTGTGGTTTAGCGTGGTGTAATTGGTGCACAACCATGGCACTGTGTGGGCATAGCTAGCAGCCTGACAGGGCGGGGTGGAGCGGGCCGGGGGGGGCACACAGACACATTTGGAATAAGAAGCTGGAGGTTAGATGGCTCAGCAGTAGCTTGTAGAGGAATCGAACGCCATTGAATGCAGAGACCATATGTTGTGTGTGTCTTACAGAGCCTGCATGTCTTTGTGTGTGGAGCTGGAGGGTCACATGGCTTTTTGTATGGGGAATTACGGTGCGACTGACACCGCCATTATAGATGAGTGCTGACAGCCGGTGGCATGGCCACAGACTGCGGGCTTGTAACTCAGGGTGTTAACACTGGCGGGACACAATAATCTGCCACTTGTAAAGCAGGTATCGGCCTGACAAAACCGCTATTGTCTCCGCATGCTAATGAGGAGCGGGGTGGGGTCGGGAACGAGATGCAGGGGACGCCAGCCCCCAGGCCATGGCTTGCCTGAGTGTGGGGGACGAGGGGGAGGGGTATTCTATCTGCTATCCTGCATCACTGAGCACTCGAGAGTTGTCTTAAATCGTCACAATACAAATTAGCTAGGCTAAAGAATGGCATTCTATGGGGGGCGGGGGCAGAACAGATGACAGGCCTGAAGATTTAAGTCAAACGTACAATAGCATTCTGTAATACTCCCCCCGTTTTGCTCTCCTCCAACAAGACCAGGGCTGAATGAATGAGGAGAGGGCCAAGCAGCAATGAAGGTGGGCGGGTGGGATGGGGGAAGGGGGAAGGGGGGGTGTTGTTGGTGTCCTCTAATGAAGCAGACGTAGATGCAAGTCAATAGAGCAATTCATTAACAAATCAAAGTCCCAAGGGCCTGACGGGCAGCGGGGGCTGCCATGGTGAAAGCCCTCCTCCAGAATGAGCGCCCATATGCTGGGGGTCAGGGGGACGCCCCCCTCCGCACTGTTTACCATTCAGCGTGCACACACACAGCCGTTAGGGTCACCGCTGGCCGACGCGTCTTGCACACACACAACACCATTTCCATATGCTCCATGGAAATGGATACGCCATTGGACCTCCCCGACTTCGCACGCACACACACACACACACACATGCGCGCACGCACGCACGCACGCATGCACACACGCACACACGGACACACACGTGAACGCACACACACACACACTAACCTAACCCCTAGGTCTGTACAAATATATGTTTCTATTTTTCCTAAACATTGCCTGTCTGGAGGTTCTAAGGTGCGTGTGTGCATGTGCATGTGTGTGTGTGTGTGTGTGTGTGCGTGTGTGTGCGTATGTGAGCTTGAGGTCATCGAGGTTGTTGTTACTGATGTTCAACAACCAGCCCGACAAAGTCAAGAGCTCAAAACGCTGCTTCTTATTCCCATTTAGACTTTAGGCTTTTCTTCTCCCTCTCCCTCTCCATTTTTCTCTCTCTCTCCCTCCCCCTGGTTCTTTCTATCCCTGCTCCCACCGCCCCTTCCTGGCTTTAGTGTACCTTTCAGGGCCCTGGCAGGAGTGGCGTTGGTGTCGCCTGTATGGACGTGAGGGTGGTACTGATGGCAGCCTGTGAGCGTGAAGCCCTTTGAGGCGTCAGTGACCTGCTGAAGAGGATTCCAGGCCCAGGGCACTTCACATGACTCTTTCAAATCCACACAAATAAAGCTCTTTATGGCCTGAAAGTGGCCCCAAAGAATGGGCGCTACAGAGTGCCATGAAAAGCCCAACACGATTGTCATGGATATTACACCACGCAGGCAACAACGGGCTGAAGAGACAAGTGTCGATCGCGAACAAAACTCGAGCAGACTTTTCTGCCAGGGAATGTTGACAGGCCGCTGAATGGGCTGTTTAACCCTTTGAAAGTGAATGGGGGCTTCCTGAAACAAATGCATTCTGATAGACTTTGTACGCGCTGGGACACAAAAAGTACACTAAGCCCTGCTAGGGAACCAGGCAGACGGCGAGAGACGAAAATAAGATTGGAAAGGTGGGAATGTGTTTGCGCCAGATTCCATCAACCCAACTCCTCTATTTTCTGGCTCTGGGGTTTCTTTTTTGGAGCTCAGCAGAGGGATGATTTAAGCCTTGACTGGGCTGCTGCATCTATTCTGACTGAGCCCATTTAGAGTTCCAGACAGACTGTTTGTTCACAAGGGTATGCTCTGGTTTGATGGAGAATGTCGAACGTGAAGTGAAACGCTATACCTCAGGCACCCTGGCAGTCATTTACTCACCGAAAACTTTGCTTCTCTATCACCAACCAGGGGTATAATCCAGCCCTGAAATGCATTGTTTTTAGATTGTGTGTCGTTTATTTTGTTATGGAGGCAGTACCTCTGCCAAGCTGAACCTCTCGCTCGTACCAGTGCCCCAACCCTTCCTGTAAAAGTGACAGTGTAAGGAAATCATTTTAATGTCGTTTAAAAATGGTAATGAGTGCAAATGGAAATGCCTTCACTTTGTAATTAAACTTTGCTCTAAAACAGATATTGCTCCCGCTGGTTTAAAATTGGGGCATGTGACAATTATGAAGCTGTTAATTGCGAAACTGCTCAGCATTGCTAATTGTTCCACGGATGAGTAAGACGAGGCCCTGGCGGAGGTGCTCCATCAACGTGACGGCTGCTCGCCTAGCTGCCACAGCAGCACTCTGTTGCATCACCTGCGTGCAGCCATCCATATGCTACACCTTCCCAATGATCCATAGCATGGCAGGCAGGCAGGCAGGCAGGCAGCCCGTGCATTTATATCCACCACTGTCTGCTCCATGGTGAGAAGCTGTTAGCTCCTACGAAGACTGAAGGCCTGTGTAAAGCTTGCCTGCTGCGATGCAGGGATGCAAAGATGAAGGGGAGTAGAGTTTTAGGGAATTGGGTTGAGCTTAATTCAGTGCTCTGCTGGGTGGATGAAGGAAAGTTGCACCGTTCCGTCTTCATTTCTGGGCTTGCACAATATGAAACATATGTACCTCACTAGTGTGTTACATTCCAGTTGACAAGAGAGATTGGGTCTCCGTCCATCACGCGTACCAAAGGTGCCACTTATTAGGTGCGCATGTTCCAGTGTGCCAACATTCCAAACTCAACATGAGTTTCCTCCAGCACACCGTTAAAGCTGAGCTGTCAGCATCCCGACTCCCTCTCACAGCCTCCTCATGGGGCAAAAAACTTCTCCAGCAGAGCTCCGGCGAGCTGACGATAATCATGAACTTTGGAAACTGCAATATGGGAGAAGAAAAATGTGCTTAGTTCAGCTCCTTCTTGTCACAGGGTGTAGCTGAGTGGGAGCAGACATGGCTGCCACTGTAGAAGCTGCTCAGTGTTGCTGTGTTTGTGTCAGGCAGACTTTCAGCGGGCCTTGTGACAGTGGGGACGTGTGAGGTGCATTGAGATGTTCTCGTTTTAGGAATACTGCCACAGCCACTGTGAGACCAGCCAATTATGCCTTCGGCATGCAAATGTCTCGGCGAGCGAAGAGAGAGAGGGAGTGAGCGAGCTTCGAGAGAGATGTGAGAGAAAGTAAGAGAGAGAGAGAGAGAGAGAGAGAGAGAGAGAGAGAGAGAGAGAGAGAGAGAGAGAGAGAGAGAGAGAGAG
>JAODLL010000018.1:5615771-5636019 GCA_026546735.1 Forbesichthys agassizii
CCGCCCGCTATATGATTGGTTTTTATAGCAGATCACTATGACAGGCTGGTGGCATATAGAAGATAATTGAGCTCTTATTCATATAAGACCTCCTGACAACCAAGTGACATCACATCTAGCACGACATGTTTGCATTGTGTATTGATCATCTATCACTAGATAGACATGCTGTGGCATATGTGACAAATTCATACAGTTTATCAAGGGCCTGCATGGGCACTTATTTCACTTTTTTACTGACAGGTAATGTAGCTGGGAAACAAATATTTATGTACAGGATACATTTATAATCAGATCTATTTATATTAAAACATTGTGTGTTTGGTGAATAGTATTGCACAATCAAGTATGTTCAACTCTTCAGTTTTATGTGGAGTAATACATGTATTTGATACATTATTAGCAGTGTTCATGAAACCCCTCAGTACATTTAGGTTAATTCAATTTAACGTGAATACAGATCTTGCATGTATACCCATTGCTTAGATAACAATAAGGGAATGAACATCCAGAATGTTTATATTGTGTATGTCTAAAGAAACAGTATGGGTTGAATTGCGTTTGAGGAAAAACAGCAGCACTTGAAGAAGAAACTCAGCAGAAGATTGTGTTTAACACAGTATGTACTAATGTATTTAAAACAATTGATACAATACAAACATTTATATGGCCTCATATATTCACATTTTACTGTAATTTCTGAAAGCGACATCTGCTTCCCAACAGCTGAAAAACTTAAACGTCAATCAAAGTGAGGCGAGTGCTTCCTGACAAGTCGGAATAGTTTATTCAAATGGGTAGTGTGACCGAGAGCAGAGTACAGTAAACGTCTGAATACAGAATGAGGTATTTATGAGAGCCCAGGCTACGTCGCCCTCCATCCTAAAGAAGAATTACTCTCTCTCACACACACACACAGACACACGCAGGCAGCGGAAAGTGGATAGGTTGACCTTTAAACTAAGGGGGGTCTACACACTTATACAAACACACACATTCCCCTCAACCGCACACAAACAAAAAGCCAATACGCATATGCATCTTCACACACATACAGTACATACACAATATGTGCACACACATCCCACCTCAACCAGGGGATGTTATCTTAAATAATTACCGGCCGCCTCTCCCAGTCCCTAGTGACTGGCTGTTGGCAAGGTATAAAGAGCCGAGCCACAGAGCTGTAGAGGAGACAGGTCAGACTGCAGGAGGAGACACTGAGCCTGGTCTGTAGCCCTGGCAACAGCTCTTAATTAACCACCCAGGTATTCCCGAGCCTCACGGCCCACTGCCCGCCCGGCCATATGGCTGGAGCCGCGCCTCAGCCAGAATTGCCAGGGGAAACACTGTATCAAAAAGACCTGGGCCCACATAAAGCTTGTGTAAATTATTTTTAATGGTTCCCGTCTGGCAGGAGAGCGTGTTTGTCATCTCAAAACGATGGGCTGGACGATTTATTTACCCTTGACCTCTCGCCACCACCTTACCACTTGACCCTGCCTGCTGCCGTGACAGTCTTCCTGATGGTATAGTGCATGACACACACACACACACACACACGTATTACATGGTCATAACAAGACGTGTCTTACATTAACACATGGTCATGGGCACCCCCATCCACATGCCAGCACCTTTGTTACTAAGCGGTATTTTTCAAGCAACTAAAATATGAATCTGTTAAATGTACATTATTATTAAAAGGCAACTGACAGAAGACAATATATCAACAGTATTTTTAATAGACAAATGGTTACAGGACACAATAAAGTATATCAACATTAAGCATGTGTCATTGTATTGTTTATTTGTGGTTATTTATATTTAGCTGCACTCTTTAACCTCTCACACTGCTTAAATTGGCAGCCATGTTGTCTCTGCCTTTAGTTAAGTGAAGAAGAGCAGGAAGTAAACACTATGATTCGGCCTCAGCTCTGTAATTCCATCATTTGTTGTTCTAATGGTCCCTCGTCATTTCATGAGTGAGCATCTCCAAAGGGGATGAAATTGTGTCTAAATTGGTTCCATGCCTGCTCTTTCTTTACTCACATGCCCTCCTTTTCCTTGTGCCCGTGCACACATCCCTTCTCCCCCAACGCCCCGCCCCCCTCCCTCTAACAGTTTGGATAGCAAATTGTCCCGTGGGGACAGGGGGGAGGAGTAAGGGGATAAGGTATGGTTCATTGCTGTTATTTTTTTGACCATCATTCTTGTACAAGGATGTTGTTATGAACCGTGTTGGTCAGTCTCTGAGGTGACTCAGGACGGCTGGCCTTCCCTTCCCCTCGCCTGGCGGCCAATCACAATATGTCGGGAACACGGGACATTTCCACGGCCTCACTCCCCCCTCTCCGAGTCTCATGGCAGGCTATTGGCGGGCTGTTTTCTGAAGGAAGTGGCTCACAGTCTGGTCAGCACGACCTCACATCTGCCCCGCTAATGAGAAGGCTGGCCGCTGCCCAACTCACCTCCTGGAACACCGGCCCGGCGTAGGCAGGTCACGTCCTCCAAGGAGACCCGGCAACAATACACACACACACTCACACGTTCACATGCACGCACACACACACAATATACAAACTGAAACAGTGAGACAGCGACACATACAGTGACATGAGTACATGTGCACATGCACTGTACTCATGTGCATATCCATGTATAGTCAAGACCAACAGACACACAGAAATGCACAAGCACATTCACGTGCATGCACTTTTAGCACGTACAGTATTCACACAATACCTTTCTTTCCCATAACATCTATTGTTCTCTCTCTCTCTCTCTCTCTCTCTCTCTCTCTCTCTCTTTCTCTCTCTCTCACACTCTCACACACACACACACACACACACACACACACACACACACACACACACACACATGTGTACAGGCCACATATCTCATGCCAACAGGTCATAAAACTCAAACAAACCTTCACAAACAAACACATAAGCTTCAGACACTCCTTAAGCCCAATCTCATCTTAATGACTTGGCGGATGCAGAGAGCCACACACACAGTGTGGCTGAGTAGTAATGAAAGCATAATTGCCACCATAGATCCAGCACATACTGAAAATAATACAAGCACGCATTCATGCATTTAACCACGCCATCAGTCCTCACTCTTGACGCTACTGGAGTCATTATGGGAATATATTTTTATTGTGTTTTCTGAAAGCCATAGCCAATGAATCACACTACCAGGCCTGTGTTGCCAAACAGAGTCTGTTTATTAACGTGACGCCAAACCAGTTTAATGTACCTACAATCTGAAATGGCTTCAAAATGCCTGATTGGCAGTTATTACACCTTGGGCCAATGAGAGGGTGACAGAGGGAGCTCTTTAATGGCCACACACACACTAGCGAAGGGAGTGAAATATCTCCATGCCAGGCTAATCTCAACCGCCCTTAAACAGAGGCTCCTTGAACACACATGCAGTGTGTGTGTTTGTGTATAACAAATACTTTAGAAAGTAATCTTTCCCTCTGTGTCACTGGATTTCACTTAGATTCTATGACAGAGCTCTTTGAGAGAGCTCACGCAATAAATATGTTTGCCATGCCTGCTTATACACAAGGGGCAGACCAGAATCCATTGTGCCTCCCTTGGTGCTTAGTGTTAACTCCCCAGGGCTTGTGGCCCCTCCTCCCATAGCTCCTCTAACACCAGGTGGGGTGCTGGGGCCAGGCCGACAGGCACACCAATAGAGGGCCCTTGGCCTTGTTTGGCTGGGATATTACAGAGGGTAAAACAAATAGCAGGAGAGAAATGCAATACGGACAGAAACTACAGCAAGTATTCTCACACAAATACTTTTTAAGATTTAGAGTTTGACGTAATCTTACAAGGAGCATGTAGGGCTTCTTTGACGTCCAGAGAGGTGATTCATTAATTGTCCACACCTGTCCCCAATCCCTCTGAGACCCGTGACCCACACCCCCACCAATATCTCCCCTAAAGAAAGCGCTAAAACCAGCAATACCTCAACAATACCATACTGTATATATAGTGCATGGTGGATTGTCTTTCATTCAAAGAATAGTACAGCTCCATACATTTGTATTGCTAGTCTTGTTTTAAGATGGATAGCAAATGTGGAAACAGATATTCATCGCCCATGCTAACCCAGGAATGAGAGAAGGCTCATTCTGAGGTCAGCAAAAACTAGGCCCTGTGTTGTTTGTCTCTTACCATAGGCATTTACATCAACACTTTGACAGGAGCCAGCTTCTATCAAAGCATACTGTCCAAAAGCCAAGGCATTGTCTCAGACTCACCACTTGTAATGCATCTTTGGCAAGTGACTATAGAGAGAAAACATTTCCCTTTGAAATGGCTGTTAAGACACAATAGCCTGGAACATGGAACACGGACATGGAATTATGCAAGTGGTTCAGAATCTCTATAATGGGTAAGCACAGACAGCCAGAGCCTTAAGAAACTCTGGCAATGTATGTAGCTTCTTGTTCCAAGCCTCACTTTGTCACACTGTTTCCAACATGCAATGGTTTAGCAGGCCTGCAAGTGATATTGTTTCATGTCAAAAAACCTATAGTGTAAAGCCAACAGTATGTGTGCTTATAACAAAAGTTAAAACCAAAGGCTATGCAGTACATTCTGAATGTAAAGTATGTCATAACATCACAGTCATTGGCCCAAAACAACACTAACTGGCACAGTACTGTAAATGTGTTATTTTTTCACAGTGTTCATTTTACATGAAAGTGAACTGAGTACCACTTAGAAAAGCACGTCGCTCAAGCTCAGCCTATTGCCACACTAGCTACTCCTGCTGGGAGGTGAGTCTGCAATGACCCCCCTTCCCCACCAACATTTATGTTGGTTCAATATGCATACATTCCCTGTCTTTGCAATTTGCAGGGTGACATGTAGGTTGCAAGCTGACTAGGCCCAGTATTAGTGTTGAACTTTTTACAGTAGTAGTTACCACTGCTAGTGGGCCAAGTCAATGACCCACACAGCAGCATTCTTAACAGCTATTTACCACTTATTAATTCAGGGCTCAAGTGGGTGTGTATTTAATATGAAAATAAAGGGGAGAGACCAGCTTTCTTACAGCCTCATCTTTACATACCACCTGGCCTAATTAAGAAATGTGCAAAAGTTCAAGAGGTATGAAGACCAGCCTATTGACCTTATCGTCACTGTTGACTAGGGAGGGGTAGCAGGCAAAGGACAGGGTGGATGGGGGGCATTTATAAGTGGCACTGGCAGCAGACATGAGAAGAGAGTGTTTTTAATAAGTGGTCCCATTATGGCTTTTTAAAAGACTTTCACTCAGTCTGTGTCATGGTAATTGAGCCTAGGTGAAGCATCTGGGGCAGTGGTGTGTATGATCTAGGATTAAGACCACTGGGGGAAGCTAGCAGTACCTGTAGAGGAAAAGGATATGGTCAATGAACAAGGCTATTATAGACAAGACATTATTTTAGATATATAGTATAGATAGGCCTTTAGCAGCATGTGAATCATACAGATTACTTAATTTTATGAATACAGGTTTATGGAATTACAGTTTCATTTATTGGTACAATTCTGAGACAGTTCAATTGATAATTTTAAGCCTCCCCCAAAGTCTGAAAAATAAAAAATAAAGGACTACAATTTTACATTTTTCTACCAAAATAATGGTGAGGCAACATTCTAAATAATGGGAAATTGCAACTAGCGGCATACAAATCTATAAACCAAGTAAGTGCAAGTGCTCAAGGCGTCTTTATTACAAGAAATAATCCCATTGGGCAGATCACACAGCATTTAATCCAACACAACAACATACTGGAGAACTAGTCTGAATAATCACATAATGAAGGTGTTGAAATACCATTTGAACGGCCAGAGCATCCGTACTGAGACACATCTGTAGAAATCAGATTGAAATCACATTTCAAACACCCTTTAAATATGGTTTGGATACCGTTTGTTGTTTATAGCTGGTCAGACATCAGAAAAATTAATGTGGATACAATTTAGATATACTGCATGCAAATAAATTGGTTTCTGGCTGACAGTATGGCCTTTATCTCTCTGCAGTTTGCCATAAAAAACAATTGTAAGTATTCTAAATAATGTTTTACAGCATCTGAACATGCCCATACAAGGAACAACATTGCTGTATAAGGCCTGGGTGATGTGTGATGGTGGAGGAACACACGCTGGTCTCTCAGACTCACTTCTAAATAACACTTTATTGCCCAGATTAGAAGATGTGGTGTTAGACAACCACTAATGATGGTGACAGCTGAAGAGTGTGCAGTGAGCAGTGGACATAATAGGTTTATGATGGTGAGTGATCAATGCTTTGATAGGCAGCAGTGGGTAGGTCTCAAACTAAAATCCACTCCCCTGGTCCTTCTTTCACAAGCAGATACAACAAAACAGATACACAAATAAAAACATATTAGCCCAGATGTGCTTTTTTGTTGTTGGTGTGTGTGTGTGTGTGTGTGTGTGTGTTTTGCCTTGTAGCATATGTATGAAATGTTCAGCTCTCTGCACTAAAAGCTGGGAAAATGAGCTCTTTTAAATATTGCACATTTAATATTCATCAGCTTTCTATTAGAATATATGCACAGTCAAATCGTCTGGCTACGTGATCTATCGCTCTGCTAAATGATCGTGCCACACAGCACAGAGGGGGAAATTCATTACCGCTCAGGGCAATTTCCTCCCAAAACAAAAACATTTCATTCCAAAGAGAAAGCCAAATTAATACTGGCTTTGCATGAACCCGATTTTATTTGCCAAAGAACTGCCGCTTTCATACTCATTTCATCCGTTCGATGAAGAATGTAAGCTGAGTGTTGGGTAAAATGAGTTTCTTACAGGCAAACACACACACACACACACACACACACGCACACACACACAATACAATACAGCACATTTTCTCCATCACACAGAAAGACACATTTTTCTTATAAAATACACAAACATATACACACAGGTGTACACTCACAGTAGAAGACACATACTGTATGCATTCAATCTTAAACACACACCTCCACAAACACACACACACACTTCTGCTAGCTCGCTAAAAGCTTTTGTTTTCCACGCTGCCATGCATTTCAAACATCAAAGTGTCTGTAGTCTCACAGTTGACTTTGGATGAGCCGGTTTGACGTCACTGTGCTGTTGTGTCAAGATTTCACTTTAACGCTTGGTTTTTGCATTTGATGAGTTGACTTATCAAACTAAGAGAGAGGACAATGATTAAAAATGTAAAGCATCACACTGATTCTTACTGATAAAAACACAGAAACATTCAACCTATTTCTGTTATCAGCCCAGTGAATGGCTGTCTCAGTTAGACAAGACATTTTCTTTGCATCTGCCTTTCATGCTCTTTCTAATTGTACAGAAGCTCATATCTTCACTTTTAAAATGGTTGCGTCTGCTTCTGGTAGGGCACCAGTGTATGCATGCATGCATTTTAGTGCATGCAAACTTGCTTCGTTAATCTGAATGACTGTTCCATCGGCACTGCCTTCTCATTTTGTGTGGCTTGATTTATTCCCTTCCCTTATAATCAACTATTTGTTTATGGATTCAACATAAAAATGATGGTGGGTATAATGTGTGATGGATAGTGCGGCATGCTGCTATTTATTTGGCCATAAAGACTTGGAGGAAAGTCATCTAAAGGGCCAGCACCATGGACGGTAGGAAGGTCAGGGACACAGGAGAGGAAACAACCAGGGGGAGATGACAGCTCAACTGTTTGGTTGCTTTGAATAGCTGATGAACCCGTCAAGCCCTCCATCCTGTTAAAGTTTAATAAACACAAAGGAGGCCTATTGACTGGAAGTGAAATATGCAGGCTGTTCCCGGTGCTGGCTAGCCCAGAATGGAGCAATCATGTTTGACAACTTGCACTGCAAACCATTCAATCAGAAAAGTCTTATTTTGGTGAGTATTAAATGTATCCTCCTTTCACAAGAGAGTTTATACAGCTATGGGTTATTATTGCAACCAATTGAATGGTGGCCCTCATCTCCATAAATATGTTGAAATAATATGCATCTTGAGAGAGTCAATGTATAGGGTCCTTGAGCAGCACGTGTGTGTTTTAGTCTGTAACACACAAGGGCATGTCTTTGTCATAAAGTCCTAGGTGTGTGTCTGTGACCATATCATGTTTTATATCATATAGTACCAACTAGGTTTGCGGTACAGGGCTTTTGGTTTGGTACATGCATTGTATTGATGACATGTACTGCAGGAACATTACACATGCACATTGGGCATCTGAAATAGAGGGCATGAGGAAGGGGGACTATTGCTCTCAGAATGGGTTTGTTTTAGCTAGATTACAGTCTGGACACCCTGATCGCATTAACATTTTCACAGCCACCCTGCTGGTGGGAAAACTGTGAATCAGGGTGGGTTAGTGAGATGACGTTGAAGTCAATGTTTCAAAATGGTGGTAGAGCTAGATGACGTGATCAAAACAGTCGTAGAGCTGATTGGTTCAGCGCTGTCCAATAGTTTTCAAATGAACCAGAGGTCTATGCCAACTAGAAGGAAATGACTGCAAACACTTCCCAATGGAGCATGGCCAGAACATATTCACTTTGTGAATATGTTCTGGTTACACCAGGCTAGGCACACCCCTCATTGCCCCTAAAATTGTCAGACCCAGATGAGACTGGAATTATGTTCAAAAGATGCCAAAAAAATAATTTCCATCTGTTAAACCATCCTGTCCTCCTCATGTAAGATTGTGTTTCATTCTCATGAAAGTTGATTGTAAAATGTGATTGTCAGCCACATCATGTACGATAAGTAATCGTGAACAGCCAATCATATTGCTCAATTTCTAAGAGACAGGAATATTATCACAAACACTAGTTGCCAAAGCCAGCTATGGGCTTGTTTTGCTATAATAATGTGACAGTAGGCAAACTTAAAGCAACCTTACAGCAAAGCAATTACATTCGTTGAGGGCTGTTCTGTTCGCATATGAACCGACTTTTTATCTTGCTAACACTACAAGCTGGCTCAAGAGATGTTACCATAATGTAGGCTGACCATAGGTCCTCTTTATCCCAGATATGTCCTCTTTTTTGGGACCTTAGAACTATGTCCGCCCAGCATTTTTAAAATTGGCAAAAATATTTGGCTTTTGCTTTCATTGTGCGTGTGCATTTTTGAATTGAACTTAAGGTCCCACCATCTCAAACGCCACAATTGACCGAGCCCATGCTTCGCCTTCACATGTCCTCCAATAATAGTTGAGCATTTTTTGACATTTGATCATTTGAACTGTATGTCCAACTTACAATAAGAAGTTGGACAAGTGAAAGGGGCAAGGCTTGTGATCAGTCAATTGGTTGTTCATGTAGCCAACACACAGGCCCTTCACGAGAAGGATACGCAATACAGATTGTTAGCATGAATTACAAGTGAAACATGAAGCAAAATTTGTCACCTGCGCTGGCATGCACCAATTACGGTGCGATCTAGAAGCACACACTAGAGCTAAAGGAGAGTGTCAAGGAAATAGCAAGGGGTGAGAACAAATAGGGCAAAAGTGACATTTTGGGTGAAACAGAGATGTATATATATATCAAATTAAAGCTTTTGAGCTCTTTCTACTGCAATAAGGGAATTCTTAATCAATTTGGAGTTATTCATTTAAAACCAAAAGACTCATGCCCTTTTGGTATTGAGAAATGCAAATTTAGAAAGAGAAATGCAACATTATCAATATTATTGATCAAAACAAATGCACCTCTCCTTTCAATGCCAAAGAGAAGATCCACCTCAACATTAAACATGCATTGCAAGTATTGTGTATTGGTGCAGTCTGCACCATTGTGTTTGTGTTCCCATTTACAGAGCCAGCCATGGCTGTGTAGAAACAGGACAGCTAGCGGACGAGTAGTATAATTCATATAATTATTTTAAATCTGTATTTATTTTTTTGTATTTATTGTATTTTGTTATACCATGCAGAAATAAGGCATAACACTTCTCTCCAAGTACATTACAATAAATTACTGTGATAATTTACATTTGTAAAGCTAAAATAAAGCTATTTGGCAATGTTCTGGTAACCCATTGGCTATCGATAGCTTTTGGTCTGGAGATGATATACCTGGCAAGGAACAATATTTCTGACATTCCGATGAAGCCAGCTGATATCCAGGCCAAATCTTCTGTGTGCAGGCCATTGTTTACAGTCTGATTAGCAAGATGCAGTTAGTACCACTGTGATTGGTCAATAAGCTACTGTCACTACAAACAGAAACTAAGATGCATTCACTACCAAAAAATAGTGCTGTTGCCTACCGTTTCTGTATTTATATGAATATAAATTATCAATATACTAAGGATATTTCTGTGATATAGAAAAGGCTGATTATTGAGGCTAAATAATAGATACAACTGCTATAGCTCCTGTGGATCTGAGCAAGTGGTATGTGTGTGTATAGTATATACTGTATGTTGTACTTGATATTGTAAGTAAAAAAATGATGGTATAATGTGGCCAGTGTCATCCACTGTAACCTCAACCTTCTGCCTTTACCAAATCAGTGAGAGAAAGCCAGTATATTAGCATACATACATGCATATGTAAACCCCCACTTGTACCCAAGCAAAACACACACACACACACATAATACGTTCCTTTATGTACACAAGCCGTTTGAGATAGAACCAAACACAGACAGTTCCCCACCCATCCCACACCATGCCCCATAAGCCACAGACATAATTCCAAGTAGCCTACAAAAAGTCTACTTGCACTTCTAAGTAATTTATAATATGCTTTACTCCAAGGTATTGCACAATCTCATTATCATTACATTTTTGCATATTTAACAACAGTTTTTAATTAGATGGTATTTTATTATTCATGCACATAATTTCAGGCACGCTCAGGCTGCGTGCTTTTCACAATGAAGACAGAAAGAGATAAGATTGGAAAAAACAGACACTTTTTCAGAAATTAAACATTTTAGTTTGTAGTTTTTAACTGGCAAGTGATTTCACTTTCTACTCTGGTAATGGCTCTTTTAATTTAGCTAATAGCTATCATGTTGTGTACCTTTATGCATTTGCTAAATTCTTAGCTCTGGGAGTTGCTTCCCCACACTGGAGCTGTTAGTAGTTTGGTATGCTTTGGCTTAACGCAGGGAGCATTTGCTGTGGCTATGCTCCTTGATGTATTATTAAAATTGGAAATGGACTCCAGGGACAGCATCTAGTTATGTGCTTTCATTTGCCGAATAAACCAAGCGTTGTTTTCATCTTTGCTCATGATTGTTAATGGTGTCGCTGATGAGAGGGGTGTGGGTGTGTTTTCTGCCGCTCCCTTTATCAGTGCAGGCCTGTTATTATGCGGGCCAAATAGCCAAGCTGCTGATTTTGTTTTAGGTTTTCAATTAGTCATTTGACTGAGCACATCTGTTACTGGCAGAGGCCCAGAGTCCAGACGAGTCTCTGTCACCTGCTCGGGGCCCATGGAGCGCAAAAGCAGCAGGGCTGTGGAGGCCCCTAGTCGGCCACAACCACTCCGGAGATCCTCAGGGGTGTGTCCTGGGTCCCCTCACATTTTACAGCCAACCCTGTAGAGGAAGTGCTCATGTAGAAACACCCAAGGCCTGTCTCTCCCACTCTTCTCTGCTCTGTTAGACAACAAGCCTGTGGGGGCTTGAGTAAAGCCCCATTTCTGACAGAAACTACTAGAACTGCAGTTTGTTTTCCTCAGTTTGAGGACTAGAGACCAGACCGCATCCAAAACCCATGGCAAGGCAGCGTGTCTTGTGCATATACAGTATGTGTGTTTTTGTGTATTTGTTATTGACTGTGTCCTAATGATTTATGAATAGCAGGCTGCTTCTATTTTCTCTTTTTGTGAGTATTAAAAAGGATGAATATACAACGTGCCTTTCTTGAAGGGCTGAGTTAAATGTGGACCAATGCAAATAAACAACCTACTTCCTGCAGCTCGCACAGGAGATGTGCTGTTTCATTGTCTTCCTCTTCTAAAGTGCTGGTGTGTGAACACACATCTTGCTGACACATTATAGACATGCCGCCTCAATAAACACGGTTAACCCATTTAATGTCACACCAGAATAACAGTGAAAACCATTATTATAAAGCAATATGTGTACAGTATATTGACAGAAGATAATACAGCTGGTAATTTAACTTCAGGGTAATGTTATATAATGTTATTTGCACTTTAGTAATTCGTATGGTCATACTAAAGAGGCCGTTTCATATGTTTGAGGTCTTTGTGAAACAACAGCAGGTTGAGATTTTCTCTGTTGCTCAGAACAAAAGCACTACGTCATTTCAGAAGTCAGCAAAGCAAAGCTCTATTTCATTATGGTCAGCGCTTTCCGGAAGCACCGCAGCCGTCCAATACCTCAATTGCATTAGCTCACAGTCCATTCTGGTGGCAAGACACAAGCAGTAGCCTCAATATAAAGTGCCAGACAGGCTTTGATTGTCAGGGTTCAGGCGCGGTTCACTCTGTAGCGTTGTACTCCCTGCCTGATCCAACGAGCAGAAACTCCCGTGGGGCTTTAATAAAACATTTTGCTCATTGTGGAAAGTAATGACCAACAATGTAAACTTGTGACTCGACAACAGATGTTGGCATGCTTAGTGGAAACAAGGTGCTGTAAAATTAATTTAATTTGAATTATTTACTGCATGCATTACGTGCTTGAGGAAATATATGGGTGTGTGTGTGTGTGTGTGTGTGGGCGGTGGAGAAGGGGGGGTAAGATTGGTTGGTGACAACAACAAAAATGTATTAAATTAAAGCTGAAGTAGTCAGAGGGTGGGAAAAAAGAGCAAGAGCGATCAAATGCATTCTCTCTGGAAAATTCTGAAAACTGACAGAGCCCCTGTTAATTATATTTAATAGGTTTACTATTTAATATTGTCACTTCAAAGGTTGTGCCAGCAACACTTGCAGACAAATGTTTTCCAAATTGAATTAAGCCAAATTATTATCTAGAGAACCAATATGGGGGCACTGTTGTTTTCTTTTGACGAGTGGTGTGCGTGTGTGTGTGTGTGTGTGGGGGGGGTTAACAAATGACATCAAATGGAAATGTATTAGGTGCATGCTAGCAGAGTTAGCCTCGCCTGAACACGTATCAGCACACATGGTTAGACAAACCCTGTTAGATTAGAGGCAGGGAGGAGAAAGAGGAACCATATGACATGAGGAGCGAGAGAGTGGAGCGAGTAGCAGACAGACAGACAGGTAATCAGCCATTCAGCACTCACACAGAGTTAAAGAACAAATTACTAATGAGATGTAGACTGAAACAAAGCTGTCACTGGTAAAATATGAAAAATTCCATGAAATGCTGCGGTCACATGACTACACATAGTACACAGGTTTGCAGTTCAAAAGACATATTATGACTATGTGCTAGTGTTCCCGCAGGTGACATCACACCCCGTTGTATGCAATATAATATGGGGTGTTATGTCCATGATGTGCCATCATGCCTTGGAGCCAGAAGCTTCACCTGAATCGCCTTGGTAACCCTCTCCTAGTTACCATGATTCTGGTTTCTATTAGCACACTTCATGGTGGAAAAATAACAGTTGGCTCTATTGATATAAATATATCTCCTCCCATGGCTGGTCTCCGGAGTTATTCATTTGTGTGTTTATTTTCGTTTGAAAGCCCCGGCCTTTGCTGTGCAAAGGTTGCCTTTGTTTGTGATGGTGCTGCAGAAGAGCTCAGCTGAGCGAGAAGTGCCGGGATACAGGAAGTGGGGTTGCCCTTTAACCCCCGCCATGTGATAAATGGAGGCCTTTAACAATGGAGCATCCTGAGCCCCGACCTGGCCCTGCTGACAGTGGCTTGTCCACGCTGCGTGTGTCCTCCCTCTGAGGGGACTCCCACACTGCCTACCGTGCTATGGGCACACGTCTACTACACACTATAGGATCGTGCACTGTGAGAGGTTACAGTGAGAGTGGTAGCGTGCGTCACTGGAGTCTATGTCGGGCTGACCCTCTTAAGCAGACCTGGGCAAAGTCAGGCCCGGGGGCCGGATGTGTCTTTTTGAGACATTCTAGTACATCAAACATTTAAAAAATAATACAACATAAAGTGACTCTGCAGAATGTTACTTTCTTTACTGCTGCATAAAAAAACATAGTTAAGGTAAAATGTTATGTTTGATTATGAAAGTGGGATAGGAATCGCCTATACAGTATATGCATATATATTATATTTTAAAATGTTTTAGCATGTTGGTCAAAAAAGTAATGTGGCCCTCAAATTCTCTGACATGTTCAATGTGGCTCCAAAGTGAAAATAATTGACAACCCCGGCTCTTAAGCATGGTTCCCAAGACAAGGTTCTGTGTATGCATATATCAGTTGTGCATTTGAATATGAAGTTATGTAAAAAACATATTTTTATTGTGTTATGGCTAGTGTTTTGTAATGGTTGTGTTGTGTGATACGTTAAGGCTGTGACTGTAACTTCAAAGTAACAAATGTTAAATTGTAACTAAAGCATGCTATTTTACTTCCACAAACCCTTAAGACTTCAGTGTGTTTCATGACATGAGATAAATTCAGAAATATGAATCAAATATTACAAAAGACATGCACACACCTACACACACAATTGTGCTCTTGCCTGTATACGGTAGTGTCAGTGTTGTCTAATGAACAGGATAGCAAGCTATTGCAGAAGTCATTTGAAGTTCATAGTGGAGAGAGAAATATGGTACAAACCTAAAACACAACCAGCTGTGGGGTTGCTAAAATGGATGCTGCATCACATACACACACACGTGCAGACAGAGCCCATTACTGCATTAACATTACATTCTAGAGTTTCAATGACAAAACACAGGACTGACAAAAGATGGGGTTTGTTTTCGGAATCCAGATTTCACCACAACATCCATCTGTCAGCCAACCATCTCTATTATCTTCTTAATCCTACGCGTGACTCGGCCTAAAGCTGCTTTCTGTCTTCCCAGACTTACAACAGACTACTGACCCAGCCACTTAGCTCTCCTTGTCGACTGGAAGCGTGCTAAAGTTTTCAAACTCTGTCCGCTTATTTGTGGTTGGCCACAAGCATGGAGATCACAGCGCTTACAGTGCCTGATCTTAACACTGACGGATCAGCACTGAGTTGACGGTCACGTGTCCACCAGCCAAGCTGCTAACTGCGTCCAGAGTGGTTGGGAAGGAAGGCAGCATAGGAGGAAACCACATCCGTTTTGGGTGAGCGACTGACTAACACAACAGGACAGTAACAAATAAAAGGCAAATTAAATCAGATCCCAAAACAGAATGGCAACTCGTTACATGTTATTTGTATTTGATTTGAAGTGATCAAATAAAGTGATGGTTGAGAAACACCACATGATTCTGATCCTAATTTAATATTTTGACGTAGTGTGGTAAAATATGGAAAATGTGGAAACATGCACACACACACACACACACACACACAACCTAATTTGTGTATATTTTACTGATCCTTTAGAACAATCAAGTGATTTATTAATGATCTGTTCTGTTTTACTTTGATGCAATCATAATTACATTAATTATATTCCCCTATTCTGGAAGTACATGGACAATGAGATATTAACATTTGAACATGAAGTATAATAAAATGCTACACATGTCTCTAGTGATAACTATCTGAAATAGCCAGGTGGAGTATTGACTGTCATATCTATATTTAAAAAAAATGTAAAACATAAAAAACACAGACAAAGAACATGCAGTAATTCCCCTAATCAGCGTAGAGATTGTTACAACCCCCCTCTCACTCAACCTGGGACAGCAGTGCCTATTCAGAACACATTAGAGTAGTTGTGACGCCGTCACGGTAGCAGATGTTCTGTACATTTTGTCCCATTCCTAACCTATTTCCACGTCACTAAACCACCAAAGCCCTGCTCGCTGCTTTCAGCCTGCCGTCTCCGCAACAGCACACCAAAGCAGCCAGACAGAGAGAAACAACAAGAATTAATACCGAGATGGGTCCCAGTGGTATCCGAGAGCGGCTTGTGTTTTTGTTCTACTTGAATCTTTGTTTTCCCTCCGTTCTTGTGGAGCGCTACTCTCCCACATGTACAGTATTGTCTGCCTGTGATCATGTGTCAGAGTCATGCACGTTCAGCAGGTATGGGGGGACTGGCCGCTAGGCCTGTGTGAGGCAGTCGGCTTGTTTGCGTGTACTTAACAGCTCCTCACAGCTGTGTCCTCTCCAAATGTAACAGGAGAAGACCTCATCCATCAGAAAAAAGCATTCCTGAGCCTCCAGTTATGTCTTGCTTATCGCGGCCCCCTCCTCCACCCCGTTTTCCGTTGAAGTGGCTCCATTGGGAAAGTGTCAGCAAACAGGCGCGGGGGGTCATGCCAGGGGTCGCGCCGTGAATCGCCACGTTAGCCCAACTTTTCTCTCTTCTCAAGAGGGTGTGCATTTCTCAAGGAGTCGCTTATGAGCAGAGTCATCCAGGCGCAACTTTTGCTTGGGGGGTCAAATTGGTGTCTGTCACAAAAGACAAAGACACAGTGGAGTTGTTTAAAGAAAAGGTTCCATGCCGTCAAAGGGCTGTTACAAACAACAATATACAACAACTCTAAGTTTCTTCACTATGTGAAGGCGGAAAAAGATGAATTGGGGTAGTGTTTTTCTATTTTTTCCCCTTCAAATGCAATGAAAATACAATGTTCTTATTAAAAGTAAAGAGTGAGGGGTTAATGTGAACATGCACGTCTTTTCTGAGTGGAAATAGTAAAAACATGTTCTTACAACTTCACGAAGATAAGGGAAGATTTGTAGTCATTGGTAGTTTACACTAACATCCAAATGTAATAATATGCTAATAATTGTTCTCAGATAAGCAAAAATGTTTAAAAAAAAACTGTGAAAAGGATTGCAAATATGTAATATATCAAAATGCTATTGTTCCAAAACTCAATTAATAATAAGTAGTCAGATGGCTGGAGTTCCTCTGTCCTGCCTACTTGACCTGGACTTGCTGTCTTGGGCTAACTAGCCCGGCTTGTTCCCAGCATGATGGCTGTGAAGTGTCACATCGTTTTGGTTGACATAATATCGTCATTATTCACTAGACATACATCGTAACCTTTATGCGTCTGATTAACCCCGGAGGGCTCGTGGAGAGCAGACAGGAAATTCAACGTGAGGGTCTGAGAGTCTACTTTCACTGTTAAGCTCCCATCGTCTGCTAGGCCTCAGCGCACAGCCTGTAAATGTTTCACTCTTATTTCACATACATGACAATAAATTTACAGGCATTTGTCAATGTTGCTTTGTTGGAGCCTGACAAAGGCCATTTTCTGCATAAATTACTGCAGTGGTCCGGAATGAACAACTAAGATTTACATACAGCATTTGAGATAATTTTTATTTATTTTATTTATTTATAAGGAATGATGCAAGTACGGTGCAATTTGTGTATATTATTCTACAATATTTATACAGTATATACACTGAGGTTTATCTAATCCTTCAAAATTGTTTTTCTGACTTAACCTTGATCGTTATTTTCACAAACATGTCTTTTAACATGTCTGTTAACAGGCTTTGTTTTTATAGGTGTTCCATGTAATTATGACCTGAAACAATGCTACATTTCTAAACCTAACCCTAATGTAAGTATATCAACAATTTACATATTATGATGTTATAGATGTTATAGAAAAAACGACTGATATCGTGTTAAAGTAGTGTATTATCAATGTCTCTTAGTTTAAGTTCTAATCATTATAGTAGTAATTAATAAATAGTAAAAGTATATAATGTATTGTTTGACTAAATTATTTGCCAGCACGTATTCACATAGTTGGAACTTTAGCTAAGAAAATCAGGCGGTGTTGATAGTAAAAATAAATATCAAGACAAAAGAAACACACACACACACACACATGCGCTACGAGTCACAGAATGACATGTTAACAACAGTATATTTGCAGATTGCCTCTCCCAGCCTTGTCTTTTGGGAACACACTAATTGTGCTGAACAGAAATAGAGCTGAGATTCCAGAATGTGCTCCAGGAGAGACGCCCCCGCCCGCACCCACCCCGCTGCTTCTACTTTTCAGATTTTTTTAATGCCTGTTGTGACAAAAGTGCGAACGCAGAGTGAAAATGTCACATTTTGAACTCTCCCGAGAGTCCTAAGTCAACTGAGCTATGGCATGTCGGTGTGTGTGTGTGTGTGTGTGTGTGTGTGTGAATGTGTGTGTGTGTGTGTGTGTGTGTGTGTGTGATATTTCATTTCTATGTACGACAGCAGTAACATTATCAGTGTACTGCATCTGCAGCCGCAACGCGTGTGCTGGGCCTTATGAATGGGCTGTCTGGGTGGAACAGCAGTATTAGAGCGGCTTTACAACATGCGGAGGGACGGCTAGACTTCCAACAGCCACACGTGAACCTCTCCTGTGCTAGTGTGTATTCTCCCCTCCACATGACCTGCAGATGTAGACAAGGCAAAGACAGGCAGGCTTTATCTGCAAACGCACACACAGATGTACACACAAGCCCACATAGACACACACACACACACACACACGCAGTCAAGAAGATGTGCATGCACATACACATACTGTAGGCCAGCATGTAGTCACACATGATGCGTACACACACACACACGCTGCCTTCATGAGTGACAATAATATGGTTGACAAAACCCAGTGTGGAGCTCTGTCCCGTGTTGGGGGAGGTGTTGGATGAGGGGCTCTGGTTTGGGTAACTCAGTAACTTTGGTTAGTTGCTCCTGGGGGTGGGCCGCGGGCTGTCTGCCTCGCTGCGGTTGACACACACTCTGAGAAGTGACAGCCCCGCAGCGAGGACTGGCGTTTGTGGCAGGGAGGGAGAGAGCGGCTCTGCGCCTTGCCTGCACAATCGCTCCACTTCATTCTCTGGTAATAGGAAAGGAAGTAAGAGATGGTGGTGTTGGTGGTGGGGAAGGGGCGGGGGGGGGGCTTCATCCAACGGCGCTTTGTGGGTGACAGCCCAGGAACTTTTGGGAGTCAAAGTGTTCACGCTGAAGTTCCCTGTCAGCCCATTAAAGATGTGAAACTGGCATCTATAGCCTATTGGAACCAGATGTGCAAAAGAATTCCTCCACTGGTAAGACATTCCAAACACTGTCCCAGAGCCAAACACTTTGGTGTTAGCCTAATTTAAGCAGCATGTTGGGGGGAGCTCTCCGCGCTTTGATCATGTGGAGATCGTTTGGTACAAATTGAACTAACCCAAGCTCTGTTTCTGGTGGATCACAACCGTGGATTTGTTTAATTAAACGCTTCGTTGAATGCAGTCTACAAATGAAAAGAAAGTTGCGCTTAGGAATCCGATTGCAGGTCTTTCACCAAGCCAGCAGGTCCATTTTTTTTATTACTTTTATACTTAATCCACGCGAGGTTCTGTGCCGCTTTAACGAGACGGGGGCCATGGCCTGAAGGAGATCATGTTCTGAGGGGAGACAGGCCCAGATCACCTGGGCTATGTAATGGAGAACATATTGCTCAGGGAGCCCCAAGCAGAGACCCTCACCCAACAATACACCAACACATTTTCCATCCTCGGTGTCTTTAGATGGATCTTAATATTCTCCACTATTTTTTATGAAGCCTTTTCACCTTTTACCTCAAATCCTGCTCACACACACATTGCCCCTGACACAGCTGCTATCTAGAGCACTGCTTCTCTTTCTCTATTTCCTGCTGGTGTGATTTATCATGGCAGAATGACATGACACGAGGATAAGAACTCATGTGACCTGTGAATATTGACTTATAATAAAACAATGCTCTTTTGTCTTGAGAGGAGAGGAGCCATTTGCCGGAGACTGCATGGATTCTCTTCCTGTGTGACATGCTTCGCCATGACATCCTGCTGTGGCCATATGGGTCTGCCGTCACACATTGAGGGCAGAGGGGCTGATGTATCTGTGCTATTGATTTTCTTATTGGCTCCGCTCCATGTTTGGTAAATGAAAACATGATGTGTGTAGGAAACGCAGCATGGGTTGTTCTCTTGGAGATGTCAGTGTGCCCTGGGTTGTGTAAGAACCCCAAAAGGAACTCATTTGTTCCTGAGTGTTTTAAAACATGTCCCTGTTCTGATAAGAGAGACCTGCCCCTCTTTGTATCTCAGCTAGCACTACTGTATTAGACTAGCTCTAATGCACTAGATGCACATCTTACTGCTTATATAT
>JAODLL010000018.1:5636119-5679646 GCA_026546735.1 Forbesichthys agassizii
CCCCCCCCCCCCCCCCCCCCCCCCCCCCCCCCCCCCCCCCACCACAGGAGCCCACATTGGTCCAACTATAAAGAACAATAGAGGCAACAGGGGTGGATGTGGGGAGGCCCATGTGCAGCCCCTCCTGACATCAGGTAGGGAATTGATTGATCATAGATCAAAGGCAGGAAGTGCTGGATAATGTAAGCCTTGTTATAAATAGATAGCATACAGTGTACAGTAGATTGTATATTGCAGAACAAATGTGCCATGGGATTAATTGGGGGAGTTGTTTTTTGTTGGGGCAGGTCTTTGCATGCCCTTGTAGTGGAGAACTGCATAACCTCCAGATGTATTGGACTCTATTGATGCACGAGAGTAATAGAAAGCCCTCTATTAGTCTCACGTGGACTGTGTCCACACTTCACTTCAGAGTAGAGGTCTTCACAGGTCCTGCGAGATCTGAAATTCCGAGTGTCAAAAAATAACTCAAATCTGATTTGCTTACTTTTATCATTTAACGGCAGTGTGAGTGCCATGTAGCTTGGAAAAGGGAGGTTTGGGGTCCATTGCTGGAGCTGCTGCCCCCGCGACCCGACTCTGGATAAGCGGATGAAGATAGATGGATGGATGGATGGCAGTGTGAGTGTGGGAACCTGTGCGTTCCTCAGCCAACTTTTCTGCACTATTCCTTGACTATTGATGGAGATATGGTTTCGCCTGCGAAAACATTTTAGGTTCCGTTTATTCTTTTGGTACTCAGCGGACTCAACGGGTAAAAAAACAAAAAAACGATACTTTTCAGTTAGTTGTCGGGTTTGTTCGGAACGGATCTCAATGTATGTGTTTTTATTTCATGCAAATTGGGTCGGGTGAAAAATGCTTTGGTTAATTTCTGATTGGGTCCAAAAATTTGATCAGTGAAGACCTCTACTTCAGTCACTATGTTTCATTTAAGAATTTCAGAAATTAACCACACTAACTATATGATATTATGTATGACCATTAACAATATTCAGCATATAAAGTGGTGTCAATCTGTGCGCTTTATTTGAACCCAAACATAAGCCATTTTAAATTCTTCTGAAGGTGCACAAATACACAAACTGAATGCCCTTTAAGATGATATGTTTACAGTAAAAAATGAAGCAACTTGTTTAGACACTTTCCAATATATACTGTACATGTATATTTATGTATATTTTATTTATTTATTTTATTTATAAATATATGGTAAATGGTAAATAAATATATGTATAAATAAATAAAACATAATAATTAATACATATTTAAATAATGTGCTCCATTCTTCTATATTTAAATAAAATGTTACTGATTCCCCCAATAAAAAATAAAATGTGTTAATGGAATAGAAATATCAACATGCATTTCGTATGAATCTATTTTTAAACCTATTTTAAAAACATTAGGGTTGTCTAAGCCAAAAACGTTCCCTAAAATAAAGTGTTATGATGACCACATAAATGACAAAGGCAGCCCTAATGTGAACTGTCATGGCCTCGTTTGAAAATACATAGTTTTGTTTTATTTGTTTCCCAATCATGGTTTCAAACAGTTCCACTAAAGCTGTCTTAATTGAAGGGTTGCGTGACCTCAACGCTGTTCAGTAGACACAGAACCTAGCCAAGGACACGCAGGCAGACGGCAGCACTTCTCAACACAATGCTGTCGGTTGGAGCAAGGCTGCAGGGCGTTGATGTGCTGTGTGGATGTGGACAGACAGGGAGACCCATCTTCCATTTATGGTTGGCAAACATGGCCGCTGGCCTTGCTTCAGCATCATAAACGCTGCTTGGTTTGCACAAACAACAGGGCGCCGCAAACAATAGCAGAACCCGCCGCCATTCACTTTGGATTGGCTAACAAGACCGCCCTGCGGCCGCTGGCTCCTGCCTGCCATACCGGCATCACGCGGCTGGCCCAGCCACAGACACTATGTGAAGATCACAGCAGAACCTTACACCACGTTTAGAAACTGTCTACAGCAGAGTTATGCAAGTTAGCTAGGCAGGACATCGCGTGCACTAGTTCTCAATTACAATTACGTCATTTAGCATCACTGGTAGACAAAGGTTTACTGCTTCGACGGTGTCTACTTGTTTATATACGAATAGCTAATTATAATTAAATGGGAAAATACTGTATGAGATTAGGCTGTCACCATTTGAGAAACAATGTTTCTCAAATTTCTAGTTTCAAACATTAGCAACCCTTTCCGCACCTGAAAACTGAGCATGTAGTCTTGCAATTAATCTTTCTCACCCATAGCTCCCCTCCATCCCAGAAATCCCCCCCAGTTTTAAAATAAAGTAAGACAGTTTGCATTAGCAGATCGGGGGTGTTTGGCCACTATATACACAGTGTGGCAAAATGTCCTTTTAAAAGTAACAATTAGCTCACAATAAAAAATGAGGTTTGAACAATCAGACAATTTAGTAAGTTCTGGAATTGTAACATTGTAACAATATCCCTAAAAAGAATTATTGACCTATAAGCCTTAAAGTTAAGTTCTTAGACCTCACAATGTGTTTTAATTTTATGTTCATAGTATTTAAATATTTTATTTTTATATTCAACAACATATATATATATATATATATATATATATTTTAAATTAAGTATAGTGACAAATACAATAGGGTGACAAAACAAATATATACTACATAGCCTACTGTACATATACAAACGTATAGGCATACAGTACTTTTTCTTTTTAGGCCAACTTAAATAGACAGGAAAAGCACTAAAGACTAGTGAAATCTGTTACTTGCCTACCAATTTATCCAACACACACTCTCACACGTCTATAGATTTGCCCTCCAGCACTGTTTGTAATTGAGATGTTGGTTTAAAAACCACACCCTCATACCACACACACACGCACACACACACATGCACACACACATACACAAACACACACACACACACCCGCGGACAAGCACATTAATCGACAAGGTCACATGCACACACATCCAGTGCACTGGTCTCTCCCACATGCATGGTCTTCTGATGGCGACTGTTATTGAGCTATTGCGAGAGAGTTTGGACTTGGCCAACGCAAGCAAGCACCTGGGCACATCCAGCAACAATGCTGATAACCCAGACTCATTTGAGCCCACTGAGGTTTATTTGCATGTAGCTACTCAGCCCCCCCATATCAATGATGAGAGCCTTAATGGCTTTGTGATGATGTATCTCTGAATTCTTGCCTGAGACCCCTGACTGGAAGAGGACTCTGGACGATTATCTCTACGGACATCTTGGCCCAGCTCCGGGGCTTGGGCTCCGGTTTCACCTGCCTATGAGAGAAATTCAGCAGGACTGGAGTAACTAGGGATTAGCTGGGATGACCCTGGGAGCAGCACAGCAACATTTGAGACTCCTGAAGAGAGAAAAGTAGTTTGACCTTGAGGCATGGACAAGGTGAAAACTAAGAGAGATCATTAGATTAGTTGAGGTGAAACACAAGATCTGGATGTATCAATGCCAAAGGGAACAAGACTTAGTAGTAAATAATGTTATTACAAGACCCCGTGAGGAAAGTGTCCTAATAGAGCCACACTTGGTCCGCCGTGTGTCTGCATGTTCAGAATGGACGGCGATACATCTTGTGTTACCTAAGGTCTGGCTGAGTCACCCAGGCCACAGGGGGAGGAGTCTTCCTTGAGGTCATGAGTGGTGTCACTCCATGAAGCCACTCAAGGTCAGAGCCCAGCTTCTCCCATGAGCAGCCAACATGTCTTTAGGCTTTAAGCCTAGCAGACAGATTACAACACCACTCCCAACAAAGACCGGCGCCTGTGCCCCCCGTGTCTCTCCCCTCTCAAAAAGCCCTGCAACCAGAGAGCTCCTAAAGGACTCGTCACCTCATCTTCAGGCCGGCGCACCGTGCAGGGAAAGCCAGTACTTCAATCATCCAGGGGTCAGGGGTCAACTAGGTCAAATACCTCGGCTGAGCTCAATGCCCCCATGTCACAATAACAGGCCAGTGGTCAGTGTCACTGTTCTAACCTGCACACATACACACACACACACACAACAATCAGATTGCGCTGAAATCTGAGGGCCAGGCCTTACATTTGGGATATCAATACCATGTTTCATTGGTGAGGCCATTGAACAGCTTATACAAAGGACCTCACTGAGTTCTATGTCCTTTATTGTGCTGTGTTAAAAAGGTCTGCCTTATATATCGTTACTCTATTTCTGCCCCTTCATAATATAAACATTGGTTCTACATAGGCCTACTTCTGCTACATGAACTCCTTGAGCTAATATGACATACTGTACCTCGATGCTCGTTCACACTCACAGGGAGAAGGAGATGACAGTGAGTAAACGTGAGGTTGAGCAAGCGAGCAAAAGCAGTAAATCCTCAATGAATAATGATTTACTCTGTTGTGCACACGTCAAAAATTGGCTAAATGGGCCCATTTTGTAAGGCCGTGTTAACAAGATAACCTGAAAGACGGGAGCACATTTTTTAACAAGGGTGTTTTTATGACCTCTGTTACAATAAAATGAGCAGGTAAAACACTGAGTGATTAAAGATAATGAAGAACAGATATGGCTGACACCATATTCAAGATTGCTAATGAAAGATTACAGTGCACTTTGAAGGGCTTTACTGCCTCCTTAAATACAGACTAAATATTATTTGAAGAAGCATTAAGGGTGCAGAGACTATAATATGTGCTAGGCTGTTTACGATTAAGACGGGGCAGGAAACAGCATTCAGGATTTCATTGCGGCTTTTATAAGGGAACCCCTGTATGCCCCTGAATTCCAACACTCGAGCAGTAGCTCATGTGTGTTGTGAACATGGATGCTCTTTGTGTTACAACATAACGGCATGACAAAGTTTGAGGGAACACAGACAAGGCTACATCTAAGTCCTTCAATACCCTTGTCAGCCCAGCCCTGAGCTCTGGGATAAAGGAGAACGGTGCAGGCACAGGTAAACATGTGCTAAGAGATAGTCTGTTACTTGTCTTTCAGGCTTAGTGGTTTTGTTTGGCTTTTCACAGCTGCACATCCCTGCAACTGTTGATAACTCAAAATCATCTCCAGATGATCCAGTCTCAACCCCCATTAAATAAACATCCTTGAAGGGTATTTTCAGGGGGCTAATTAATATATAATGGGTTTTGTAATGGACTAGAAGAATGATTCAAACGCTGCACATTCCAGTGCTGTGTGTGATCAGTCTTGGTCTTGACTGAGGTTCTTTGTGGCTGAAGGCTGTTGACCTGCTCCCCTTGCTGATCGGACAGTGCTGGGAAACAGCGCTGAGGGTCAGGAACTTTACTGCAGGCACAGAAAGGCCTTCAAAGGCTGGTGGATCGCCCCAACAATGAAAACACTTGCACCAAAGACACCATTTTAGCATGTGCTCTAAATATCAACCAGGAGGTGATTAACACAATGTGAATCACACAGTACATGGGTTCAGAGGTCATATGCGGTACCCCTATAAAGATACAGCAGAGGTTTGAATTTGCTGCAGCAATTATGTTCACGCAAGCCCCCAGCACAACGGTAAGGGTCATTTGTGTCTAGCTTAGTTGCTGGTCACGACAGGAATGAGTGATGCTTTTCCTTAGCATTGTTAGTGATGTGGTGATTAGTGGGGTTCTTAACCACAGGTTAGGCTGCAGGAAAGTAACTTTTTTTTGTACTATTCCTTCTTAAAAAATCTAAGCAAACATTTGCCATTAAGTCAAAATCAGACCCATTAACCTTAAGGATATGGTCATATCCCAAGTCAATATATGTGACACTTCAGCTGTTCCCGACGTGTGCCTGGCAAACTAACATTAATCAGTATTGTACAAACTGGAGAACCCCAATATCAACAGCAAGGACATAATTAGAACTAATGGCACCCTCCTTTTTAACTGAGGTGTGAGTTAGCTTATAAACTGTCTGTATTGGCTATGGCAGCAACTGTTGGAATTTCACAAGGCGTTGTAAACTGGGGCCGACACTACCACTGACTCCATGAACAATTTGACTGTGCAGGCTGACAGTGGTACCATTTGTGTGCTAGGTGGATTGGTGTGGGCTGTTTGAGGGCTGGGATGGTAACACCAGATGTGACCCATGTTTCTTTCTGCATAGAAACCTTACGGTGAACAAAAACAGTGTATTAGGTACGTCAACTATTGATACAACAACATTCTAAAATTCAGTTTTTTATTTTTTCAATGTATTACGTCCAGCCAACTGCAGTGCTTATGTCGATTTATTTCTGTATGTATTTGTTTAGTCTCTGTGCTGGGTGTACTACAGCTGGAGGAGGAGGAGGAGGAGGTTGATTTTGCTGCACTCATTTCCAGCCTGTGATGAAGAGCAGGGAGCTTCAGAGAAACCACAGTCAGCTTCAAATCGAGAACGTAATATTGAACTACAAAACACAAGCCAAGACATGAGCGATGGAAATGGCACCCGATTTAACCCCCCACCCCTCGCCCCGCCCTTCTTTTCCCCATTCCACATGCAACACCTCCACCCGATCCTTTTCCTTTGTCAGCTCCAGGGGTTTTCTCTCTGTAGTCACGGCGATGCGTGGGTGATGTCAGCACTCAGAAGGAGATGTTCTGTACAACGATTTTGTACAAATGCATCCCATAATCATGTTTTGTTACCTTTGTGTACTTCCACTACCAGCTTCCACTGGAGTGGAAAATCCCAACCCCGTAAGCGGTGACGGAGGTGTTCTCTTTCAAGCCCGTATTTACCGCTTCCCTTCAGCTTGATCTCAAAGCTGCACGCTTCACGTGCACACACTTCACGTGCACACGCTTCCCTAGCACACATATATATGTTATATATGTTATATTTATATATATATATATATATATATATATGCCTGTATGCCTGTTTTTGCATTGGTTGTTTGATTTTGCAAGTGTACGCACACACACACAACAGCTGTTCACAGAGGCACGATACAAGTCTGTATGCCGGTGTACAGGTTTTGGCGCTGACGTACAAACATGCTTAGCCGTTCCGCTGCTGTGGGCACTTTGAACAATCTCCTGTCATGTCACCCGGACGGCCCCTTAGCTTTACAATAACAGCACAGGATGACAAAATGGGAGCTCATTCCTCCCTCATTTACGCGTCATTTCAGCCCTGACCCCGGCAGTAAACGATCAAAGAGCTTTTGAGGCCTGCTCTTATTTCAGCCTGCTTTAGGAGGACAGCTGAGGACTTTGGCAGCCAACGTGAGCTTCCAGGGGAATTCTTTTAGATCCCCATATGCACAGAAACTGAAACCTCAGGACTCAAGCGGCCAAAGTGTAGTTGTTCTGTGTTAGAGTAATGGTTATAGGGTCACAGATGGTTATCAGCACTAACATGCATGTCATATGTGCTCTCAGAGGCATCCTCTGCCGTGTCCATTCTGTGCCATAAATCTCTAGCCAACGATAGGACTTATTAAAGGGGCTTATGTCCAGCAGTAAAGTTGATATAAATTGAGCGGTCATTCCAACATGATCATAAATGTTAAAGAGGCTGTTCCATTTCCGTTCAGAATTAGACTGATTACATCACTCTCTTTCTCTCTCTCTCTCTCTCTCTCTCTCTCTCTCTCTCTCTCTCTCTGCCTCACAGCCACCCCCACCTAAGAGATAACCATGGTAACACAAGAAGCCCCAGGAGTGATGGATCAATAGCAATATGCCAATCTTTGTCTAAACGCCCCCTCTTCCCCTCCTTGTGTAGTGCTGTCACTTTAGATCTAATGATCTAACCTATGAAGCATTGATGAGCAGTCAGCTAGTTACTCTTCATTTAGGCTCACAGTGCAATAAACATACACTGTAGTTAAGACGTGTGCAGGTTGTAGGCTTGTAGTGTACGAAATAACACACAAGGGCTTCAGATGAAAACACACACACACAGTTGAAACAACTTATGATCATTGATTACAGTTTGTGGCTTGTGTAGTTAAATTCCAACATGCAGAAGAAAGTTAATTAAAGCAGCAATCTTCTATGCCGTGGTGTAGTAGCCGTCTTCACTGACTGTAACACAAATGGGTCGGTATTGACCAGTGTCATTGACCTGCGGGACCTCTGCTCTCTGACCAATACGCGGTGGGCCTTAGGGGCGATTATGACATTTACTCACACAGATTATAATTTCAAATGAGTGTTTAAAAAAATCCCTGGTGGGGAAAGTAGAAGAGAGCTGCGGTGAGCAGTAGGGGAAGCGGTCAATAAGAATAGACTTGAAATAATCAATAGGAAATAGACACACACTGGAGGCCCAGAGGCCGGCTTGATCAATAAACTGTGTTAAGTGGTTGTGATGCCCCGCCATTAATGAGCAAATGGATGTACAGCCTCTCTCCCGGTCTGCATCTCTCCTCTGTTTTATGTCCTTTGTATCTTTCACTGTCTGACTGACCTACAGTATCTCTCTCTCTCGCTCTCTCTCTCTCACTATCTATCTATCTATCTACCTACATATCTACCTACCTACCTATCTATCTATCTATCTAAGTCTGACTCAATTGTCTCTACTCCTCCTCCCCCTTGCGCTCTCTCTCTCTCTCTCTCTCTCTCTCTCTCTCTCTCTAACTTTAACTGCATGTTGCCTCCAGACAGCTCTCACCAGGCCTATGCTCCTGATTGGCCCACTCCGGTCAGCTGTTCTGCTCTCTGCCCTGCCCTCCACCCTTCAAAGGGCCTCTGCTCCCACTGCAGTGCAGAGGGGCCTTGTGGAAGGTCAAATGTCTAGATCCTGAATCTGTTTGACGAAACAGTTTGACCTCAACCAAACACATACCTCTACTTCCAATTCCCCATGGCTAACGTTAGAATTGGTTCGGTGTGTAAGGTTGTGAGTACGAGAAAACAAAATGGCTGCTCTCTCAGTTAGTACGTGAGGAGTCAAAGAGATCACGGCTACCTTCCCATTGAGTTATCCCGAAGCAGCTCCGTGCCCCACCTGTCAACTGCACCGCAATAGAAAGTCTGTCTGTGTGTGATACAGTGCCTGCTGGAGTTGTCTCTGTTGTTCCGAAACAACACCTGTTGTGGCATCCCGTTCTGTGCCATTGGATCTAGTGTAAATCAAAGATGCTCAGGGTGAGTGTGTGTGTGTGTTCATCACCCCATCTCCAGTATGCCATATTATTACTTCTGCCACGCGATGCGCAGCCCATGAATAATATACGACCACGGCACCTCGGCACAGATGAAAGTGTACTGTGGGTCGGAGACACAGCCACCGTGCCGAGGCCTATGATTGTGTGTGTGCGTGTGCGCGTGCGTGCTGTCCCCCCCAACAGCAGCAGGCGACAGCTCACATCAGTGTCAGCTCAGGCTGGAAGCCTGCGGCGCCCCAAAAGAAATAGAGTAGAGGTAGGCGAATGATGAAACAGGCGTGTGCACACATTACGCGTGCGCGCACACACACACACACACACACATTGCACCTCTCAGGAGACGAGGTGATCAGTGAGAGGTGGGACGCCCGTCAGCTCTTAGGGGACCCAGCGTCTCGCTTGCTCACTCTCTGGAGGTCGGAGAGTGAAAAACAAACATTACTTTTGATCACGGCTCCCTGATCGTCACCGAGGTGCCTTTAAAGGAGACACGCGTGCGTTCTAATCACAGCGCCACTCACACTGAAGCCTGACTAAACACACATGGGTGAAAACACACACAGACGCACAGACATGCATGCCAGACACATTCTGTGTGCGTGTACCAACCAGCAGGTCAGGTTTAAAATAAATATCAGTCCTGAAAACCCACATTCAGAATAATACAAAAAAAAATAAACCAAACCATTCCCACACCTGACGTTGTTCGTGCAGCAAGAGGTGTGCGTTGCGTCATGCCAACAGCTGTTACTGGCTGTGTGGTGATACATATTCATTCTTTACAGTCACTCACTAAACATAGCATGTATGTGCGTACAGTGTTGGGTTCCCATTGTATACTGTTAGTATTGTGTTGCTGGTGTATTGCGCAGCAAGCAGGAGCCAGCGAGGACGTGACAAAGGGTCCTGTCGTGGCCAGTGCCTGGATTGTCCTCCGGCCGGGTGGAGACAATTGAAAAGAGCATTTCGGCAGCTTGACCTAGGCTACCTTAACTTCACCTCCAGTAGACAAGGTTAAGATGGATGGCCCTAATTAAAAGAAAGGGTCCTTCTTCTTCTCAATAACGTCAGGTTTATTTTACAGGAACTTTAACGGGGCCCTTTGTGGGGAGGTAATTATAGGGTGAACTGATTAGAGTCCCTGAAGGCATGGAGGTGACAGACAGGCTCGACAGAGTAACCCAAGTAACCTTTCACTATGACATCTCTTCCTATTGTTATTCACGCCGTGCACTAATTTCAACCATGCAGCATGGATTCGCTCACTCACTCCGTCTCTCTAGCCGTGTGTGTGTGTGTGTGTGTGTGTGTGTGTGTTTATCTCTGTTTCTCTCTCTCTCTCTGTCCCTCTCTGTTTACCAGAACAATGTGCATGTCGCCAAATGTGGCTCCGGTGAACTCAAGACAAAAGGTTATTAGGATCACTTTTCAGATGTGGAGGGGGTCATGCTGGCACGCCGGGCGACAGCGGCTTGGTTTCCTCCACAACAATGGCCGCACAACGCCCTAGCAGGATGCCACTCCGCGCCCCAGCCGTTTAACGTGGCTGGCTATGCCCACTGTGGGCCCAACCCCTGCGGGATGCTCTAAAGGCAAAATATGTATTCTAATCTGCTGTTTATTAAGTGTGGGGTAACTTGAGACTGGCCATTAAATTGAGATTTGAGCACGACACAGCCGCTCCATAGGGCCGTTCACGTGGCCCGGTGGCATGCCTTGCTGCAGCAGCTAATGGGCTCACTCAGTGTGTGAAAGACCGGTGCAGGCTTGGTGCTGTGACAGTCAGCTGCTAACAAGGATTTCATGTCCCAGTATTTGTGATCACTTTCTGGGCTGGGACTGGGGAATGCTGCTTATGTCTTTACCGGAGGGGGAACGAACTCGGACTTGAGCCAACAGCAGTTCTTGTCATTCAAAAGGGCAGCGTTTTGGATCTGGGGTTAGAGAAACAAGATAATGTGCACTTAAGACGCCACAGAGTCACGTTTCAAATGTCTGCACCCTCTGACATCAGCAGCAGTGATCTCCAAGCCCTCTGTGCGTAAGACTTAATGTGTGTTTGTGTTTAAGTGTACAGATATTTGTAAACGCTATCATTCGCTCACGCCTGTGTACGTGCGGATACAGCTTGGTTCGCCCTGTGAGAAAGTTTTTGGGAAGCATCTCCACATACTTAGCTATCACCAAAGCTATTCGCACGAGCAATTAAAAGCTGTTAGCCTCCCTATGCACACACTCTCTCCTACAGCACGCAGCCTTAGAAGCCACGTACTATTATTATGTCAGTCTCCATGGCAAGAGGCTAAATACAGTGTGCCATACCCTAAAGGTTAGTAAAGCAGGCTCATCGTTTTAAGGTTAATGGATCAAATCCCAACAGGGAAATTCCGGGCATGGCTGGCAGATGAGTAATACCATCCCCTCTCTCAGGTACCACTGCTGACATGCCCTAAAGCAAGGCAGTTAACCCACAATCCATGCGGTTAGTGCAGCCGGTAGCTAAAGTCAACATAGTTAAGTCAGGTGTATTTGTACAGTATAGGTCTTGAACACAGTTACAGTCTCAAAGGGCTTCACTATCACACATTTCACACATTTACTGACCTTGACCACCAATAGAACAAGTAAATACCTCTGATAGAGCAGTTGGCTGGTCAAACAGGTCTTAAATGTCATGAGCAGAACTGTTAAACCACAAATATATATCTACATATGAGGAGTTGTATTCCACACTGACATCCATCAAAAGTGACAACCATGTATTTATATACTGCTACTGCTGTTACTACTACTACCAGTTCTTAATATCCATATCATGTAACGCTCCGAAGCTTAGGAGGTATATAAACTCCTTCATTGATGGGAAATGTAACCCCCCACCCCCACCCCTCACCCCACACCTTTCCAGGATAGGCAATTTAGGTGACATCTATGGAAAGCTTGTGGTAATGTATAATTTCAAATCTATCTGGTTGAATTCCTCTTTGGTGGACTGACCACTAATGTCTGATGCTCACACATGGCTTAGATCTGCAATTCATGTGGATGGACTTAATTATATTAGTACAGTATGCCAATCCACTATAATAGTCAAAGGGGAGTAATGTGTGGTATTGTAATTAATTGTATTATGTAGTAACTCATTAGAATTTGTGTAAAAATCGTGTTATGTGGCATCTTGGTGGCATACACCACTAGCCAATGTTAAGTCTGGAGCAGGCAATATCACACACAGGCTGGCCCCTGTGTCTTATCAAAGCCCTACCAAGAGTAATTTAAAGCCACTCATATAAATCACTTTGCGGTCAACAGCGGTGTACTTTATTGCTCTTTTGTCATTTAACGTTCTTTTGATAGTTTTGCTGATGGCAGCTAATAACACATCTGATAAGATAAGCCATATCAGTGCTCTCTTTTAGTGTGAGGGATTTCACAGGGACCCTCCTAATAGTGTCAATATGTCTTTGTAAGAAACCTGTCCGAGTCAACACACCTGTAAACTTCAGAGAGAAACAGCGCCTATCATGTTGGGTCAAAATGTACAAGTATTGTTTGGACAAGCATTCTCTGTGTGTGTGTGTGTGTGTGTGTGTGTAGCACAACAGAGCTGGCCTTGTGCCTGTATAGTTGTGCTAATGACGGCCCTCTCAACAAGCTAGCTTGACAGCTGGGTGGGACTTTAAAGAATTCATAATGAAGTGTTGCTTCAGATTAGCGCGGGGTGGCTGCCTTTGAAGAAACAGCTCAGGTAGCACGGTCCTAATTAGGCATGGCCTATTTTAGTCAGAACACGTGTTGAAGACGGAGTGTGTTTTGTGTGTGTACACACTGTGTGTGTGTGAGTGTTTCTATGCATGTGTACCTAACATGCGGTATGCATACATAGCGACCACGATGTGTGCGGGGTATGCCAACATATCTAAACCTATGTCTTTAGATACATTACCCCTGCTAGCCTCTGTCTTATCAGCACCAGTTCAAAACAATGGGGGGATGTTCCGGGCTGTTACCATTCTTGAGTGGTTATCAGATAGAGGATAGAGCACGAGGATAATCCAGGCCTCCTTATCAGTGGCAGGGATCCCATTTCCATATTCAAGTCCTGCCCGCTGATAAGAGGCTGCCTGATAAATGTGTTGTGATGAGCTGATACCTGTGGTTGGAGCTGATGAGAGCCCTGTGAATGACTCAAGCAGAGGGGAGTGGGGGGGTTGGGGTGGCGCTGGACAGTAGCTTTCAGCAGGTCAGATAATAGTGGAGGGGAGTGGGCTGTGATTAATGTGTCCAGTGGCCAGGGGTCAGAGGCAGACCCTTGTCACTGACCGCTCTTAAGAGAGGTCAGCATCACCACCATCCGTCAAACAGACTCATGCTAATGCATCATCACCAAAACACATACAGATAAAGAATGTGTCATAAAAACACATATCACAAAGCCACTCATAAGCAAGAATGCCACACACACACATCTGGAATTCACAGCAATACATTTGGTGTCATTTGTAAGAAATGTCATCCGTCAGCTATAAGTGAAATCTTTGTGAGCTCTGTGAGAATAGCTGCTCTGGTTGATAGCCCCTGGATTCAAACTGTACAGTATATTTAGATTTTGCCAGCTATGTTAAGTTTTCTGTCCAACCATGGCAGCAGATTAGTGGGGGGAATATGTTTTTTTTTTCCTTGTTTATTTTTAGTTAGCTTTCGTTGCAACCGATAGCAGAGTTAAGGCAGATAAGTTGTTTGCATTACAGCAAACTAAGAACCCGAAATACCTGCCGCAGCAAGTTATGTTTCATCCTTGAATATATATGTGCCCCTACAGGAAGAGAAAGGGTTTGCCCTTAAAGAGCTGTAAGGGATGGAGCTCCCACCTGAGAGCCAATCAGCTCTCAGGTGGGAGGGGTATGTGCACTCTAGGTTTCCATCCAATGCAATGTTTTTGTAATGCTGGTTTCACACACAAGGGGATTTTCTAGAAACAAATCAAGTTCCACTTTGTGGAATTATGAATTCCCTTTCTATTACACACTTGAATGTCCTCAAAGGGATTTCTGCTTTGAGCCCTTTCCCATGTTTTCTGCCCATTGTTTCAGTTGTTCCTTGAACAAATGATGAAATGATGAGGTTTATGATCTCTATTTGGATCATCACGTGAGCTTGCAAACCTTTTGAGGGTTCATTATCTTGACAATGCATGGATGTTGTGTAAAGTAAAACATTACTCAAATCCTTGCTCAAAAGCTCAATGACCTTTGTGCAGGTCGGTGAACACACTCATCCAATAACATCGCATGAGCTCAAGGGTGAGGAGATGGATGCAGTGTGCTGGGTTGGTTCCAGAGGCATCACTGACCACTCCAGCAGGACATTTGACCTCTGTTTTTCTGCAGGTCTGTCCTTGGGGCCAGGCAGCAATGCATTATTAATGGGTCTCTCTTACACTGTGCGCACTGGTTCCTTTATCAGTGCTCTGACAATCGCCACAGTCATCATTCATTTATCTGCTCAGGAAAACACCTTTATGTGACAGAATTCAGTGTCTGTGCACAAGAAGCACACGCATGTCATCAGACACATGAGAATTGTAGCTTGTTCTGAAACAGTCTTATAGGGACAGGCGTGTTTGTTGCATGGATCATAATACTTACCTGAACCTGAAAGAAAGGCAAGTTGGAATGTTAGTGGTGTGAACTGTAATAAAACTGAACAATGGCTCCAACAAATTAACCACACAACAAATCTATGTAATAATACAGAGAAAATGTGAAACCATGAGAAAATGTTGGAGCTAAATAAGTATATTTACCTATATTCCTTGAGGTTAGTAGAGGATGAGAGTAATAATAATAATAATAATAATAATAATAATATTAATAATAATAACTAGGATTGGAAGCAACACTGGGGCAGCCTCCGAGACATATCAGTACTTTAAACATATCGCTCAATGTCATCGTGGATCAATCAGCTTCTATTACAATTCTCAAATTCTCCAATAATCAACTTTAATTTCACAAACAAGCCTACAGATTGCACCTTTAATGCATGAAGATTCAGATGGCATTATCTTATTGCACATAATTTTGAAGGTCAAAGTTTACACATAGATGCAGTATTGATCATTCTGACAAATAATAGACGTGTGCAATTTCAGATCTCAAAGTATGGATTCAGTGTTATCGTGCAGTCATATCTTATATGAATATATGTACAGATATATTTTAACTTATAATAATACCATGTAATACATGTTCATTATCATCATTATCTCATTTAGCATACATCTCCATAATAATAAACACACTCTACTATGCCTTAATTAGCATTCAGATTGACTGAGAATAATTTCCTTTGCGAAAGCTGTAATATATTGTTAGTTTATGTCTCGCAAGGAAGAAATATATCACAGGAAATATTTATTTTTACAGTTTAAACAAGACATATTCCTGAATCTAATGTGCCCTGGTGCAAAAATAATTGCATTATTTCTGTATGATATATGGATTGTCAAACATGTAGCTTTTGTTAGCCTAAGGTGCAAAATTTGGAAGGGTGTGGTTTGGTTATCTTTCAAGTTAAGAGTTAGATTTGTACAGCAAATGCTAAGACAAATGTCAGCTATATGTGTGTCAGGTTTCAAGTGGATAAGAGACTTGTGTCATGATCAAAAGAGTTTATTAAAGCATTATTTCTGCATTAGCATTAGCTTCAGTCAAAAAGCATGCAATGTATATTATTAGTGTTTTGCTCAAATTTGTACATATCAATTCAATATTTCACATGGCCAGTCTAGGGCATGGCCTATCTATGTACAGTTAACGACATGGTCATATCTTGTTGCTATATGAAAATATGCATATATTTTACCATCTTATTACCATTAATTCATTATCCATTATCTTTATTATCCTATATCATATAATTATTTCCCAAAAAATAATTTGTTCAGATATGCATGCTACACATAGGTTGCAAGTTTCGTGCAGTTACGGTATATTTTAAGATTAAGGACTTTATGGGTGCAATGGATTTATTTGATCAGGTGCATGCATTCGTTGCAAGTGTCAAGTTTCTATCTTTATCATGGTTCAAATGAAAATTATTTAAATTTAAAAAATCTGTAGCGCCCCATATTTTCATATCATTATAATTTTCCATGGCATGGTAGAGACAGCTATATACTATCATCATGCCAATTTGTAGCAAAAGTTATCAGGTAGTTTTATGGTATTTTTATTTTTTCTGTTATAATAATCATAATAATAATAATAATAATAACTACGGCCCCCGCACCGTGACGCAGGTCGGGGCGTGGCGCGAACTCATATGCGATACGAATCATTATGCTCGTTGTGTGAAACATTTACGTAGAAAATGTGGGCAACATGCTCTGCGCAGGGCATGAAAGCATCAATCATGTATTTTTTGTTGCCAGTAGGTGGCGGTATGACTTTGAGTTAATATTATGATATATTTGTTTTTGTTACAAGAACTTGGCCAAAAATGCGTTTTCAACGCTACGCAACGGGTGAAAACTCACTGTTAGTACAACTTTTAATCAGCAATGTCTTGACATGCCACTGGTCAAATTTGAAGTCGATTTATTCAAAGTCGAAGTAGGTTTACTCTCTAGGATGAGTTTGTTAAAGTATGGAGCCTGCAAATCGCCAAACAATTACCATGAAATGTAAAATGGCTGACTTCCTGTTGGGTTTAGGGAATTACACCAAGAACCTTTTCTGTCTGGCTACACATGATACATGTGACACAGAACTTTATTACATGATGGTCAAACGTGCAGTAGGGGCTGCTTTGTTGAAGGGTAACTTTCTGTTGCCAGTAGGTGGCGCTCTGACTTTAAGTGAATATTGACATGTGTTTTTGGGCGGGACACAGATTTGAGCATTTACGGAGACATTATAACAATTTGATGTGTCTTGGCGAAAGATGTGCCTTCGCCACCATGCCCACAGACAAGCCTTTCAACAAAAACTCAGAATCAACACAAAATAGAATTGCCTTATGGCTTTTCTGAGAGAGTTTTAAGTGGATTTATCAAACCACCTAAAAGCAGTAAGTCACGGCGTAAGAATTAACATTTCCTGTTTCCAGTAGGTGGCGCTATAACTTTCAGTAAATATTGGCATATGGATGTCTTCAGGGCGGGACGTTTATCAAACTTTTCTGAGCATGTACACAAAAGTTATACAATTTTCCTCTTTCATGGCTAATCATGTATTTTCCACGGCACACCATGGACACGCCCATCAGTGAAAACTCACCGTTTGTACAACTTTTATTCAAAAATGTGTTTACAGCACAAATTTGAAGTCGATTTGAATAATTCTCTCTGAGGCGTTTGTTAAAGTACGATGCATGCAAATCATCAAAAATGACCATTACATTTTAAATGGCCGACTTCCTGTTGGATGTAGGGAATTGCTCCCAGAGCCTTTTTTGTACCTGTCGACATGTTACATATTCTACAGAAATGTTGTACGTGTAGGATAAATTTGTCAGCAGGGCTGCTCTGTAGGGGGTGCTAGCAAGCCATTTTGCCATGCCCATTCACGAGACACCTAAAATCGTCGATTTCCAGAGGGAAGACATGTGTGTGCCAAGTTTCTAGAATTTTTGTGCATGTTTAGACCACCTAATAAAAATTTTAGCGGAGAAAAATAATCACTATGGATCCAATAAGGTCCTCACACAGTGTGTGCTCGGGCCATAATAAAACCAATAACAACAATAGGTTCCTCCTTCTGAGGACCTAATAATAATAATATACAGTCCTAAACTACTAATAAATGATATCAATGAAAGAAATATCAGTTTTTCTCCCTAAAACATTTGAGTGGTTGATATTGCTGTTTAATCTGCTGGGCTGTCTCATACTGTAGGGGTCTTGTCCCTGGAGGTGGGGCACAGCATTTGTTGGGGGACGGAGGGCTTTCATAAGCACATATTAAAGCCCTCTATTTCTGTATCTTCTGTCTCCCTGTGTCCTCCAGGCCCCTACAGACATTGTAAACAGCTGTCTTCACTTATATTTTATTAATGGTGTTCTTTAATTAGTTTAATTACGTGGAATCATGTCTTTGTGCATAATTTCCCCCCATTTAATGAAAGAAAAGTCCCAACTGTCATTTGTGCACACAGAGAAATGTCTGCCCTCTGGCTGAGAGCAGAGTAATTGTACTGCTGTCTGTTTTAAAGGCGGCCATGGTTATGAAGTGGTGGTGTGTTAGCGGGCAGGTTTAGTTCACCTGTGTTCTGTTGTCAATCAGCCTTTGTTTGCAGCTGAAAGAAGGGTGGTGCTGCAAACCCCGCCAAAGCTTACTCATGCTATACATCATGTTGTGCCTTTATGCACCAGCCTTACTCAGATTATAAAGTGGCACTGCTCACACTGCGCATTAGGTGCACGTGTCCTTGACAAGTCTCAACAGCCAGTAGCTGTTACGGTATATTTTTGATTAGTTCATTCTTAAGGTAATACAATAATTGCATAAGTCGGGAAGTGGGACGACATCATCCTTGGATGACAGAATAGAGCTGAAGAGCTTTGGGCGCAGGAGTGCCCTGTTTCACCGTGTGACCCACATGCCAAGATGGGAGGTCCACCTGGGACATTTCCCTGTGTTTGCCATGTAACCTAATAAGAGCACATTAGTACTTAAATACAGGGCTTTATTTAGACAGCACAATGGTTAGTCAGCAGCAACACTATCTGGCCTCATACCTTGCAAGTGTTCTGTCAATGGTGTTACTGGAAGAGGACGCCGCTAATGGTCACACGCACATTAGCATACCTCACAAGTTTCCAAGATGGCCGCCAGGAGCGAAATGGGAAGGGGGAGAGTTCAGCTTGTCAGACACTGATGTTCCTCCATGATGACAACAGGAGTAAATGAGGTTTCAGAGACCTCTTCTAAGACAAAATCAATATGCTGCCTCCGCAGCTCAGCAGTGGAGCTTTCTGCATTATCTGCTTTGAGCCTATACTGTATGTGTGTGGGAGAGAGAGAGATGGATGTTTTCTCCACATCGTTAACATTGTCCCTCTCTCATCCTCTCCTTCTGCCTCTTTCTCCATCCCATCCCTCTATCACACAGAATGTATTTCTTAGCCTCCCACCTGGTTTGCAGTATGGCTCTGTGGCCCAGACTGCTTTGAGAGTCAATTACCAGGCGAAATGACTTGAGGAAGATCTCTCAAGAATGATGTTTCACACACTTTATCGATGGCAATAGCATTACGGCCAATTAGCGGGGCCAAATGTGCTCTTTTTGTAATGCAACACACAGAAGGGTAACTGGATCGCTGCATAAGGCTCCAGTGGTCCCTGGACGAATCCCACTGGCGACCACTCTGGAAAAATCCCAGAATGCCTTAGTCCTGAGCACGGCTAGTGTTTCACCCGGGCCAGAGGAGCATGGAATGATAATGTTGATTCACTAAATAGTTGACTTAAAGGTCAGCAACTTCCACTGGCCATGTCGACAATATAGGGCCATCTTGGGAAAATATTTAGTATGGATTGAGTGGGGTCCAACTTAGAAACAACCCCACAATGTGACACTTGAGAGGAATGTGGGCGCTGTTGTTCCTTCTCTCTCTTTCAGTCTTTGTTCAGCTCTCTATCTTGCTCTCTGTCAACCTGTTGCCTTATTCAGCATTGGTATGTGAGAACAAATGAGGTAGCAGAGCCTGGTTGTCTCTCCCAGTTTGGTCAGTCAACTAAAAGATCCATTGATATACAAATAAATATATCCTTAAGCTAGTAGCACACTGCAGCTATTACCCGCGCTCCACGGTAAAGATACATTGCTAAAGGATACAGCTAGTGTCACGGGTCGAGTGGAAGGTGGTAGAAACCAAACGCTGGTGGTTACAACATTGATATTTTAATGATCAACACAAAAACACCAGTACAGCACCATTAACCAACAAGGACAGGGAGAAACAGAGGGCTACATATACTAAGGCTAATTAGGGGAATAGGCACCAGGTGTGTGAAATGACTAGACAAAGACCAAGTCCAGGATGAGTTCATGTGTGAATGGGAAACCTGGGAAACATGTCAGACAAATCCAGGCTGCCATTAAACTCTGACAGCTAGATGTAGGTGACACAAGTGTGTGTGTGTGCTTCTATGCTTATTATGCTTATGACTTTGGATGGATCCTTATACTTTTAATTAAATGCTACTGTCTTCAATCACTACTACTGTCATAAATACAACCATGTTTAGCCTGCTTCTGAAATAGGTTCCATCATGTAAGAAAAATGTTCATCCCAGAGGGGAACCCTCGGGGACATCAAGGGCCATCAACATATTATTTTTTTTAAGCAAATTGATTAACCCACCCCAGTATCTTCCACGTTCAAGGGAATGGGGGCGATTCATTGGCCAATCATGTTTTGATATGGGATGGAGGGAAGGCGTTGTGTAAAGATTTGAATTCAGAATACCCCAATTGTGAATTATGCTGCTACTGTAGTTTGTCACTTTATTGTGACTAGCAGGCTTGCTTTCCGCCAAACCAATTGTTGTAGTCAACCGTACTCATAGCTTGCACACCGATACAGTAGGACTTGATGGAGCAATATAGGCAATAGAGAATCAAGATACATTAAACTAAATATCCATTGACTATATAGGACCTGATGCTGATTCATTTTCGAGAATGCCTTTTCTTCAACGGACCTAACACCAGCGGCTACAACAGCTAGGCTAGCTTAATAGTTGTGCCGGGTAGTATTGCTGAAGTGGGAGATGGCTATACTTTTCAACTTAGATAAACTTGTTTTTAGCCAGTAGACTATCCAGTCTACGTTACGTGACTGCACATCATATTCCGTGGCTGCATGCATGTGTCAGAATGGCATTTGGACTGCCGTTATGAGAGCAGCGCCAGCGAGTGAAATATGGGGTTAAAATATTCATCTTGTTTTCAACATATCTAATAATAGAGGAACAATTTGAACATCAAGAATTATTTGTGGACATTTTTAAGGCATCGTGATTACTGACTTTGAGGGGCTGCTTTTTAAACTGGAATTTCATTTTCGCCAACTTTAAACAAATGGTTTGCGCACTCTGCTGTCTTCTGTGAGATGTGGCAGACTATAGAGATAGGGGGCTATGAGGATATTAAATTGTTTCTGAAATTGCGGAGTTATGAACAACACCGGTCAAGCTCTAATGCTATCAATGAGGATACGATTAAGCCTAAATCCGATTATGGGAGAGACAGGCCTTAGGCAACCGTTTAAAGCTCATCAGTCCTGGTCGCATACTTTTGGCAAATTTTGTCTTGTTGTGGTGACACTGAAGGCCCACTGTCAAGGGTCCCCGTTTGCTTCTGTCCCTTACAACACTATTGCTAAATTATTGTAATTTATTTCAATTTAGTGTCAATTTTATGTTTGGCTCTTTATAAAATAGTTTCAACAAGTGGATATTTTATTTTACAATGAAGCTATTGTATCTGTGTCTCTTGTCATTAGTGTTACAACACAGCACAACATCTTATTCCAGTATAAAGCTGGCTTAGTGGCTGTACATAATTAACTGTAATAAGGCTATAGGCTACACACGCTAAATTAAATTTTCAGTTTGGCGTTGTTGCATGGCCCGACTATGTGTTTGTGAATGTGATCTATGAAGATGGTGGTGGGGATTTAGGGAGGACACCCCCTAGTGTCTGTGTATGTGTGTGTCTGTCTGTCTGTCTGTCTGTCTGTCTGTCTGCCTGACATCAGAAGTGCTCCAGGGCACTGCTCATCCTTTGCCCTGTTAGCATCCTACGCCATCTCAGATCTACAAATCTACTCCTATATCTCTCTATCTGTACAGCTCTGGGGAAACACAGCCTGCACAACAGCACTGGTAAACATTAGCTAGACGCTCTTCCCTTACACCCCATACACATACGGACTTCTCTAAGCCCTTCCTGGCTTTGACATTAACAAAGCTCTGCGTACCTCTGGGAGACCTGACACTCTTCAAATGGCTTGACATTAATAACAATATTTTTAATGCTCACACATTAGCGAATGCAATAATTAATGTATGAATAATCACCAATGTGAAAAGCGTTATCAATAATTGTATGAATAATGCACATGCATAATGGATGAGAGTTGCCCAAAGGCAGAATCTGGCATCTGCGCTCTTTTCCGGGACACTACATGCTACAGAGACAGGCATGATCAAATAATGGCACACTGGCCTTACATCAGCCAGCCTTCCTTCCTGCGCTGGAGCCTTCCACTGCACGTTTTGATGCGATACGCCTGGCCATGTGCCTTGGCGCTGTTTACAGCCGCATCCATGCTCCAGTGAAGCCCCAGGACTACGATGGCTGGGAGTCAGCCTGTGAACCCAGCCTGGGAGTTAGGGAGGGGCCTGAGCATTAGCATTCTACCCAGCATTCCCCCTGCTTCTCTGAGCTAATAAGGGAGGCCTGCACCAGCCATCCTCATCTAGATTAGGAGTCTTATCACTGCCACCTGCATGCAGCAGTCTTCCATTCATATGCAGATGTCGCCCAGTCTGGGATAGGGCGTGTCCCAACTATGTCACTTGTCATCTCAAGGCAGATATTACTGCTGGTGTGGATAACCTTGTTGCTGGGGTTCACTGGGATGTTTGTTTCCTGTAACCTTCCAACTAGCACTGGTAAAGGTAGATGTAGAAGAATACAATGGAATAGTAGTAGATTAGTTGTGTTACTAGTTACAAACACATAGAAAACAAGGAGCGCTACATTGTAAACTGTAAGTTTACATCTTTAGTGGGAAGGATCATAGTTGTCAGTTTGAAATGAATGAACGAATGATAATGTCAGCATAGACATGACTTAATGGCCTTAGGTGATTATTAGCAACTGGAAAAGGTTGGACAAGTCACAATGGAGTGCTGATGAAGACACAATGGAGAGCCTATGATGGATGGCTCTCTGGGGATGACTCAACCAATCAATGGTGCCTATGAAAACAAACATGTCATTAAGCACAAAGCAGAGACCCTGCCTTTCATCGACAGATATGTGTTTGTATGACGCTCCCATCAACTAATCTTCATCTTAGCGTCCAATCTTCCATTGGAGGGTGAACTCTGACCTTAACAATATGTCAAGCAGATTGAGCTATAACCATACTCTGGAAATTCCAGTATTAGAATCTAATAATGTTTATATGTTGCTCTGTATACATTAGGGATGCACTCAAATTCAATTACATTATTTGTGAAAGCACAAATAATACAATTCAAACTCATATTTAATCTACCAAATTTTGCTTGTTATTACTCAGGTTTGGGGAAAAAATCTTCTTGCAATATGGATCTTTGATTTCACTAACTACTTTTTTCATTTACTACATATTACTGAATGAATCACTACATTCTGTACTACAGCAGCGTAAAGCAGGAGAGTTGAGCATTCCACTTGCATTGAGCTGGAGGCGTCATGTAAGATCTAAGCAGACAAAAACCCTGTATAAAGTAGTAACCCACACTTCCCATATAGGGAACTGCGGTAACAGTAAGGGTATTTGGATTATATGCACAAGCAGGATAGTATACTAGCTATCTCAATTATCCACAACATGTATTAGCCTAAATGTGTAGGATAAACCCATTTGAATAGCAAATTGCTTTAAGTCCTATAATAAGATGGAAGTTAGAATACATGTTGGGGTATTCATGAAGCAAGTACAATGCATTTCTGCTCTATTGTTGTCATAACCTGCCCATCCATTGATGTTAGAAAGCATTGCCTGATTTAATGTGACTTTTCTATCAGAATACTGATCCGAATACATTTGTGGTTGAACAGATACACATATTGACATTGCAGCAGCAGGTACAGTCTTACAGTGTGTTAAACTGGTCACTTAATTGTAATGCACACACTATAACATTTACAACATGTTCCTTACGGTCAAGGAATGTGTTTAGATGTATTCACAAATAGTGCCACCATTGTATTGTGTTTATAGGTTATGCTCAGGCAGTATCTAGAGTAAAGGATTGATGTTACCTTTCTTCTTTGTTGGTTTTCAAGAGAAGGTAGGTAGCTTTAACATGTACAAGTCTGCAGTGTGAGATTCTGTTTTGCTCTACTGTTTTCGTTCCTTGGCACCACATAAGTTCTTCACCCTGGTTGTTTTGCATTGTTTGAATATGAGCCTAAACCAAAGTAACACTTGTATCACAATGTAAGAACACACAAAAGGGACACTTAAACACACAATGAGCCATTCAGAAATGGCCTTTTGAATATTACATAGCCCAACGTAGAGCAGTATATTAGCCCAACGTGGCTGAAACAAATGGCCTCCTTCCCAGCAGACCACAGTGAGAGATCAAATTGGCTAAGCAAGGGGCGGTGGACATTATCTCCTAGAGACAGTGGAGGTGTGTGTGTGGTGGTGGTGGGGGGGGGGGGGCGGAGCAGGGGTACACATTTATAAATGGGTGGGGGCACTTTTCCCCTGGCACTTCTCTTGGCCTGCGAAGGCCTCCCAGGTTTGTGCAATCTCTCAGTGTCAACATCTTTCTGTGAGGCTGATTCAATTAAGATTAAGCCACTGGCAGAGGCACCGAGAGACAGGGGTCAGTTTGATTTCGCAGATTGGCATTGTGCTTTTTTTTCTTCTACTTCTACAGCTCAGGTTACCAGCCCGCCTGCCACTCTTAGTTCATGGAGAGAGGATAAACTGTCTCTGCCCTTAACCCTCTCTCTTGGAAAGGCCACTGTGAGGACCTATTTGAAGTCATGAGTAAATATATTACTCCTCATGTTATGATAGATTATGGGCATGTGTGTGTGTGTGTGTCTGTGTGTGCATGTCTGTGTGTCTGTGGCTGTCAGTCCAGATTTATTCTGCATACACATATTTATGGACATGTATTATAATAACACATGACTGCTCATACAGTAAATCGTCAGCGTGGGCCACTTTGTGTTTGTGTTCAATAATCACAATGTGTATAGATAATAATGTAGCCATGTTTAACAGTGGTTTGTCCTGCAGGGACACTTCAGCAGGTATGTTACTTTAAGTCCTAATGGACTAAACACTTATCTTTCTCTACTCCACAAGCCCAGCAGTAGCCTTGTAACACACACCAATTATACATTGTGTGGCAATTAAAGAGCACTTAATGACAACACACTGAGATAGGCCCATTCAAGCAGGCATGGGTAGGTGTTGGGGGTTGATGGTGGAGGTTTGTGGTGGGATATTGGTTATAATGCCGAAGCCTTGAATGGAATAAATAACCTTTACACAGCCTCTAATAGACCCCAGCCTGGCAGCACCACACTATGTTGACCTCTGCTCTGAGGGGTCAGTCTCTTCTGCCTGGGTGAACGTTACAGCCAAGCTTTGGCCTACAGCTGCACCTCATTACAATGCCCCATAAAAAAGTGGGCAGCCTAAAAGAGGGGAGCCCAGCGACCATTAAAAAGGTGAAGGGGGGCGACTAGGGTGGGGAGGTGTAGTGGGTGTAGAAAGAGAGAGGGGGGAAAGATCGGCGAATGAAAACAGAAGCGTTAAGTCATTAGGGTCCATTGTTGCAGTCAAATGGCCAGCACACAAGCTCTGTGTGAATGGGAAATGGGGCTTAATGACCTGAAAAGGACTTCAAAGGCCTGGACAAAAGATGAGGGGGTAGCTCCACTCACAGCCAGAGAATGGCTGGGGTGTTTAGATTGCTAATGTGACGAAAGTAAAACTACTCCACCGTTTCTTATGGAAATGCACTTTTGTTTCTTTCTCTGAGATAAATAGTTGTGGGGGCAATTTATCTGCCATTGCCCATTCATTTGTATGCATTGTTATGTTATCACATTATTATTCACTGCACTGTATTCAAATTGACTTTGTGCATTTGCGTGTTTGTGCCTGTATGTGTGTTTGTGTGTGCCTTCATTCATACTGTTGTTTCTGGGAGTGTTATTGTTACTTGATCTGGATAAGACCTAAGTGCTTAAAATGTAAATAAAAATGTCAATGATGTGTGTGTGTGTGTGTGTGTGTGTGTACGCTTATGTGCACAATGAAACATTCATGCAGAACATCTATGTTTTTTCCGCTGTATGTTAGCATAATAGCAGTCTATTAGCCAGTCTGCTTGGTGACTGGTTGGCTTTGGCCATAGTCGTTTAGCTTGTGCGTGAAATTATGGATGACAACAACTGCTACTGTTGCCAGGCTGGTGGTGGTGGGAGACGAAGCTACTGGCACGCACCTTCCAAGTCTGTCAGTCACTCAGCTCCATGTCTGTGCAATGCCACAGCTGCCAGTTAGCATAGCATGGACACTTGGGCTACACCCAGTTAGGATTTGAGCGGCTGGTCAGACGCTCAAATCTACAGTTAAGCTTGTTCAATAGGAGCGGCCAGGTATTCAAGTGGGCTCTTATCCTGTCTTACAACACATCCTAGATCCATGATTTAAAGATCAAATACACAAATGACTGGAATTTGTCTAAGATTAGAAACACCCAAAACAACAAGAGAACCGCTGCTTTGTGTTTAACACCAGAAAGCACCTGTCAATTGCAAGTACAAGGTCATCATAAATAATGATACTACTACTATTACACACACACCCATGAACACACCAATGTTATTATTATTATTATTATTATTATTATTATTATTATTATTATGTAACTGCAATGGGTGAGTTCCTGCCCATTTCTCATCCAACACTTGACTACAAGAATAGTAGTAGTATTAGTAATGCTTAATGTCTAATATACTGTATCTCAGTCTAGTTGTGTTAACAACCTTACAATTGCTCACCCAACTTAAAGGTGGTGTAAGCAAAAATATAATATACTTAATATATATTGAGTAAAGATGTTTTATATTTGGTAAATTTGGTATTGTTGTTGTTGTTGTCATTTATTTATTTATTATGCCATTAATAGTTTTTTAATGTTTAAAATCAACGTCCAGTCTCCACAGACACCATCGTTGAACCACCAACCTGCCCTTCTATCCTTTTCAAGTTCCACAATCTTCACTGTCAGCAAAATCTACCAGAAGTGTCCATTTTCTAAATGGATTATCAACAGTATGAGGCAGCATGAAAGTAAAGTGCCTGGTACATCAGCAACCAGGAAATGAGTTATTGTGCATACACATGGATTCAAGGCCGATTCTCCGAGAGAATTCAACCACTAAGCACCTCATATCTGCGGGCAGGACCTGAAGTCTACATCCATACGTGTCTACGATAACAACCATGCCACAGTGGTACTGACATACTGACAAGCAGAGCTGCCAATAGCCTGTAGGCAGTCGATTGGCAATTGGAGGCAATTGGTCATGCATACACATGCATTCACACATGCACACAGGCTGACTGCACATGCACGTATTTACACAGACATGCTCACACACACACACACACACACACACACACAGACAGACACTCGAACATGTGATGTAGCTGCATACTACAGTTTTGATGCCCTGACCTTGAAGTTGGCTGTAAGTTTAAACATGGTTTATGTTTCTCTCTTACTAGTTTTTCACAAACCTGTGAAATTGCATGCAGCAGAAAGCCTTTGAGAACAATGTATTGGTGGTCTTTACCTCCTCTAGCTTGGATTGTAGCCAGATGTCAGAGAAAACACTTTGTCCTCACACCAGTCTTTACAGCAGACTGCAGCTTGGGGCCCACATGGTACACATGCCCTGGTTATGCTTTCAGCGTGTGCCCACAAAAAGCTAGCTACTATATCCTTGATCCCAGCCTGCCTCTTTTTAACCTGTTTGATTTCCAAAATGGTGCGCAATTGTGTGTGAATGTGCATGTTTCAGGGTTATGTATACAGTATAATTGTGTGTGTGCGTTGTAGTTGGAAATAAGAGAGATGGGGTATGTGGGCAGAATTCGCTTTGTTTCCCTGTTGTCTGCAGTTTCTTGGCACGGCTAGCCAATCCGCCTATCTGGCAAGCGTAGGGACTGAAGTCGCAGTAGGTATGAAGCATTTCAAAGAGCGCCTTTGATGTGAACAAAGCAAACCAGTAAAACGGCAATGGGAATAATCAGATATTATGGGGCTTTCATTCCGCCTCGCCGGGTTCATTATGGATACTGGAGTCTGGCTTGAGGGTAGCAACCAGTGCTGCACAGTAGGATGCTGTGCAGACAACTTCATTGAATAGTGAGCCCCCCCGGCCCCGCCCCCTCCACCAGCTTTATCATATTTCTAATTTCCACCAATCCTTTCTTCAGATTTGGCATTGATTGGACAGCCCACTCCCTCCCGCTATCCGCCACTCCTGCCTCTATTAAGGAAAGGGCCTGTGCTCTAATTACATCATCCTCCCAGTCTAATAGAGGCACCCTGTTAAACAAACAATTGATCCCACTTAACACGTGTACCCACGTTAGTAAAACACTATTTGCCAATTGGCCAAAGGCAACAGAGTAAGAAGAGAGAGGCTGAGAGGCGGGGGAGCTGCTCAGGGACCCTGCTGCTGCCGGTGGGACAGATGATGATGATGATGATGATGATGATGATGATGAGCGAGGGAGGAGGCTGTGGGAGTTGTGGAAAGAGGAGAAGATGGGAAGGCAGACAAATATGGTAAGAGAGATGTGGGTTGTCCACAGTACAGTGTCCCTTAGCGATGCTCATTTGCCTGCGCCTCATAGGAGAACACAGCCTGCTGCTGTCAGTGCAGTGTGTGTGTATGTGTACAGTACATGAATATAAGTCTATGATGTTCATGTGTGTGCATATGTGTGTGTGTGTGTGTGTGGGTGCATGTATACAGTACATGAATATAAGTCTATGATGTTCATGTGTGTGCATATGTGTGTATGTGGGTTTGTCTGTGTGTGTGTGTGTGTGTGTGGGTGTGTGTGTGCGCGCGTGTGTGTGTGTGTGCATGCGTGTGTGTGTGTGCGCGTCTGTGTGTGTGTGTGCACATGCGCGTTGGCGCGTCTGTGTGTGTGGTTCCTGGCAGGGTGCGTTGGGGGGGGCTGGAGGGTTCAGGCAAAGCTAACAGATTGCCTCGTTTGCCTTTTTGAACTGCCCAGCACGTCTGGAGAACAGAGCGAGACAACAAAAGGAGTTAATGACTTTATGGATAGGCCATGCTGGCACACAGACCATTATCATCCTAACTCATAGATCAGATGCCCTGCTACAGTCCCTAGGCCTCTGGCCTGCACACAATACTACACAATGCTAACACATCGCTTCAGAAACTAAATGACTGGATGGGTGGATGGTTGGATGGCTAATTAAACCAGAAACTTGCAGTATATGCAGACTTGCAGACTAAATACATTGTTTAATTGTGTAAATAATGTATGTGCAAAACATGGGATAAAAACAAGCTCAGATCAAGCTGTATGGCTGATTAACATTCAGATACACAATAGAGTCAGAGATTTTAGAGCATGCACATAATATACTGTATGTGTGTATGCCCGTCTATGTCACGTGTGCATACATGCATCATATGCTCGACGTGTTTTATATGCATGCATGTGGTGTAAATACAGTATATTAACGTGTGTGTGTGTATCAATAGTGTACGTAGGTGTGTGTGTGTGAGGGAGGGCCAGTGATGTAAACGTATCAGATGGTGAGGACTTTCCACGCTGCACTAAGACAGCTTAAGCCCTCTCTAATTACAGCACATCTGTTGCTGCACACAGGCATTTCTGTCATGTGGTACAACAAATACTTTAGCATTCAGAGCAGTGCATACCTAATGAGCCCAGAGCCCAGGGCAACACACGTCTCCCCACCAGGATCAAAAACCCAGCATGCACACACACACACACACACACGTGCGCACGCATGCACGACAGACTCACAGACACAGACAGTACATGAACACACTAAGGCTACAGAATCACAAAAAACACATCATAATCACACATAATGATACAGATTGAAATCACACTTGCAAGCACACACAGAAACACAACATCGCACGAACACCAGTATAGACTGCACGTACAAGCGCGCACACGCACACACACACACACACACACACACACAGAAACAAACTCAATCTATTCTTTTAAAAAGAGTCAAATGATGGAAATGAAAGATGCCAAACGCATGCTGAGATGGTGTTTACACTTCCTGACAACATTGTGAAGGAGTTATCAAGGTGCAAATCAAACGGCTCGTCTGTTCTAATTATTACTTGCCCTAAATAAAGACAGGTTGTCTTAGCGATCAACCTGGGGCGTGAAGCTGGTTGAGAGAAATAACATCAAGGTGCAGATGAGAGCATTCCCGCAAGGATATCTGGCAGTCGGTGTAAATGTGCTAAGGTTGCGCTATAATAACGCAGTAAGCTAGCTGTAATTATTGTTGGGGAGACAGGGATAAAGAGCTTGGCTCAGACCGCTGGAGTCACTGACAACAGGTGCTGGTAGCACACATTGGAATTCCTGCTAGCCAATCACTCTGGGCCTTAGACGGAAGGGTGGGGCCAACCACGAGGAGGTCACATGATTGGATGAATGCCTGTGAGGGATTTAGCTACCTGTGAGATTAAATATCAGTCAGAAGACTGTGTGCACGTGGAACTAATTGAAGATAATAAGACCTCGCTGCCTCTAAGACAACATAGCGTGCACATATTTACAGAAACTGAACCGCACTCACTCAGAATGGAAACTAGTGGCTTTTATCAAACAAATTGCCCAAAATGGCCTCAAATTGTTTTCTCTGCACTGTTTATCTTAGGGCTTTAGTCAATGGCTGCCGCTGGATCTAGAGAGTTGGTTATGACACAGGCTTAGCATATGGTTCACTGCAAGACTGAGGCTTAGCGTTAGCTTGCGGTTTTCTGACTGTCAACCTCCTTGGCTTAGGATCCATTTTCCAGAGACATTCCAAAATGTCATTAGGAGATTTATCACACAAAAAAAATATCATATACGCATATGTGCTCTCACACACACATACACATACAATATATATATATATCCTAACACCATGTGTCCTCCACACGGCAAGCGCTCTCATCTCCTTCAGTCAAGTGGCGTGCTAATATGTCCGCACACCCTACAGATACAATATAGCCTTATTGGCGAGTCGCTCTATTAGTGACAAAAGGTCACACTGAAAATATTAAACTTATGAAGGCTTCACACTCTCCCTGCACCCAAATATGCGGAGGAAGCACAAAAAAGGTGTTGTGTCCTCTGTGTATGATTATATCTTCCTCCTTCATCCTTCCAGCACTGACCCAAGGGCCACTGGTTTATTGGTCTCAGATGCTGGCTGCCTCTCAATGTACAAAAGAGCCCGTTATTCCAGGCCTATATTAAAGCTGGCCTTCACATGCAGCATTAATCACACACACACACACACACACACACACACACACACACACACACACACACACACAGTAACACAACACACGCATGCTTGTAGATACAAATACATACATACATACGCCTATGCTCTGCCACATGTACACCTACACAGTTTGCTGTCCTCTCATGAATGACAGAGAAGCTCCTATGTACTGTGTATGTGCCAGTGGACATGCGTATTAGAGTCATAGCATGCCATGTATATAGAGACATGTGTGTATGATACATACGCACAGGCTGGGTGAATCTGCATGGATGTGTTTTATTATTGTGTGTGTGTGTGTGTGTGGTTGGTGGTGGTGGGGGGGCGTGGTATGGTTACAGCTATCAAATACTTTTTAAGGCTTGATTTCCCAAGGGAAATGACAGAGGTCATCTCATCGGTGAGAGATGAAAACAACATTTGCATGCGATTGGTCACGCCCACGACATTAAAGTTTTAGTTGGACAAAAACATGTCAAAGAAATTTACATGGGTGCGCTGACAGGCCCAACAGAGCCGCGGACACAGCCCATTGCCACTTCCAATTATTAAGGTTATTTCATTGTGCTTGGACTCCACATGCCTGGATCCCCAATAAAAACATAACGAGGAGGAGATATCGCTCCTTTGTCACCAGTATTATCGCTCCTTGCATCCGTTGAGTGAGTATCAAGCTGCCAATCAGAATTAAGTAGTGGGCAAACTGCAGCAAGATGATTTGCCTGGCTCAGCCCCCATGCATGGATTTAAATAATAAAAGAGAGATTTCTCTCAAGGCTCTGAACATGGTGCCAATAAGAGAGCAGGGAAAATGGGAAAATGTCTGTGTGCAATGAGAAATAACAGCAAATTGAGGGTATAATGAACACGTTAAATATTTAATCTTTCTAGATGGAAATATCTATAGTGGATGGCTGCTCTTTTTCCTCGCTCGCCGTTTTAGCCTCAAAAACATTAAAGAATTTGAACCGGCTGCGGGGACTAAACGAGAAAGAGGCAGTTTGACAGTATAAAGACAGTAATCATTTACAATTACACAACATACAACCCTCTCATTGCTGGCTGGCCTTCCATCATCTACTGTGAATCAGGAGCTCTCTCTCTTGCTCTGCACTGTCATACCAATGCCATGACACTTTGTGCCTGGCAGTCCTGCAATCATACCTTCTTTTGCTTCATTAGCCAGTATCACAAGGTTAAGCTATACCTAGGATTGACTATGGGTATTGGGCAGTATATACCTTTCTGAATAGACGTCATCATTATATTTTTCATACCACGTTGAATATGGTGCAGATGTGACTTAGCTGGAAGTATCTGAGATATTACTTTTGTCAGGGTGAATAGAAGTGGCTCAGGAGACTGGTTATAAGGGTGATATGGCTTCCATCTGTCCTGTAGCAGAGGCAATCTATTAATGAGTGCATTTTGTCTGCATTTTATAGAATCTAAATTACATGAAATACTTGTTTTGATGTTACAATGTTATATAGTGGAAGCCCTTCTGTTATATTTCTAAGAATGCCGATTCATTTTCTAGATCAGAGGCTTTTGCGTATGACACAAATCTGAAGTAAATGGCCACAAATATGTATCTTAAGTGAAATCAGGTTGGCTGGGTTGTTTATTTTTCATTTGTTTCACTTTTATTTTGACTGTGAGATTTAAAGCAGTGCCAGGTTGGCTAGGTTGGCTAGCCATTGCAAGGTTTTATCCAGCCATTCATTCCCTCTGTTTGTTCTGATGGCTAAATGGATTTGATAGCTCTCTTCTCTATGCATGCATATTCTGAAAAGTCAAGCAGTCTGTTTAGAAGACCTTTTCTGAAAACAACTCTTAACCATTGCCTTTCAAAGTGGGGGTCCCTGACAGTTTTGATACATTTTACTATTAAGAACCTTGTGTGAGCTGGATATACTATTATGTTAAGTTCTGCTATAAATAAATGATTTATCAAGGTTATGGCTACATGCTGTTTGTGATTGTTTTATGTGTTATCATTATTATTTTATACATTAAATAATGAAATAAATGTCTGAGACCTGCTGGATGAGTTATTTTATTGAACAGGACCTGGTTGCTGTGCCAAAACATGAAAGCCATTGTTAAGGATGATCCTTAGTTTGTTTGAATTGACTCAAAGTATTAAGGCCTTCTGCCCAAAGCAGAGTGCCATATTCCCTGGAACATACAATGACCCAGCACCTTGTTGGGTCACATGATGCAAGTTTATTAGATAAACCCCCAACCAAGGCGTGTTCAATTGAATAGTCTGTAAGGCCCATTATGCAGAACACAAACCATTGTGTCTTTGAAGATTAACACTTTAGAAACCCATTGGGAAGTTGTAAATCTCTTTCCTGGGTTCCTGGAGAATTGGCTGGGTTACAAGGGTAAGGCAACTCAACCACACCATGGGATACCACACCTTTATTAATAATAAATACATATCACAGTCTCACCAAAGCTAGCTCTCACATCTGTCTCTTACAGCGTTACGGTCATGATAATGATGTTTCAACATCAATTGTCTTACATGAATATTAATTAAATAATTAACTGTCTGTCTGAGTATTATTATGCGTTCATTAGGCCTCTGAATAGATGCATATTAGATACTGTTATTTGTATTATTATTATTTATTTACAAATCAGCTTCAAAGGAGCTCCTCTCAGATTCTCAATTTGGTGAAATGGGGTCAATATACAGGCCATTATTTCAACAGCCCCCAGCACACACACTAGAGCACAGGCCAATGGGCCCCATCGGTTAAAAATACACTTTTACGTGTCCTGAATTTGTGTGCTGATGATTACTGATTTCTTCACTTTTAATCTGCCTTGGAATCATACATTATTCATTTGAATGCTTGAAATATTAAACGTGTGTATTCATTTCATTTATCATCGGCAAAAACAAGAGGAGAAACAAAATTGCAAATCTTCAATTGTGCTGGATGAGGTCTCTGGAGGAAACCATCGACTCTACATTACTCATCAAGTTCATATAAAAGCGTTGATGAGATGAACATTGTGAAATGAAAAACATGTTCTTTCATCTGGAATTGATTAAACATAATAGTTGTAATTAGTCAGATGAGAAAACAACGTTACGTGGAGTAGATACTGTACAAACTATTTCTAACTGACCTAAAGCAGTAACCAGGTTACTGTAGGCCTTTTGAGTCATGACCACAAACAGTTCACTGCACAACTCTTTTTAATAAGCATAACATATAAGCACAAATTCAAATACAAATGGATGGTGCAGGCATATTTTACTGTAATAAATCTACAGTACATAAAAATGTTTAATAATCTAAAAAACAAGATGCACCTCATTACTCAGGGAGTCCTGAGTCCCACTTTGACAGGGGTGTTCATATCTAAACCAAGGACATTCTGCTTCATTTCAGTGTGTTTCCTGAATACAGGGCTACATTTCAGCTGAATACAACTTTTTTCCACTGTATACTGTGTATTTTTCTTTACTTATTGTAGCAGGGTTAGCATTGAAGCACTGTAGATCAGATACGGGATGGCCACATTTAATTTGTTTGAGCTTGTCAGGACCTATGGTCAGGATCAGGAGGAGCCAGTTGTATGTCATTGTTGTTCAGACGCCTGGAATAGAGTGCATGGCTTACTGTATCTCTGGTTAGCTAGTTAGCAGAGTGGCATCAGTGGTGTATTAGCAGAGATATTATATAGAGGAGACATGCCACTTCCAGAATTTTGAATGGAGCTCTATGGGAGTATTCTGAAATACTAAATGTTACAGTTGAAAGGACATACCCTGACGTGAGTGCTCAGTTCAGGTTTTGCGACAGTTACAAATTGTGGTGGACTGTCTTTGAACAAGCGTGGAAGACGTGGATAATATCTTACAAATGCACACAACAGCTGTCAGCTGCCTGCCTATATTGTTCAAAGTATATTTTTTGTTGTTGTTTACCTTTAATGATCAGATGATACAATTGATACAACCTGCTGTAGGTTACAGACAGCAAAAATTGTAATGTTTTGTAAGTACTTTGTCGGTCTATTTCTGTTTCATTAGCATATTACTAGTATTATTAAGATATCCGCTGAAAAGAAATACCTTTTGCATGATAATAACGCTAGAAAATCATATAATTGTGTTAGCAAAGCTGTTTGTGTTTTAGCCGGCAACAGCCATTAATGAAGTCGGTGTCGTGAAATTTTGCGCATTCGTAGTGGAATTATAAACAGCTATATAACAGCTTATAAACGGCAGACAAACGTTTTGAGATGTTTTCATAAGATTTGACTCACGATCGTATACGTGCAATTCTTTTTTCCCAATGATCACTGAATGAGCGGTTATGGCTTTCTCCCACTGAGTACTTTCTAAATAAAAGTTTGGAAGTTAAAAGAAGGCTGCCAAGTGGCAAGACTTGGCTATAAGGACTTTAGCATTAGTTGCATGGAGAGTAAGTCTGAATCCCATTTTACCCCTGCCCCTACCACTTAGCCCTAGCCCTCTGTTTAGCACGTTCATTTGTAGGGCGTCCCTATTCTTGTTAGGATCGAGGGCAAATGCAATCTTCAGAGGACCCCCTTCAATCAGAGTGTTCCCATACAGTAATGATTTGTGAAATACCGGCATAATGGCTACTCAAATGACTAAAAAAACCAGAGGCGATTGCTCTAAGACTACAGGGTAATCATGAAAACGTTGCTATTTACACTGAACAAAATAATAACACTTTTTTTTGCCCCCATTTATCATGAGCTGACCTTAAAGATCTAATACATTCTCCATGTACACAAAAGGCCTATTTCACTCAAATATTGATCACAAATCTGTCTAAATCTGTATTAGTGAGCTCTTCTCCTTTGCCGAGTTAATCCATCCACCTCACAGGTGTGGCACATTAAGGAGCAGATCAGACAGCATGAGTATTGCACAGGTGTGCTAGCCACAATAAAAGGCGACTCGGAAATGTGCAGTTTCACTGTTTTGGGGGGGTCCAGGGGGTCCAAATACCATTCAGTATCTGGTGTGATCCCCATTTGCCTCACGCTAATAGCTCAATCTGAGCACCGCTAAATCTGAGGCCATGGTTCTCAGCAGGAAACCGATGGAGTGCCTACACCGTGTAAGGAATGAGTCCCTACTTTAAGTGAAGGAGTTCAAGTACCTCAGCGTCTTGTAAGGCATCTGGTAAGGATGCCCCCTGGGCGCCTCCATTGGGAGGAGGCCTCGGGGAAGACCCAGGACCAGGTGGAGAGATTATATCTTTACATTGGCCTGGGAACGCCTCGGGATCCCCCAGACAGAGCTGGATAATGTGGCTCGGGAAAGAGAAGTTTGGGGTCCCCTGCTGGAGCTTCTGCCCCTGGGACCCAACTACAGATAAGCAGGTGAGGAATAATGAATGGATGGAAAAATATTATATTTTATTATATTATTAAAACATTAATGTCCTCTTGAGGTTCAATCAGCAACAGAACAAATTTCAACTTTTAACTTTTAATTTTTCAATACATTTCAGAGCCTGTATTTCTTTACATTTACAGTACCGAAGTTGAATCATTACGTTTACTTTCAACAAAATATTTTTTCAATATCCATATTTAATTTATTTATTATTATATTAGATATTATGTATCTGTACTTGCTACTTAAATAATGACTTGTGTAATTTTGACACCTATGACGACTAGCCTACTGATAACATTTTTGAAATGTTGTCCCATTTCATAGGGGAATATTTTAACCCCTACCCCTTGTAACTCAGTTCCAAGGAATAGGGGTAGGGGTACATTTCAGAAATTGGGCCTTAGTGCGAGGTAGATCACTCTTTTCACACACACATACACACACACGCACACGCACACACAAACACATATACATACACACACACACACACGTCTCCCCTGTTGTGTCTCTTCTGTGATCCTGCAGTCATGTATGTGATTGGATTCTGGCTTAACAAAAAACAGAAATTACACACCTATTGTGCCCCGGCTAAACCCACTTTCAGCGCAATAGGGCCAGGCTCCGCACGGCCCTCTTGACTGCCCACTTCTGGGATCCCGTGCCTTGTCCCAGCCAGGCCGTTGCAGGGTAGGCTAACAGGATTAGACAGAGTTGCTTTCTGGGAGGCAGTGATTGCTGCGTTTGGTGGCTTGTAGAAAAAGGATGGTGAGGTCAACCTTTAGCCTGGGTGAGGGAAGGGGGCATGACACCTTGGCAGTGCCAGGGCTAGGCTAGAGGGAAGGGGGGGAGAGCTAGCTTGACACAGGCCCCTCAGGCTATGCTTATGCTCATCACAGACATGCTGATAACGCAGGGTGGAACTAACATGCCATACAAATACCCATATCCCAGGCACAGGCAGACACATACACACACACTGAGGACAATAATTCATAACCATTCAGCAGGAGGCAGGTTGCATTTGTGTGCTAGTGTGTGTTTGCGTGTGCGTGTATGTGTGTGTGTGTGTGTGTGTGTGAGAGAGAGAAAAAGAGATAGAGAGAAAGAGAGAGAGTGAGTGGGCAGGCCCAGACACTTTAATGACAGGGCTAGGTGTGTGTATGTTGAAGCGTGTGTAATTACATTTAAAGCTGACAGTGGGATCACACAACAATGTGGCAGAGGTGAAAGGTAAGTGGGCGGAGTCCTGGCTGCTCCACTCCACACCATGTGCTAATGGGGCCGCTGGTGGTATCTGTTTCAGCAACGCTGAAGTGGGTGTATTGGAGATCCCCGCTCGGTTGAGGACCTGGTGTGTTTTGCCGTTGGCATTGGAAATGGTGGGTGAGTTGGAGCCTGTGTTTATCACAAATGTTATTCCAAACGACGAGCACTGTGAACAGTAGGCGTTAGTCATAACTGTAAATAAAATCAGTGCAGATTATACAGAGGCAAGTTTATTTGAACACACAAATGCTGGTGAAACAAACAACATCTAAACTTCAACTGTGAGTTTGTGTTGCATGCTTGTCTGTGTTCCAGTGAAAGCACAATTAGTGTGATGCAGTGTTACTGCCATGTTTCTTCACAACACACAAGTATAGGGCCTTTCTTACTTGAACAGTCCAATTGAAGTGTTCTTGACCCTTTTCAACAGCTCTGTGTGTGTGTACAGACACAGGGCCCTGTCTCCATGTTCACCTGGCTGTTTGCACGCACACACACACACACCCACACACACACCGGTCAGCTGCTTGCTCATTATGAAGACACAGTGGGACGTAGTGGCTGGCCAGGCCAACAGCACACGCATAAATAATGCAAGGTCAATGTCTCTCGTCCGTCCCTCTCCCCAGAGAGAGGGGGTGGGAGTTCCAAAGACCTGACACCAGCAGGGCCCTTTTAGCCCATTTATAAACACTTCTCTCCTCCCTGCTCCTCTTCTCTCTTCCTTACACCCCTCCCTCTCTTGTCATCACTGTTATGTCTCCTCAATCTCATGCTTCTGCCTTCTCTCCTTTCCTTGTGACCTTGATTCCTCCTCCCTCTCATCTAGTCTGTCCATCTCTCTTCTCTTCCTTTCCTCCCCGTTCAAATTGTGGCGGTTATCCTAACGAGCCAGTGGCGTTGTTATGACAACAGTTCTACAGATTTCTCTCCTCATCCACACAAGACCTATCTGAAAGGCTAGCCAGCAGGAGGGGTTTTGGGGGGGGTTGTCTAGCGGATGAAGGGCGCTAGAGATGCAGGGAAGGGAGATCAGCTAAAAGCCAAGTGTCTCCCAGCAGCCCTTCATCTTCACAGGTCAAAGACAGCCAGGCCAGGGAGCCCACCAGCCGGGCCCGCCACCATCTGTCATGCCCCAGGAGCTGCCAGGATGTTCCCCTGCCGAGCCCTCGCTGTGTCCCTGCTCATCCTGGCCACCCAAAGCCCCGGAAGCAGCACCCAGCCTGTCAGGAGAGGGAGGGATGTGGCTCAGGGTCCTAGAGAGGCCCGGTCTGGAGGCCAGCCCAGGCTTAGAAGTGTCTAAACCTGGGCTGGAGACACAGTAAATTCTGCTTGCACTTATACATATGTGGATGTAGTGCTAACTAATGAACTGATACAAGCAGATATAATAAGCATCATTACAATCTCATCAATCAACACAAGAATAATAATGCAAATAATTGAAAACAGCATTTAAAACATATACACGTACACACACAAAGATGATAAAACATACACATTCAGTTTCACAAATAATTACCAATACAAAACACAAACATATTCCACCAACCACAGACAGTACCTATAGGCAGAACATGTAGGCAATATGACAAGCTAGTCCTTATGGCATTCACTTGCCAACATCCAAAACAGTGTATGCTGAAGGGCAGCTAGCAGCAGCTGCATAGGCAGAGCCTCTTATCAAGATGCGCATGAGGCCTGTGCTACCATGGGAGCATGGTTGGAGCGTGCTTTTGTGTAACTGCAGGCCGCAGACAGCACTCCTGCTGCTCTCCGGCAGGCCCACAGAGACCCAGTGAATGCCAGACCACCGTGCGGTGTCTTAAGATAGACCCACTCAGGCAGCAACAGTGGCAGGTATCATATCTCTAAGATCCTTGCTAAAGACAAGCTGCCTGAACCGAACGGCTGAGATTCACCCTAGCCACACGGACTGTGGGCACGCACTCGCATGCCATCCCATGAACAACATCCATCATGCTCTGACGAGGGGGGACACCCTCTGAAACTAAATGTATATTTAGGGGGCTTGCTGTGGCAAGGGCAGGGGAGGGCTGCTCGAGATCTTGTTACAACAGCAGCTCCAGAGGCTAAAATGAACGGCTCTTAGGCCGTCACTGCAGTGACACCCAAGCCTTCAGAGATCAACAGTAGAGAATTCCACGACTTGCCCACCACGTCTGCACCAATTCTCACGGCCGTGCCTCAGACATCTCAACGCCTGTCACTAAAACTGGCAAGGCATGATGGGAAGGCAGGAAGGCATCTGTACATGCTAATTTGCGCTAACATATAGCAATAGCCTTACTGGTGTTTTGTTGTGTTCTGTACCTCACTCCACCCCCCTTGCCATTTGAACTATGAAGAATGAATGAGTACTGTCGTCTTGGTGAGCTGAACAGCAGACAGGTGTGAACATGACCTGATTAAAGGTGCTCATCACCTAGATGAAAACTTTGCTCTCTTCCCTATTGATCCCAATTGATCACCACACCCAGATGAGCCTGATAACACCCAGATTCAACACACACACAAACACACACTAGGTGTGATTGAACATCAGAGTGTTAAATGAGGTGCTAATGAGAGCTGACACTAGACAGACAAATTAAACATAATCAACTATTGCATTCCCTCTCCGAAGTGCCTCCAAGCACTCCAATAGGGGTTATGCCGAACCAACTTCTGCATTCTGTAAAACTAGCCTTATCGCTTCCGGTTATATGACCTGGAATATGCCTTATTTTATTCAAGATTCCTCCAGGAACTACTAAAAATAATAGCTAGTTATGTCCCTCAAATTGTGACCTATCTGTTACTTAACATAAGCTCAGCACACTATCCTAATCACACGTCGACAAGTTCGATTTCAGAATAAAAAGCCTTTATTAACATGTAGGATTGCATAGGCTACTAGCTACTGGCTAGCGCAAGCATCCACTTTGCCACTTTGTTTACGGAGCCAGGGCTGTGTAGAAGTGCCATCTTATTTTTTCAATACGCGCAGAGAACGGTAAGCTAGCAAAAAGGAGATGTGACATGTAAATGTGTATTAGTTTACCATTAGCTTGCAATAGCTGACTTTAGCTTTAAGCCAAATCGTCTAGCAGATCACTCAAACGATAGTCTAACTACCATAATGCATTAAATGGTCATGAAATGGACATCCAGGCATTTTTGCAAGTAAGACAATTACAGGCTTTGGAGCATGAAAATTACCTGAAAATATAGTTAGGAATGTGCAGGTACCCAAGATTGTCCGTCATTGGCTGTCAATTTTAAGGCGAACAAAGGAAAAAAAGGCAACAAAATGGCAATGCATGAAAGTATTAGATAGTATGTGTACAACAGTTGTATGCTACATTTACAGTGCATTATGGGTTTAAAGTTATCCAAAATGAATCACATCATAGAGTGCAATTTCAGACACTGTCAAAAGGCAACAGTAATTCCACTACAACCACTAAAATCCATGGGATTGGATACATACTCCGATGCAAGCTAAGCTGTTAGCCTGCTTGCTCACCACATCACGTTTGTCAAGTGTAATAAGTATACATTTTGTGCTTAACAAGTACTACAACACGGGGAGGTTTTGATCAGAACTCCTTGCCACTGGCTATGGGACTCCAGTGGTGTAGGCCAGTGGTTCTGGGCTGGCACTGTTTATCTCCATTTGTGACGAGTGCTCATCCGAGCAACAATAAATCTGGCCATGTGATGCAGGCTATGGGTCCAGGCTGTCACAACTTTTACCACAAAGTGAGTACCTGATACATCTGCGGCCCCTGGAGGAAGGACCCACATATTTCTCCCGCATTGGAAATCAATGAGCGGCAAATTATTTATGGAAAATTTACTCTGTGTTGAATTACTGTCGCTGCAGGCCGGGGGGATTTATTTGCTAGCAAGGCCACACAAATCACACATTGCCAGAACCTTCATAGTGACAGGTGACTGTAAGGAATAGTGTTTGTGTTTGTGTGCGTGTGTGTGCGTGTGTGTATGTGTGTGTGTGTGTGTGTGTGCGTGTGATAAAGATATTTCGTCTTCGTTTGCTAAACACTGCTAACAAAACTAGTACTTCAGTTATGTCATTGGGAGTATTTTCCACACCACCAGGTTTCACCTTACCAAAATAATTTGGTAAGGTGTTTGGTAAGAGTTTTATTTGAATTATGTATGTCCTGAGTTTGGTGACTGATAATGGTTTGTATTGATAACAGGAAATGGTATGGATCTATATTATAAGATCATAAGACAAACAGAGTATCCTACCAAAATATGCTATCCATCCACAGACATCTTTCTGCTAATTTTAACAGAATGTTATAAACACTATTGTTCAGGATTTATCGATTGTCATCTCAGCCTTTTATGTTAATCACTGAGATTAAGGACTGTATGAACAAAAATGGTAGCCGACTGTATATATAATTTGAAAGTTTCTTTACAAAGTAATGCACCAAATTACTACAGCTAGAAGCAAAGCCATATTGTTATTGAGAGAACAGGAGGTGGCTTGATGGAGAGTAGCCCAGAGGCAGAGCCACATTTACGATGGGTAGTTAGAGGGCACAGGTTGGCCACATACCTCCATAGCCCTTGTTGCTGTCACTGTTTTATTTCACTTGACTACCACTCGTGCCCACACACACATGTACTGTAACCGTCCCGTCAAGCATACTTACAGCTACATTTATCTTGTCCCCACGTTATAAATCATCCCCCTAAAGTGGGTCCGATAACTGTAGCGTCCCTGTCAAATAGCTTCCCTTCTAATGTGCCTGTGTGACAACCTTACAGACCCACAGACCACCATGAGTTTCTGCTAGCTCTGTGCAACCCTCTTATCACAAACAGTTTGTCAGCTCATCAACACTGTAGGAACAGTGTTGATGAACACTCTGTTACAAAGGAATCATTTCCAAATCCACATTGTTTGTCAAATGGTAACAAAAGGATTCACCATAGGAAATCTCTCTGACAAGCAAAAAGTATATTTATTTGAAACTAACGGCATGGATGTATTGCCTCTATTTCAATAGAGTCAAGTTGCATAGCGTGAGCATGGTATGACATACCAGTGCTAATTTAAGATGGGCTGGTATCAGGAGCTGTACAAAATGCAACTCTCTAAATAGACAATGCTAAACAAACAAAGCTTTGTTGTCGGATGCAACTCTGAAATAAATCTAAATAAAAAAGTATGTGCGGGTTTAACCAATACAAAGTATTGTGTGTGGTGGTTGATTTGCAGAGAGAGAGAGAGAGAGAGACAGAGAGAGAGAGAGAGAGAGAGAGAGAGAGAGAGAGAGAGAGAGAGAGAGAGATACGAGACAATGGAAGGGGCAAGA
>JAODLL010000018.1:5679746-5687246 GCA_026546735.1 Forbesichthys agassizii
GGTCTATGTACGACAGAGGGGCAGCTAGCTCCGAGTGGGGAAGTTTACATGTTTTCTTTTCTCCTGTTTATCAACACAAGGGGGTGACAGGTTGGGGGCCAGCCTCCATAAAGCTGCCAGGAGAGAGTAGCAGCCACATGTCTGAGGAGTAATAGGGTCCGTAAGGGCTGACCACCGTTAACTTTTACTACTGTAAATACTCTGCGCTGCTTTCCCTTGTGTCTTCCCCAACCCCCTGTAGCTTTAATGTAAGCACGGTGTTTGATTAACCCCACTACTGCAGGCACATGTGCTCACACCCATGCACATGGATGGAGAGGAGGCCACACGATGCACAGCTTTAAAGTACTGTGTGTGCTCACTCTGACATTAATATGCTGTCACATACAGGTTGCAAAAACATAATCCCTATATCAACAACACACCATTTGTTACAGCGCTAACACAGAGGCATGGCCTGTGTAAAAGGTCACGTAGCACACACACACAAAGCATGGAAAGAAAGCACACACACACGCAGTTTCTGCACATACACTCAAATACACTTAGATACACAAACAATGCAAACCATGAAAGAACCATAGCACCAGGTGTGAACAGACACACACACACAGCAGGTTTAGCATAATAGGGGCATCAGGGTGTCTAGCGGCATGAGATACAGGCAGACAGACAGTCAGTCAGTCAGACAAACAGGCAGGTCTGTGTGGGGGAGATCAGTGAGGTAGAGAGCCCTGATTGATAAACTCCCTATCTGGCTATTTACGATCTGGCTGCAGAAGAGGCAGGCTTAGCCAGACAGAAAAGCAATTAATCTGCAAACGAGCTGGGGAACAGCCGGCCTGAGCATTGGAGCCTTCTTCCAGCGAGGCTCTGGAGGGGAGATAAGGCTGCAGACGGCTATTTATTGTACATTTTAATTAAGTGCTTGTTAACGCTAGTTATCTTAACAGTCACAAAATTACCGTTGTAATGCATTTTGTTTGAGGAAAAATGGAGAGGGCTGGAGCACTTTATGAAAGCGGGCACAGCTTGCCTCCATTTGAAATCACAGGATAAATTCAGAGGAGGCGGATGCCACAGTGATCTAAGCTCAGGCGCTAATGGTTATTTAATATGGCCATCAGCGGTCCCAAGTCCCCAGCATACGGCGCTCGCACAATAGCCTCCAAACCCTCTTTAACACTTATTTGAGATGACAGGAAAAATGAAACCGTTTGTGCTTTCAATGGAAAAGCAATCATTGGTACATTATACTCCGCTTGCCCTATCATGCTAATGCTGGGTAGAAATGTCACCAAATGTATTTAAAGGGCTGATGGAGTGTTGCCGTTTGATTCCTGCTGCCCGCCTGATTAATAAAAACCTTCAATTTGTATGTAAATGCAACCTGGGGCTCATATCATCTGCACACCTGCACCTGGAGAAAAATAATAAACTCAGGTTTAATGTGGCAATTATGAGTGTTTATGGGGATTTCAGAGAAGCGGGTTAGCGGAGGGGAGGTTGGCCTGATGAGGGGGCTCTCAGAGGGGAGCAGGCCAACCCGGACCAACCCGCTACAGGAGTGACCTGATGCACAAATATAACCCCAGCGCTGAGAGCTTAGCACAACACGGATGCTTCCGGAACACTGTTGGGCCATGAGCAGACACGCTGGTGTTTATGTTGGCACCGTTTGATAGGTGTTCGCATCGCAAGCAGTCATGGTAGCCTTAAATTAAATAGAATCCAATGCATTGTAAGATAGCAACACATTCTGTTGACAAGATTGTGATAAATAGTATATTGGGAGGATAATTCACCAAAAATATGTATATATTTTTGTAAAAGACTGTAAAAATACATCATCTCTATGGATTTATTATACTAGTATTGTACTATTTATCGCAGTCTTGTTAACAGAATCCCATCGTACAATGCTTAGCCTGAAAAAAGAGCAATTATAATGCAGCATGTGAAACTGAGCTAACGCAAAGCTAGCCATGCCCATTGTGCACTGGTAATTGATGAGTGTTTTGTGTTGTACTTTTCTTAGCATTATACGCTTCCAGCCTCACACCCTTCTTGCTGCCAGAACAAAGTGAGAGCATATTGACTAAATGTGAGAGGAGATAAGATTATGGAGCAAAGATTAAAGGCAGGTATTGTTGACTGAATTTCTGGGGTGGCTGTCTGCAGCTTTCACCCACCCACCCACCCACACACACACACACACACACACACACGCACACACACACACACACACACACACACACACACTAGGGCTTTGAAGCCTCGCACCTCTCCCCTGCCCCCCTTCCCTTGCCTGGGCTGGGACGTGGCTCACCTTGACCACTCTAACCTGTCAAGATGAGCTCATGCAGGAGGAGAGAACCTGCTGAACATATTGACACGTCTGCTGCAGACCAAAACAACGGCGGTATTCACACTAACAGACATGAGCGGTAAGATCTACGGAGACAAGCGGGCCCTTGTATCATGCGTTTCCTATAAAGAAACAATATTCCTTACTTTGCCAGTCCGGCAAGGAGGCTCCACTGTGAATGCAGGTGAGGTGCTGTAGTTCTGGCCTGACCTGCTGCTGTACGAGGTGTGCGCTACATCCACACGTGGCACGCAGAGGCAAGTGACAAAGGCCATGTAACAGAGAGAAAAGGTGAATATGTGCATTTGGAAATATGTCAAAAACTTCTGTGGTCTGCATTATGCGGGCGAGTAGACCAGCGGTACGTTGATAATGGCTATCTGCCCTGATGATCAGGTGGCAAGGAATAATAGCTCCACGGTGTTGTGACTAAGAAGATGTGGGCCACTTTCTCTCCACCTCACTGTAGAAAGAAATCCCCACCTGCCTAATGGCTTTAGGCAGCAGCCGTTCGCACTGCTAATCTTCCGTCGCTCTGAAAATAACTTTTTGTGCCGTATGAAGATTGGATTTTACAGATCACAACGGCAAGGCAATGCATCCACTCAGCTGTACTTCTCATGAGAAACGTATTGTGATCTCTAATAATATTCTGTATACGGCGTCAGCCAAGCGCTACCTTTAAACGCGATGCTGTATTAATATTAATATTTATGGACTGTGGACGAGTGAGAGCCATCTGATGGGATATGGGCAGAACAAACTTCCATTAATTCCTATGGAGGGGAAAGTCCAAATTAACGCCTATTCACATTTTAATGCCTTTATGCTAATGTGGGTTCAGAGGGACAGAGCGTTAAGCCCACAGGAGAAGGAGGGTTAAAGCTGATTCCTAACCTAAGAAAAAATTGCTCACATATAGAAATGAGCTGAAAGTGCTTTTTCATCATACTGTATGAAAGCACAGTGTGTTGGATGTGGTATCTGAGTCAGTATACACTCATTATGATTTAAATTAACTAGACATGAAAGTAAAAAGCTAAACCTACAGTATGTTTTGATTTACACTGGTCACCATCAAGTGCCCAACAGCAGTCATGTCAGCATTCCCACCACAGCAGAATGTCACACATTTGTACGGTGGAGCAGTGGTGCAGAAACCATTTCTTAGGAGGAATCCCAAAATCCTACAGTCATCTCCCCTCTGTGGGCCTTGTCGGAATCAAGTCCATCCATTGTGGTTTGTCGGGCCTGCTTAGTAGTGCTGCGCTGTAACAAACACAAATATATTGCACCAGTGGCAGTAGCAGCCCCATCCAGCCCGCTGTGTTACAGCTGTAATCATTACATATTTACTTGGGAGGACAAGCGCCTGCTAGCTCCAGATAGCCACCTATCAGTACATGTCTGTGTCGTGACACCTGCAGGATAATTGTCATTAATTGCTCTCATTTGAGCGTCAGGTCAGGCCAATGGAAGCGCAGGTGTTTGGGACAAACTGTGATTATCCCCATCCAAAGAGCGGGGTGGAGAAGAATGATTTCCCCATCGAGGAAGGCCCGGCGCATGATGCCTGTCCATTCTTCCTGGTTTTAACACACATTAGTGGGTAATTGGGGCTCTCGCCAAACGGGGAGGGGAAATCGCTGTGGAAAAAGGTGCCATTATCATCCGCCCCTTTTCTCTCCATTTAGAAGATGTGTACTTTGGGTGTCAACAGAATTAATGAGACCCTTATACATGGTTCAGATGAGTTTAATTGAAAAGCGAGGACCTTAAAGTACCAGCCCTCTATCTCCTAGCCATCCATCTGTTTGACTCCATCTTTATCTGATTACCTTGTTATCAGCCCACGGACAGTGTTTTCAGACACCATCATTACAGGCCTATCATGACTCAATGGCTGAAAATGTAAAGCAATTACCAGACAAGGTGTCCACGCCAGCGTAGCCAATCAGAGAAAGCTATAGCTGAAACCTTGTCTGTGCATTGACCGGAGTTTTATTAACGCAAGGTTAGCACGCAACATATATTTCCCACAGTTCACTATGGGGAAGGTTTAATGTTCCTTTCCAGGACAATGCAGGGATGCCTGTCTTTCTTTAACCCGTTGCCGATAATTTAAGTTTTACCCCATAAAAAGCTGACAAAAGTTTGACCCCTAAAAAACCACAAGCTACTTACATGCTAAGTACTTACATATTCAAACAAGAACAAGACAATTATACTTAGATAATGAATACAAACACAACATGTGTTGCATTGTTGTCAGCTAATGAAGATCCAAATATTCAATTGTTATTTATATAAATTGTTTTTCTTTTCTTTAGAGCATCTTCAAATTCCCTGGTGGGCTATAATCCTCAATTTCAGAACCACAACCAAGACAGCAACATATAGGCTACTGTATATATAGGTGTGTGTGTGTGTGTGTGTGTGTGTGTGTGTGTGTGTGTGTGTTTACCCCACATGGGAGGAATGCAGCCACCAGGCACAAACATCCTTAATCTGTCCTAATAACGCAGCTGTAGACAAAGACACACACTTCAAATATTGCAATCAAGCTAGAATCCCTCATAAAAACACTGTTTACCATCTCCTGTGATTATTTACCTAGCAACATGTGCCCTCCACAAGCGTAAACATCAAGGGATGCCAGGGCATGTGTGTGTGAGCATGTTTCTGTTGACTGACAAAATAAATACACAGCAACATCTGGGCCCCATGTCTTATGGGCCAGTCCCCTAACACTTGCGAGCTGAACATGTAGCTACGCTGTGACTTCAGTCTGGTTAGCGAGAGGAGGAGTCACAGGGTGGGTCTGAACTTGTGTGCGCAGGTGTCTGTGACAAATTAGATCTTAGTCAAAGCCCCTGGTCTGTCATGCTAAAGAAGAGCTCAAAGTATGGTATCATTTACTGTAAATAGTTCACAGAGTTCAGCGTATCTTAACAAAACTTCAGTTACATAGCACCCACATACCCATTTGTACATACTGTTACTGAAACTTTTATATGTAACTCAAGCAAGACTGTAAATCTGCTGTAAACCTACACAAAATTAGAATGTATCGCAGTAGGCCTTGTGGTCAAGCTTTTTATTGGAAACGGTAGCAAAATAGGGAGTAATGTCTAAATAATCAGTTTCTGAGAAATAATAATGTAATAGATAGTATCAGAATAGGTATCAGACAAGACGATGATGATAATGAAACATGAGGGTAAGCCTTATTCTAGTTATCTTTTTGTCTCAGCAGGTGTCTAAAGCCTGTTTTGGGAGCGTCTCCCACTCTACCTGAGAGGCGGTGACCATGGAGGGACATGCTGAGCCTGGCACTGCCAAAGCCCATTCACTAAAAACCTGTGCATGGGAGAAAACAGATGGCACAGGGAAATCAATAAACCCTCACAACATCACCCATTTTGTGGACAAATGAATGTGTGTTGAGTGAGAGTGTGTATGAGAAATTGGATGACCTGCTCTCTCCCCCAACGCGCCATGTTATTTATGGCAGTTAGGCTCGGCGCTCACGTGTGCTTTGATGTTTAATTCAAGAACCCGTGCACAGGTGGGGAGGAGAGCGTGGGTGGGTTGGGAACACCAGCACCGCGCCCAGGAGCTCATCAAATCAGATTTGAGCCTACAAATATCCCCTGCCTTGCGTCGACTGCTCTGTCTTTGAGTTCTGGAGGGTGTGAGAAAGCTGGTGCTGCGCATCCTGGTGAGCCAGGTGCAGGACCTGAGTCTGTCCACCCAAATACACGGCACTGCCGCAAAGATAGCAGTGGGTTTTAAGCTAGTTACTGTGTGCCCTGTCATCACACAGCGCTACACTGATACCTGTAGCACCCGCCTCCTCCAGCTAACCATCATGACACATCTCTGTATCTGTCCCCCTCTCTCACTCTCTCTTTCTCCTCACCGAGGTGCTCCCTGAGATTTATTCCAGCCCAGAGCAGCTCCGGAGAGCGGCTGGTGTTAGCAATTTATGGTTTAATAAGACTTACATAAGTCTTGCAGGTGTGCTTTATGTTCCCCACCCGAGCCCATTTGGAGGATTTATGGAAGGTGTTTGGATTGCTGGCTGATTTAGCAGTCCTCCTTTCCTTACCCCGGCCCGTTCCGGTGGCCAAAGACCCCCCCCCCCCTCCAGACTAGCGGGCACGGCCAAGCACTCCACAGGCCGGCGTGTGACCAAAAGATCACAAACAGCAGCCCAGGTGTTTGTTATATATGCTATATATACTGAACATAAACCAGCTTTGGCCATATTGTTAATGTAAGCACACCGATACAAATCAGTATGTCACAGTGACATATAGGCTAGACTGGAGGTGTCCCACTGGATATGCCTATGGCAATGGTTTTTAAATCAGAATGGCTATCAAAAGCCACATTCAATTCTGATACATGTGGCTATTGTTAGGCAGAAGAGAATGGTCCACCATTTTGGCTGGCCCCACTAACCTCCACCATTGTGAAGTCAGACAGCGACATACGCACAATCGCACAACGGCACACAAGCTACATAACTGCTCTTTTAAAGCACAATGAAAGCCCCTCTGAATGGAAGTATGCGTCGCCAAATATGTATCATTGTGATGAGACAGAGCTCAGCTGTCACATTTTTAATATGGCAGCTAAGAACACAGGCTTAATCAGAGACAACATCCCCTCCAGTATCCACTGCTGGTTCTGACATGATTGTTAACCAGGCTTGTTGAAAGCCTGGCTGATGAAAAATTGTGCAATCTTAGTCCCTACTGTTGACGGTAATTGCTCATCTGGGTAGGTACTAATTGACAATGACCTTCGACCCCTGCAGTCTTTTTATCCACACAATCACGCAGGGTGGCCCCAAACACTGCTGAATAAAATGGATTGGCCAGCACACATGGAAGAAATGTAATTTAGATTAAATATTTGAATGATTTCCAACATTTCATGCTCGCAAGTAGAACACCCCTTTTATTATTTTCTTTTTTTTTAAGCTTAATGATCAAAAACAGTACTGGAATGTAGTGTAGCAGTCTGGGTAATAAGAATGAATTGTACTTCCCAAGCCCCTCATATCAGAGCACAATGACTTTTTGTCAATCTCAAGGCAATGATATTATAACCACATATGAAGC
>JAODLL010000018.1:5692246-5695128 GCA_026546735.1 Forbesichthys agassizii
TACATTACAATGTTTCAGTGGTGTTATTCGTTTTTGGAAGGATTGTTATGCCAGTGGTTCAAAGCTCATCACACCGACTTGTGTTGGGCGTTCAGAGGTCAACAGGTTTGAGAAGCACTGACACAGTCAACCACCACAGGCTCTGATCTCACAGCACCTGATGCCACTTGTGAAGACCAGAGTGAGATAGGACTACAAGGTGACAGAGTTGCCTGACATGTATTATCTCACAATGACATTACTGATGTTGGAAAGCTCATGGATCACATGGTACTCTGTGTTTCATTACCTGTCCTGACAATATTCTGGTATGCAAAAGACAATTACTGTAAGAAGAAAACCTGATGAAATCTGGGAAGTCTAATATTAGGCAAAGTGGTACATTACATAACCATGTAGGATCTACTTAATGTAATTAAACCTTTTAATTATTGCCAGCCAATTTACTGTAACTATTTTTCAGTACTCTGAAAAAAATAGTTTAATTAGTTAGAGCGTTTGTGTGCATGTGTGTGTGTGTGTGTGGGTGTGTGTGTGTGTGTGTGTGTGTGTGTGTGTGTTTGTGTGCGTGCGTGTGTGCGTGTGCGTGTGTGTGTGTGTGCTTGTGTGCGTGTGAGTGTGATGGTTTCTACATTGCGTAGACAACAGAATCAGAATATTTGCTAGCGCCCTGAACATAGATCACCAAAAGAAATATGTGTAACCACATGGAACTATTTGGTACAGATGAGACATAAAAGTTCCTCCTGCTACTAGAGCTGCAGATATACATTCAAGGTGGAGTATAGGAGATGCTGGGGAATCTTTATTGATATTTGAACCTGATCAAAACAATGCCATAAGGTGCTTTCTTGTGTGTTGTGTGGTGTGGTGCGGTCTGCACCACATTATATGTTTTACCATTTACAGAGCCAGGGCTGTGTAGAAACCCTAGATTATTTTTTATTAGGATATTTGTTGAATTTTTGTGCATCCGGATACAATAGCTGACTGCACCTTTAAGGAGCTGTGTCACAACCATACCAGCATGCTTCCTGACAACAAGTCAAATACTGTAGAAACATGCCGTTACCAAACTGAATCACCATTGACCAATGGAGGAGCTCCCAGGCTGCCTGCCACAGCCATGAAACCAGCCTCACCCACAGACACAGCAAGATGATATTTAGACATGTACGGTTACATTTAAAGCATTTAAATGGACATAAACATATTAACACATTAATGTATGACTGCCGGTTCAGTGCCCAGTGTGAATGTGGGTATAATATAAATTGTGCCTTTAGAGGTTATCAAGATGTACTTATAGGAACTATATGATGTGGCCTGCCACAAGATGTCACAGTAGAGCACTAAACATTTTGTGTGAAACACACACACGCACACACACACACACACACACACACACACACACACACACACACACACACACACGCACAGACATGCACAAGCTGCAGCAGGTGTACTTAAGAACAGAGGAGCTTCATTACAACACAGAGGAAGTGTGACATATTTTCCTCAGGATGTGAATATTCCACTATATATTCACATAGTTGTTTGCTGCTATAGTATATTCAATGTTTAAAATATCATACTCTGTCAGTCTTGTGCTAACTAAATTCCGTAATTCACCATATTAACATATACTATTCAATAGTAGCCTGTTATGGGGCACATCAGGCCTTTCAGGTAAACTACACAGTATGGGGTGCTAACTGCAGGGAGGCGGTGTGTGGGGTGTTTGGCAATTGAAAATAATTTACAAAATACAGACTTTTACAGTGTTTACCCTTAAAATTATAAAGAAATGTCAAACCAATCTCCTCTCTGAGCTACCATCCATATCCAGTGGTTAGCTCTTTTTGTAGCATTGTAATTATCTATTATAATCTGGTATATGACATTAGATAAATGTAATTGTCTGTAAAATATTTTTGTATATTTAAATGTAAGACATAGGATAACCACAGATATTCGGACACTCTGTTAATTAACAAGGCTAGTAACCACAACTTGGTAACACCACATGGAATGCCGCAAACACTGTTTATTGTCAGCTCAATAATGGACGCTGAAAAGGCACTGCAATTAATAGGCTCTTCGTTCTGTTTTTATCAATCATCGTTTCAATTTGGGGACTAATTTGGCAAGTGTTAGAGAACAGTAGCGCCATACAAACGGAGGAATGGGCGTTTGAAATTCTGAAATGTCGGTGCTTTGCTTGCCTTTGAAAATTACCAGACTGTTACGATTAAAGAATGGATTAGTCACTTGACTCCCTGCCCTGCCAACATGTATTATTTTATTTTGTATTTACATATTATTTTATGTATTCTGTATATACTATATATGCTATTACAGTCAAATGTTTTCTATACATATTTATATTTAGTGTCAGGTTGGCCAGCAATGCATGAGCCTATGCATGCGCCTATACAAACCAATTGCATACGGTATGTTTACTTTTAATATACTGAATGATAATGCTCGCTATGCTCTCTCTCTCTCTCTCTCTCTCTCTCTCTCTCTCTCTCTCTCTCTCTCTCTCTCTCTCTCTCTCTGTCTGTCTTTCTCTCTCCATGCTGTCACCCACAACGCCTGGCAGCATCAGCTTGCATTTTAATTTGGCCCTGAAGTTACTTATTTCATTATCGATCATCCGTAATGCTGAATCAATGTTCATCTTGTTATGTGGACCATACCCGTGTAATACAGTGATAGCGGGACCCAGACTTACTCATTCCCTTTACAAAGTGACTTTACCGTAAAATCAATGCTTTGTGTTACTGATACACAGCAGAATGCGCTACACAGAGAGAGAGAGAGAGAGAGAGAGAGAGAGAGAGAGAGAGAGAGAGAGAGAGAGAGAGAGAGAGAGAGAG
>JAODLL010000018.1:5696256-5707109 GCA_026546735.1 Forbesichthys agassizii
TATATATAAAATATTTTTTATTTATTTATTTTTATTTATTTAATTAATCGCCTGTCCTCCAAACATCGCGAGATGTATTGCCCCTTCATTGCCCTTGATGGAAACATGAGTTTTGAAAGAGAATATTTCGACATTACATAAATTGTGTTGTTCCTTTTTATTTGATTTCACTGTGGTTTACGTTTCAAACAATCGATTAATTTGCGGATTAGTAGCCATAGGCCTACATAGGCCTAATCAAAAGTAATGAATCGACCATTTCTGCTATTGGTTGAATACATGTATCTCATATTTAATATTGATAAAGGTTTGTATTTAGTTTCAGGTAGACCGATGGATGTTTAAAATAGTTGTAAATAGCCTGCCACTGTATAGCTCATACAGTAGCATATTGAAAAACATTTCTGTTTCTGCTCAGAGCCCTGCTGCTAATGAAAGATGATGTGACATTCCGAAAAATCTAAACAACCTCTGCAAGCTGTTGGATTTCACCATTCTCTTGCAAAACATTAACTAAATCAAATCTTGTTTGTCAAGCAAGTCTCCAATTTGCTACCCCACTTCGAAAATCGTACACGCACACAGAAACGTGCAGACGAGAACTGCAATAATATCCAAGTGTAATTAATTGCAATTTAATTTCAAATTCGTTAAATCATAAAATATCGGAATTGGATAAGAGAGGAAATAAGGAAAGTTTGTCGCCTTGGTGTTATGGAAAATGTCCAAATGTGTAATGTGAAGTGCCTGTTGGAAGCCTTTGATCTCGCCTGCTCTGCATCCTCAGTTCATCGTTTGCGACGTGTCACTCGCGCCTTGTGTGACTTGCTTTCGAAATTGCATCCTGAGCGAAGTCCTGTTTGTTTGCTTATGAGAATTTGAATTTGTGTAATCTGCATAATTGCCGTCAGAAAAGTATCTTCAAAACATCAAGTGCCCTTTTAGGCCACGCATAGTAGACTCTTATATTTGTTATAAATGTAAAATAGTTGTTTATATTTTTGTTTTAGGCCTATGGTATCTGATAGCATTACTAGTCCATTGGTGTCTAATTTCTCATTAGAACCATTGTGTGTGTGTGTGTGTGTGCGTGTGCGTGTGGGTGTGGATGTGCGCGCGCACGCGCGTGTGCTTCATTCTGTGTGTGTATTTGAAGGCCTGTAGAAGTCAAGCAGATGCTAGTTTTCAGAATCTCTCTCTGTAACTACAGCACAGAGCCGAAAGCAGCGTGCTGTTAAGCTCTGCCAGTTTCCTGGGTCAGTGCGAACGTGTGTGTGTGCGTGCGTGCAAGCGCGCGTTTGACTCAGCCAATAAATCAGAGACTTCAGTGCATCGACACGTCCAGAGGATGAGACACGTGTCCATCCGACCTGGGACTGCTGCTGAGCGGCCGCGAACAGACAGTACCCTCGGCTGAATCCCAGATTTATACCCCCGTGTTTGCTCTGAGCCTTCGTTCGCCTCTGCTCCGAGGTGTGGGTGCATGCGTTTAGAGTTGCCTTTGGTTGAAAGGTGATTTAATACACATGGGTTAACAATTTTTTGTCAACAGCTAAACATGTTTCTTAAAATTAAGCTTCATGTCAAATGTGGCCTACTTGATTTTGCTTGATTGTTTAAGACACAATTTCATTGCTCATTGTGTGTGTGTGTGCGCGCGGGCGCGCGCGCGTGTGTGTGTGGGTGTGTGTTCGATGCAAAGATTACCATTCCGTTTGGATGGCATGTAATTAATAACCCCATAATCCGGGTTGGTTGAATCGCACACCAACTATTTTACTGAAACCAGGCGTAGCCTTATGGGCCGGTCTATGATAAATTATAGCTGTTATTATCCGTCTCAGACAATGATAACTATCATCTTGGAAAGAAGATTAAAGGTTTATACATGTACATAGTTCTTGGAAAACTGATCATTCCATCAAACCTAAACAGAATGATTACATTTTATCTCAATATTGCATTATGACATCAGATACAGCAATAAATTATTCACCAAAGTTGTTTTGCAAATAGATGATGGTAGAGTGGGGTTTTGTAATGCGATAAAACATTTTGGTTCAAGGAATTTCAATACATTGCTTTGTGTTAATATGCAATTTTTATATGAATAAGATTTTAACAAAATAATTAAATCATTTTATTTGCCTCAATATATTATGTAAATCGTATTTGTTCATTATGTTTCTTAGCAGATTTGTAATTTTAATTTCACAAAATAATAGCCTACTGTTGTTATTTTTATTGTTGTTATTGTTATTATTATTGTATTTATAGAATAAACATCCATAGTTGCCTAATTCGCTCTGGGATAGTGTGTTCGTGTTTAATGGGATCGCTGCCGTTGTCGCTATACTTTCACAGAATTCAACAGTTTTGTCACTCCGCATTGTTTCATGTCAAGTGCCTTTATAACCCGTCTGATATCTCAAATTCAAGAATTAATTGACCAAACACATTAAACTAAAAAAATGTGTCAGAAATCACAGCTAGCGCCAACACAATAATGCGCTTAGACTACAACTTCAGTCCACAAAGACAACTTTACTCAGATCCAATGGGTTAAAAAGCTGCTACACAAAGCCATGAGGAAGTTAATCACAACACTGAAATATTTACTTTTTGTGCAAATTACCACAAATTGTAAATTAGCACTAAAATTGGGGGTAGAGCTGAGGGAGACAAATAACAAATGAAATGATTGGCGAGCCATAAAATGAGATTTGAAACCCATTCAAATAAGAGCTCGCGACGTCAGTGCACTTATCCAGAAGAGAGAGGGAGGGTTCGAGAGAGAGAGAGAGAGAGAAATAAAGAGAGAGTGAGTGGGAGAGAGAGAGAGAAAGAGAGAGAGAGAGAGAGAGAGAGAGAGAGAGAGAGAGAGAGAGAGAGATTTGAGAAATAGGAGGGGCTTCTAAACGACTAGAAATGTCAATCTGAGCAAGGAGTCCCAATAATCTTAGGCAATCTGTAAGGACCTGACCTTAGTCCATCGAGATCAATAGGGAAGTGAAGGTGGAAGGCACATTCGGATCGTTTACACTGGCTGTTTCCGAGGAAATCTAGACTTCCCTGCACTTTGTTCTACACTCACTGTAGAACGTGGATATCGCAGCGCGCACCAAGACGGCGATTCCCAGCGTTGTGTGACAGTGGCAGACTTTTTTCTACGATCATGTCTTTCCCGCAGCTGGGATATCAGTACATCCGTCCCATATACCCACCGGAGCGGCAAGGCATCGGCAACGCCCGGACCGGTACGGAGCTCAGTCCGTCCGGGGCGCTCTCAAATGTACTTTCTACCATGTACGGATCGCCTTTCGCTGCCGCACAGGGCTACGGAGCGTTTCTTCCCTACTCAAACGATATATCTATTTTCAATCAATTGGTGAGTATCTGTTATTCCCTGCACACTTTTTTTTTGTTGAAGAAATCAGGTTACAGATTTATGGACACAGTTAAGTGTGATAAGTACCCTAACCATTTATGACTAAACTTGAAGTGCACTGCACGCCTGTGAACTTTGACGATTGATTGAAAATAGTTACAGCAAGATTCAGAATTCCGGTAAAAGGTAAAATATAATCAATGTTTTAACACACAAAAGTGTAGCAACACTTATCAACAAATCAAAGTAATCTAATATTCTGGGAGAGGTTATGGCGTTGATGGTGTATGGCAACCTGTCCTGCACAATGTGAAATATGCATAATGCGTCACAAAATTAAAAGGAAAGTTTGAACATTTATCATTCATCTATAGTCTATTGTCATAGAGCCAACATAAAGTACAAAAATATATACAGCCTATAATTTGCAATTGCATTCGCTGCTGAAGGATCAACGTGTAGTTTATTTAACATATGTGTATTATTTTCCACTACTAACAACGTTCTTGTATCTGTGAATGGCTTCTAGAATGCACAGTACGAGCTGAAGGACAGTCCGGGGGTACAGCACCCGGGGTTCGCCCACCACCACCCTGCTTTCTACCCGTATGGCCAGTACCAGTTCGGTGATCCATCCAGACCCAAGAACGCGACCAGAGAGAGCACGAGCACGCTAAAGGCCTGGCTGAGCGAGCACCGCAAGAACCCGTACCCGACCAAGGGTGAGAAAATCATGCTGGCCATCATCACCAAGATGACGCTGACACAAGTCTCCACCTGGTTCGCTAACGCCAGGAGGAGGCTCAAGAAGGAGAACAAGATGACCTGGACCCCCAGGAGCCGTACGGACGAAGAAGGGAATGTTTACACAAGCGACCACGAGGGAGACGAAGGAGACAAGAGGGAGGACGAGGAGGAGATCGATCTGGAAAACATCGACACGGAAAATATCGAGAATAAAGACGATTTGGACGATCAGGACGACATGCACTCTGATATTAAATTAGATGGCAGAAGTGACTCAGAGATTTCTGACGGTTATGAGGATTTACAAGGGCCAGACCAGAGGTTTCTTAAAGCGGTGGGGAAAGAGGGCAAAGAGCTTCACGTGGAGCGAGACGAGCACTTCCATAACCACCACCACCACCATCATCACTCGTTTGAAATTAAAGCTTCCCAGGCAAACGGGGAGCCACTCAAACTGAACCCAGTGTCCATCAACTCGCCCCCATCAGAGAATAACGCGGCCCCCGCCCAAAAGCCAAAGATATGGTCTTTGGCAGAGACAGCCACGGCTCCCGACAATCCCCGTAAATCTCCCCAAGTCAACGGTAACCCGGCAGGGCCGGCGTCCCAAACCATCATCACCCCACACAGACTCATCTCTTGTCCAGTTGGGAAAATCCAGAACTGGACGAACCGAGCATTTTCAGCCCACCAGCTAGCGTTACTGAACTCCAACCATTATCTTGGACTGGCAAACCAGGCGACAGCCAACGGCCTGGCCCTGTACAGCAGACAGCCCGAGGACAAGAGCCCCAGTTCAGAAGCAGTCACAGGTACCTGCCCCCGACACTGAGGACAGGCTGTATTCAAACTAGACGGTTTACATCCACATATATAGGTTCAGACTTCTTCCACTCTTTGGCCTAATAATGCCAACCTAAACATGGACGTTTGAGAGGCCACAGATGAGTAGGCTATAGCTTGTTTCAATGTTAAAGACTTGAGGTGTGTGACTGAGTGCATATTAAGCAGAAGTTCATGACTTAAGTGCTGACAAGACTATGTGCGTTTTTAAAAGGCTGAGATTTAGTAGTGTCCTTCAATTTTGTTATAGTTGCTTCCCCATTAGTTTTTTTTAACAACAGCATTTCCAGGTCTGTGCTACTTATTTTCGCCTATTGGAAACTAAAACTATTCTATTCAACACAAACTCCTTGTTTGTATGCTTTGTTTAAATAGGCAGTTTAATTAATGTCTTTATTATTCTTTTATTACCATTATTTCAGAAAGATCTAGTGCCTTGGAAGCAGAGAAAAAGTTGTTAAAAACAGCTTTCCTCCCAGTTCAAAGACGGTAAGAGGAATTATCTGACATTAGGGATTTTTTTTCTTTAATGTATCACCTTTTTTTTTAAAGCGATATTCTGTTAATTATACTTTTTTTACGCGATTTGTTGGAAGCCGTGTGAGTCAGTGTGTTAGTCAAGGCCTGTGTTATTTACATATTTGGTCATGCAAATGAGTCCAATTCAAATTCAACACGGAATCAACAAGCTGGTTTATTTGAGAAGCAATCGTCACTTTTGTATCACTTTGTGTTTTAGCTCTTTATAAACAGGTTATTAGGTATTTTACATCTTAATGCGTTAGATATTTCCTCTCATTTCCTGTCACTCCGTCCGTGTGTTGCAGGCCTCAGAACCAGCTGGAAGCTGCCGTGGTTCTTTCGGCTTTGTCGTCTTCTTAGGGCCTTATTCTCTTCACTTTTCTCGCCTCGTTTCATTTTTAAAACGTTGTATGGATTGTAAAATAAGAATAATACATCTCTGTATACTTACATTGTAAGCATGTCCTGTGTAAAACTGCTAATGTAATAATATGAATCTAGTCTGTGAGTTTTTTTTTTTTTTTGTAAGTTCTGTGAGGATTTGATGTTAAAATGTTTTGTATATACAGTTAAGAAAATGTACATACTTGTGAACCAAATTGTACAAGAAAGTCTATATTTTGGCTAATAAATGAACTGCTGCAACTTTAAGAAATTGGTGATTTATGGCCAAGCAATTATTTTTATATGCAGCCTAGGCTATATGTGTTAATTTATTATTATTATTATTATTATTATTATTATTATTATTATTATTATTATAATAATAATAATTATTATTATTAATATTATTAATATGATTATTTGTATTAATATTATTATTTGTATTATTATAATTGTGTCATGATCGTATTGTAGTGGTTGAAATACATTCGTGGATGATCAATGAAATCGAAAGCCTACAACTCACCCTAATTTGTCAGCAAGTAAATATTTGTAATTTACAGTACTTTTACATTAGAAGGATTTAGGAGTAATGTGCCAGTATTGCTGCATACATTTGGATATTAATGTTGGGGGATTAAAGGCGGGGCAGCAAAACTAAAGGCGAATTCACCCATTACATTTCTAATGCATTTGAACACATTATTACAATATTTTAGTCAACGAATGCATCATGTTTAACTGATCAGAACATCATTTACAGAATGTCTTCAATATGTATTTGGGCAGTGATTCTCACTTCTTACAAGATATCATTTAAAAGGCTTTTCTGACGGCCTACCATGCATTTTTCTTTGGGAATGCTGCTGGGGCTTTAATAACAATATAGCCAGCCTATATCCCTATATCACATTTTATTTACGATATCGTGCCATTTATTTTGTTTATGCATAATAGAATAATTTGCATGCGGGCTCATATCACAAGGTTATGTAAATTTAGAGCAGGAGCGCCCTCTGCAGTTTGTGTGAGAATCCATGTTTCTGTTGTAATATATCTACTTCGCGAGCGCACACGCACACACGCACACACACACACACACACACACACACACACACACACTTTATTCTCTCTCTCTCTCTCTCTCTCTCTCTCTCTCTCTCTCTCTCTCTCACACACACACACACACACATACATACACAGATCATTCTAATTATTGTAGTATATCATTAATTTGGAAATGAAACCGTGTTAAATCATATGACCAATGCATCAACCTAATTTTAGATGTAAGATTTTAAATGTTAAACCATATATATATAAATATACTTTTTGAGCAGTTAATTAAAAAAATAATTAAAATGCCATCCATATACAATAGATCTATTTTTGTTCAAATTAAACAATAACAAGCTAAATAATTTGATAGCTAAATATTTCACAGAGAAAAACTAACCAAAACATAAAAAATTAATACAATGGAAAACACAGTACAGCATTATAATCAATTGTGAATTGCAGGATTACAAAAATTTACACCTATAATGTAAATTCTTTAAATTTAACACAAAAATAATTTGATGTGAGAAACAACGAATCAAGTCTTATATTTTAAGTAGGCCATTTTTTTTCTGTATGCATGCTTAGCCTGTGTGTGCGTGTGTGTGTGTGTGTGTGTGTGTGTGTGTGTGTGTGTGTGTGTGTGTGTGTGTGTGTAATTTATGTAAACAACAGCCAAACATATTACTCAAAAGTAAGCTATGTCAAATGCACCCTATACTTTATTTTTGTTGTTTGATAGTTTTGTGTATGTGTGTGTCTAGGGGGGGCGAAGAGCGAAGCAACGGTATTGCTAGTAGCTCAATGAGGGAAATGTATATTTAATGTCGTTGGTTCAGGGGCACCTGTGGTCCGTTTTCATGTCGAAGCAGCAAAACAGATGAAAGATCATATTCTCCCCGGGTTTAGGCCCTGCAGAGAGAGAGAGAGAGAGAGAGAGAGAGAGAGAGAGAGAGAGAGAGAGAGAGAGAGAGAGAGACTACTGTCAAACAGGCTGACCCTCTTCTAATCATTGATCCTATATTATATGTCCGTTAAACAAAATGTAAACATACAAAAGGTAATCTGGACAATGTTGACTAAAGGGCACAAAAAAGTGTAAACATTTGCAAACATTTTAGTAAGCAAGTGTGCTGTCAGGCTTCCTTCTGATATACTTTTGGCCATACTCTAAAGTGCAAAGCGGCGTGTTCACGCACGTCTAGCTTCATCATAAATATTGATATTTTGTTCTTAACGTTCACATCATGCGTGTTGACGGGGTCCACATACGCTCACTGCTGGGATTCTATTGAAATGCTTCCGAAGTGATAGTGATCTCTGCACTAGGCTCAGGGCACTGTGCTCTGATCAGTGCATGAAATTAAGGATTAAACTGCTCCGGCAGTAACAAAGTAATCAGGCCTGCTTGTGTCGCCATACGTGTCCAACCTGCTCCTGGTTGCAAAGAGCAAATAGAATGCATTAGCTTACAATTCGCTGTGAGCTACACGGGGAGCGTTTCCATTGCACGCTGCGTCACTCATTTCCTCGCGTGTTGAGTAGATGTTCTCCTGGCTAATGGGCAATAATCAACACTGACACGTTTCCTCAACTCACCTCTCATGCTGTGTTAAATACTAAAGATCTGTGGGGCAACACCAGTGCTGCAAAACGTACGTGTTTAAATTACACCATATAACATAGTTGCTTTTGGAGGAATTATTGAAATTATTGAAATTTTAACACTTACAAAAAGCAGGCTACATAAAGACGTGAAATAATGGATTTCTTTTGTTTTCTTAACATCTTACAAATTGTTGTTTGTGTAAAGAAAGTGATATAGCCGATAATTATGCTTAAATTAAATAATTAAAAATATACAGTATATTTTCTTTTTGCGTCTTTGAGATTGTTGGAAACAGGAAAACGGAATCTCAAGCTGACAATGTTTCACTCTGTTCTGCTACACCAACACATGCACCCTGGGCTGGCAACATACTAGCAGCAGCACAGTAGTAACACAGCTATACATGCACAGATCAACTTGGATACTTGGATATAGCACAGCTACACAGAAGCATGGGAAAAGGTGAGGCATTTTGTGAAATCATCACTGGCTGGGGGAAAAGCTCAGGAAGATGGAAACATTGAAAGGAGACCTAATCTCACTTGTGGAATGCACCCATTGATCCTGGAGGGCAGGCATCTAAGGAGGTGAGCGGTGCCAGGCATCTATGGCGGAGAGCAGGGGGGCAATGGAGCCATCAGAAGTGGGTGTGAATGGAGAGAAAGCATGACGTAAACAAATAGAGCAGCCAAGCAAGGGCAGAGGTGCCTTGAGAATGAGTATATAGAAAAGGGGGTCAACCCTGTGTATATGTGTCATTGTAACCCCCCAAGCCACTCTGAGCACTGAGACAGACAAATGTCATGTCTTTTGTGGAACTAGTTGGGCTTTGAAGCGGCCCACTGTCTTTGTGTGGCCGGCTTATTCTTTTATGAGCTACTGTTGACCATGTGCCCCGACCCCTCCTCCCTGGCCTGTGTGTCAGCTGACCGCAGGAGGAGCAGGAATCTGCCAAACAGGAACAGATGTGCCACACACACACGACTCATTGCAGGGTGTCACAGTGCGGTCGCACTGACTGGAGAGTCAGTGTGTGTGTGTGTTTATGTATTTATTTATACTGTATACTCTGCCAAGTGGCTTGTGTTTGTCCTGCATGTGTTATGGTGTGTTCACTATGGAGAATGTAAGTGAAAGTGCAGCAACATGTTAAAGAATAGCCAGGGAGCAGAGAAAGAAAGAGAGGGCTTGTGTTTGCCCAGGCCAAGCTAGGGACAAAGGCCCAGGAGGAGTGACATTCTCTGAAGCCATAGCGGCAGTGAGGGAGGGCTATTGTTGGCGGAGGCTAGAGAGAGGAATTCTTTCACTGAGTCCGAAAAAGCAACAAGTGGTGGAGGGGCTACGGGCGGACACAGGGAAAGCCATTCACTCAGCTGAAAGATGCGCTTTTCTCAACAACCACACGTTTGTTGCCTCAATATTTATTTATTGTTACAACCGCTTCATACCCTCCCAAAAATGCTTCCAAAGACAACTGTTTACATTTGTAAATGTAAAATGTAAATTATAACATGGTAAAAGTGAATTGTCAGATGTGTTTCTGAACTTGTTACTGGGGCGAGGCTGTGTTTTTTCTCCTGCATACCGGTGCGTGTGGGGATGAGCAGAGGGCAGCTCTGTAAAATGGCTGCCGCTGCGGCCAACAGCTGCACTTTTACCAGCCTGGTGTCTCCTCATGCCACGCCTTCTGCTCACATGTGACGGTTACGGATCCCGGCCAAAGCAGCAGCCCTGCACTTTCTCAGCTTTGTACATTATTCAGCGGTGTAGCACAGAATGTGGACACCGCATGTGAACTAATAAGACACATATTCTCTTGCTTTCGCGAGGATTGCAGGGGAGTGATGTCTCTACATAACCCGGCACAGCAGAGGCCTTGTACAACAGGGCCTTTACACTTGCAGTGCACCTGACAAATGCCCACAGTCCCAACTTTCACTTATCACTGATAATGAGAGGACATAGTTTGGATGGCTCCAATATTTGTATAGACCTCATGCATTATGAAGGAGCTTTTATTCACAACGCTAAGGTGGCCTGTAATTGGGTGAGGAGGGGTAAATACCTGGAAGGGGGGAGGGTTTTATTCCTTGGCTCTCCAGGATTGGGTGACCGGTGAAATGGGGGAACTTAATAAATTGTACTTTGTTGGAACACTGTCAAACAAGTCTTTTCTTACACCGGCCATGAATACATCACAGGCATACGTGATTGATTAGAGACCCTCACGAGAGGGTGAGCCGATGGTCCGTCTCCCCCAGTGTGATTAATAGACTTTATTAAGAGTCCTCTCCTTTTTTT
>JAODLL010000018.1:5707209-5739472 GCA_026546735.1 Forbesichthys agassizii
GAGCGAGAGAGAGAGAGAGAGAGAGAGAGAGAGAGAGAGAGAGGGAGAGAGAGAGAACAAGAAAGAAGGATTAGAATAATAAGGGAGAAAAGAGTACAGATAAAAAGGCGAAAGGAAAGAATAGAAGAAACAAAAAAAATGTTGTAAACAAAATAACAAAACCAGTAGAACTCCCTTCACAATACTGCATAGTTATTAATTTGTATCCGGCGATGGATTAAAGCTCCAGGAGGGTCAGGCGGGGAGCAAACAAGCCCTGAAAATTAAAATCAATAAGTTCATTAGACTGCAGAGTGTGTCCCACTGCGCCCCCTAACCCCCCAACCCCTCACAGACAAACACAGCCAAACAAACACAACGGCAGAGAAACAAAGTCTGACCTGCACAGGTCCACCAACCAAACATTCCATGTGTTTAGCCCTTATTGCAGGCCTGATCTGAAGAAGCAGCTCTGCCTTGATAGCGCCTCGGGATAATACACCGGCCAGATCCTGACCACAGGAAGACAGCCCAGAGAAAAGCAGAGGGGAAAAGAGAGAATAATGCATTTGAGATCCATCTTGTGTTCTTTTGTGCGCACGAGACAACGATGCTATACAAGCAGCCCTTATAGGAAACTTTTACAAATGTTGTTGTTTTTTTTCCTCCCTCCCACCTCTCTTGTTGGGGTGTGTAATTTAACGAATCCCCATCAATAAGTGAGGGAAGAGCTTTGTGAATTTGTGGCCTGACAGCTAACAAGTCCCTTGCCCTATCTGCAGCATAACAGACAGAATAGCAAACAACAGTGTCTGCGTGCACGCATTGAACACAGTGAGTACAGCCCATCAGTCATGCAGCGGGGAGTGTTGTCAACACGTAAGCAGGTGTGGAGAGCAAGCCTAGGCACACGTCTGTCCTGTTTGAGCCACCTCATAGGCTGTTGTCCTGATCAGCAGAGCCTCAGCAGGCCTGTGTGCTGACGTCTTGCTTCATTTGAACCAGCAGTGTTGCAGGATGCAGAGGAGATTCCCATAGCTGATAATGCCATTGTAAGTAGCACACACATACACTCACACACACTTATAGACAGTCCAAACTAATCATGCACACATGCACACATGCACACACGCACGCATGCACGCATGCACACACATGCATACCTAACAAAATATAATCTTAATAATATACAGTAAGTAGCACATTTAGCTAAATATAATAGCAAAAGTACACATTTTTAATGTGCACAATTGTACACTGATTCATAAATCACACACATGCACAATCCATAAAATAGTCCATAGAAGTGGCCAGACCTCCAAGGTCATCTTTATCTGTCCCAGAATCCCCTCATTCACCTGCAGATTAGTGCATGAGGCTAAAACTCCAGACTATACCTAGAATTTATCTACACTGATTTAAATGAAACACAAATGGACTTATTCCATTTTGGCTGAAAAGCCATTTCCCTCAGCCCTTCTTATCCTAATACAAATGGGATGTAAATTAAACCCCCTAAGACATTCTTTAATCTTTTTTTTTTTTCCTCTCAAAAATGAAAGAGAGGAACTGTCCGTCCTCTGTCCGGAAGCTCAGGGGGGTCGGCATCCCTGGGGGGTTCTGGGAACACAAACACACTACCGTATGTTGGCAGGCATCTGCTCACTAAAGTTCTGAAAGAAGCCAAAACATTTGTTACGGACTCAATTCATTTCCTGGTAGAATTGTCCGCCGTTGCAAAGTAAATGTGAGAACACGCGTTGACATACCAGGGCTCAAAGGAAGCCAAGTGTCAGGCTTTTTCCCTCGCAGAAACCAGAGTGGCTCTGGAGCTTTGAGGTGGAGAGACTGTTTGGGCAGCTAATGGTCATCTAATAATGTGGAATGCACAACATATGGCTTTGTGCCATAGAGGCTTAGTGTTTGAACTTGTCATCTTTTTAAAGAAAAGGTCACAAGTTCAACCAGGCCACTACTCATTTAATTCTCTTACATATATTACATATCTTATATATATTACAACATTTAACTTGCATATCATAATACTAGTAAAAATAATGTCTTAGATGGTTATGTTTAAAATGATGTCTTTAAGTCACAGGCAAAAGTCCAATGTATATTGTAGTTAAATACTGCAAAAGAAAACACAATGTTGTACAGTTGACATCTGTCCTGCAGGGTATATATGTCAAACCCACTTTCCCATTGACTGAAAATGAATGCTATTTCCTTTTACATGCTATAAATACAACATATTTCCTTGTGGAGGTTTGTGGTGTATGTGCACCGCTGAGCTTTATGCAATATCATCCAGACTACAGACGAGTGTGTCCAGAGGCGCTTCACAGCTTATCCATATTGAAGGCCTGGAACCTGGTGGCAGGACTTGGCCTCGGGCGTCGATACAGCAGACAGGCCGTCGTATGGGCCACTGTTGACCATTTATTTATGAAGTCAAAGTCTGAAATACATTAAAGTGCTTATACACACCCTGCATATTTCATCTGCCTATCACCAAGCCTTTTGAAGGGAAGGAGAGAGAGAGGGGACATTGCAGGTGATGCAAGACCCCTCGTGAACGAAGTCAAAGTAAACAGGTGGTCATGGGAAAAAAAGTTGAAGGTGAGATGAGGAAAGGAGGAAGGGGAGGGAGGAAAAGCAACACACAGCTCACGTCAAGGTCAGAGGAAGGAGAAGTTTAGTATTCCCTCTCTCTCCTTTACTCCCACATTGTCTCCTTCTTCACAATTTCTACCTTTCATGTTTGGAGAAAGAAAATGGCTTCTGGGTGTGTGTGTGTGTGTGTGTGTGTGTGTGTGTGTGTGTGTGGGTGGGGGTCGGATGTTTCAGACAACGTGGTTGAGCACAGATTTGACAACACCAAAGGAATGTCTCCATCTTCTGAAGGAAAGTGGTTTATAAAGTGCAGATGTTCAGACATTGCCCCTCTCAGAATGTAAATGCAAGATCTTTCTCTCTACCTACACTTTGCTCTCTTTTAATATGACCCGTCTATCTGCATTTGTGTGTGTGTGCGTGCGTGTGTGTGTGTGTGTGCAGGCGAGAGAGAGAGAGAGAGACAGAGAGAGACTGAGATAGCTGACAGGTGACTGTGTGCTGAGATATTGAGGCCTATAAAATATTTACCAAAGCAATAGTGGCTCCCTGGCCTGGATGTGGCAGAAGCAGAAGAAAGTGCATGAGCAGGACAGGCGTGTGGCGGGAGCAGAAGGACACGTGCACACTATTTTCAGAAGCGCGGATGAGCAAAGACCAGTGCAGCAGGCCATCTATTGTGAGAATACAGACTGAAGACACAGTGCAGCAGCACTTGGGAATTAGAATGTGAGAATTGTTGTGACATATGTAGTAAACTGCAGAGCACATATTTAGAGGCAGTAGGCCTACATTTGTAGGCTAAAAATAAATGAAAACTACAGTAAATCTATAATTAAAAAAAAGAAAAAAAACTTCTATAGGCCTTGATAGAACCATGTATCTAGCAGTATATATCCCAAATGAGTACATTAATAATATGTTTATATACAGGTGCACACGCGCACACGCGTGCACACACATGCACACACGAGCACACACACATACACACACGCACACACACGTGCACACACACATCTGCACACATTATACAGGTTTTGTAACTGTAGCCTCCCAGAGGTCGCTGGAGAACGATACTTCCAGGACGTGTGCCCCTGTGGTGAGCTTTAATGTCCGACCCTGGCCTTGTTTACCTCTGTGCCGACACGCCGTGGAGTGTAGCCCCCCCGGGTGGGCTGGATCCGGACGGCCAGCCGCGACGTTTTCAGAGGAGACGAGTGGGAAGGAAGCTCCGCTAGAGCGCTGCTGTGAAAACACAGTTGACCAGAGCAACAGTGAGCCTCCGAGCCAAGCCCGTCTCTGGGATGTTAGCAAAGCTGCCTCGGCACGGGACCAGCAGGGGGTCCGCTTGGATGTGTCTAAAATGGGAGTGAAGCGCAGAGAGGGGGCAAGGGTTGAAACATGAACATGGGCTCCAGTTGGCTCGGTGTGAGCCATCGGAAACAGAGAAAGAAGGCAGAAGAGAAGAGCAAGTCTTGATAAATAATGTTACCTCTGTTGAGTTGTACTACAGTATAGTGCTTTGAAACAAGCAAGTACAAGTTGACCCCATTATTACGGCTCATGGCTGTATCTAACACACTTCATCATCAGCAAGCCTGACACGCCGGACATTTGACCCTTGACCCCTCTTCTCACCTGAGTCACATAGAGACCCTGCAAGCTAGCTCACGCAGGGTCGTGAGGTCACGGATGACACAGCAGTCCAGTGTTGTGCTAAGCTTTGAGGGTCTCATCACACCAGCAACCCCATCTCACAGGAAACCACTGTCAAACCTATTGCACTAAACTGCTGTGTGTGTGTATGTGTGAGAGAGAGAGACATACTGTGTCAGTATGTGCTTGTGTATATTTATTAGGCGTCCATGTGTGTTGTATGTATGCAAGTTACTGTAAGTTGGTTCATAGGCATTCATGTGCTAATTTATTAACATATACAGTATGTGCCTGTGTGTGTAGGGCTGTCTGGATGTTTTTATATAAAGAGTTTACTCCCCTATCCATAGTTCATTATATGTACAGTAGTTACAGAATTGCAGAATTAGAGAGAGCGTAAAGGAGGACGATTAATTGGCTCTCCATGATGCAGCATTGATCTGGGCAGCAGATTATGGCAAACCAGCACTTTCAGGCCTGCCTGACAAACGACCCGACACGACCCCTAGAGCTGACCTACACATAACCAGCCGCAGAGACAGAGAGATGGGAGGGGGGGGGGGGGGAGAACAACAACACAATAAACGGACGGGAGAGTCTGCGAGGAAAATCTATGCAACCTTTCGTCTGAGGAGTGATGTTAAACAACAACTGGGCTGGCGGGCAATTACCATGATTGGACTGGTGTGTATTATGAGAGAGAGAGAGAGAGAGAGAGAGAGAGAGAGAGAGAGAGAGAGAGAATTACCACCTCCCCTTCTCGTCTGCGGCACCCAGGGGCCCGGTGCTCATTAGCATGCATGCTATTACAGGCTTGGCCAAAGCCGTCAATGCACTCCACTTTATTTATTAGTAAATAGAGACAGACTGCAATGACGAGTGCTATCGACTACCCATAGCCTTTTAAACAGGAATCAATGGCAGGGGTGGACCATGGAGACAGGGGCATTAACTCTGTAATATGGCCTTATGAAACCATTGCTGTGGATCAGCAGGGGTTACGTGGCTCACAAAGCTTCTCTTTCATATATCCTGTTCACATAGGAAAGCACATCTTATCCAACAGAGTAAAAGGCTTTGGCCCAGCCAGGCTAAACCGCTGTTTGGAGTCAAAGGTCACTGTTTAACCTGTGTCTCTATGCGTTTGGATGTGATTCACAGCACTGAACAAAGAAACTAATACTAGCAAGAGCATGCAAACAATATAAAGAAATGAAAATATCTAGCCAGATAAAACCTATTCATTTACATTATCACATTTCAAAAATGTATGTGAAAATGTGATATGTTCTTATTTTAAACAGTGCTTAGCTTTGCTTTAGTTTGTCTACAATGTGTAGTGGGTTTTGTTTTTTTGTACATACATTTGTGTATGACCAAAACATATCTTAAAACATACCATAATATATACATATCTTAATATTTCTCTCTGTTCAGGTACCAGAAAGTCCAACACAGTAGATTGTATAACCAACCAATAAGCACTTTCACATCCAGGAACACACGGCACAAGCCTCCAGGCCAGCAGTCTGAGGTCCCTGCAGGCAGCATTACATTGAGCAGCGATAGAGAGGAATCACCCCTGTATATGAATAAAACAACATGGTTTGCATGGCTGTTAACCAGACCACCAAAAATTACAGCAGTACCACCAATGTGCTTTTCTAATGTTCACACACATGCACACATACACATACACACACGTGTACTTAAATAGATAAATATAAGCTAGGCCTACTGTAAAATTCTGATAAAGATCATTTATTTGCGTTAAATTACTCAGTAAATTGCTCATCACGACCTACCTTAGACAGAGCATCGTGTTCTCATTTTAAATAAATTTTGTGGAATTTCCTCAAAAGGCACAGAAAAACAATCAAAACCAAATATGTTATATTGAAAACACAGAGAGAGACACAACAAAATTACTTTTGCAACCAATGTCGGTTTGCTAAAATGTACACACTGTTAATTGATCTCTTCTCCGTTTATGTTCAGTTTGAATTTGAGACATTTGATCTCAGCAGTTCATTGGCTATGATCCTGCATGGATGCAGTGTATAAGCACTGTAGGAACTAGAGAGCACTGAACAGCAGAAAGTCTGTTCAGTGCTCACAGAGAGAGGAAGCAGTCCACCCAGTAGTCCAGTCGAAGTCCAAGTGAATAATACATGTACAAGTTACCTGCAGAAAAAGATGACTCCAGTAAAGTGAAAGTACAGCAACCAAACAAAAGAAAAGTAAACTAAATGTTCCACTCATGTGTGTTACTCCCCACCACTGCATCAAATTACAGCTCTCTCCTTTAGCTTCAAACCAATCATGTAAGCTACCATATATGAGTTTTTGACACCACATAATGATTGCAGACAGTACAGAGTTGCCATAGTGCTATTATTCATTAGAGCATGGGACACCCCATGTTTCTCATCTTGCACTCAGGTATGTCTAATTTGTACAGGTGAACTCCAGTATATACATATGCAGTACACACACATCACCACATGTATCACACATACACACACAACCAACATGCATTTAAGTGTACATGTACTTATGCACACATCTCTCCCACACACACACACACATGCACGCACACACTATCGTGCTGGTGCTACGTATGAATGGCGTGAAGCAGTATGCACCACTGACGGATTCTGATGATTCTGTCTGGGCAGGCATTATAGGGAGGGAGAGAGATGCACATGGAGAAGACAATGACAAGGGAGAAAAGCTTTAACTGGAAAGATAAAGACAGAAAGAAAAGCAGATAGAAAGCCATTGGTAGAGAAACACGCAGGTTTAGGCTGGGAAGTAGAGGAAGGTGTACTCACACTGCCAGGGGTCACCTCCATCATCTATAATAATAATCATCTTTATCACCCCCCTGCCCCTTCGCTACCCAGCCAGGCCAACACAGAACCCTCCCCCAAGGCAGCCCTGAAGCCTCCAGCACACGGACGGACATTAAACCAGCCGGTGGCTGCAGGCAATTAGGAGTTTAACCTGCGCTCAGCCCTGAGATCCACAGAGAGACTCCTAGCTCAACAGCAAGCAAACACAACCAGCCTGAACTCCCACAATTCTCCTGGATAAACACTAGATGTGAGGGTAGGATAATAAAGTAGTGAGGCAGAAGAGACAGGCGGAGAAGAGAGGAGAGGAGAGGAGAGGAGAGGAGAGGTGGGGAGGGGAGGGAGAGAGACAGAGAGAATGCAGGAGTTAAAAAAGCCAAGGAGGAGTGCAGTGTCAAAATCCACAAAAGATGAGAGGATGAAGGAGGTGTGTAGAGCTCAGTGCACACACACACGCACACACTTGGCATCAGTGAGAAGGTCAGCGTCTCTCTCCAAGGACTCTTAAATAAAGTCTCCTCACAAACACCCTCCTCTGCACTTTATTAACTAAATATGAGGGACTTTGACCGGGGGACAGGAATTCAATATTTTCTCCACACCAAATATTTAAACCAAGCAAATAAACAAATAAATAGATGTGCCCTGCCACGGGAGAGAGGGCCAGGCTGCCCTCTCTCCCGTGTGTAATTTGACGGCCCACTTACTGCAGCCCAGCGCTGCTCACACACTCATTTGAAGAACTGTCCATCAAGAGGCAAGGGGTAGTGTGTGTGTTTGTGAGAGTCTCTACATGTACAGTACATGTGTCTGTTTTTGTCTTCATGTGGATATTACAGTAATATGTTTGTTGGCTGGGAGTCTTTAACACACACCTGTACTTCTGAGGTTAAACTAATCTGTAAAGCTTATTCTCTTTTATCTTTATATTTGGTTACTTTTTCCATCTTTAACACTTCTAAGTCATCATTCCTCCTATGGTAAACATATTGCTGGTAAAGCAGTGATTTAGCCACTCTAGAGCCTTAGCTGTCCCCTCCTATCCTGCTGGCTGCAGGGGAGAGAATCCAGCAGAAAACAGGGCTTTCATCCATATTAGATGAGATGCAGATGACTTCATCATGCCTGACCTGACAGCCAGAGGCTCAGCGGAGCAACAGCTGAGGCGCAAACGATCCATTTAATCCCACTGATATGAATGGCAGGTTGCTAACTGGACTAGCAATGCTAAGGATGGGAGCAGGTATCAGCAGCTATACTCCACACTGGGGAGAGATGCTAATGGAGGAATGTTAATAAATGGAGTACTTAGATGAGATCAATGGAGGAGGAAGAGATAATGTTGTTTTGGTTGTGTTTGAGGAGAAATGGGCAGGAGGCCTACAGGGAACAGCGAAATGGGTCAGTGAGAGAGAAAGAGGGACCGAAGTAAGGGACAATTGTGACCCACAAACATGCTCCACATTTGGTCAGGCAAGGCGCGCACACACACACACACACGCACACACACGCACACACGGACACACACACACACACTCACCCGCCCGCACACACACACCCTCACACACACTCACACACGCACCCACACCCACAAATAAAATGTCCTGCTCTGATCTCAACAGCTTGCAGATTATATATTGGTGTTTAAAGTGACATACAAAGTATAGAAGCTTTAGGCAAGTCTCAAGGATGCTATGCCAACACCCAGACTATAACTACTGAATATAGTCATACTAATTCATCACTATTTGGACAGACTTACAGTAGCATGCACACAGGAATGCAGGCATGTTGCACATGGCTGGTTAGCATGGCATCCATCTCTGCTGGTGCTGGTGAGCGTCAGTGTGTTGTCAAAGGAATCCTTGCCCTACCAGTCTGCACAGCCAGGTGTGTGTGTTTCTGTTCGTTTGGATAGCTTGCAGGTTTTCTATGTTCATACTTTGTTGCATAACGCAATGTGTGTGTAATGCCTTTGTGTGTGTGTGTGCCCCTCTCTATTGAAGTATACTACAGCTCACTAAAATGTTTTGCCAGATGTGCGTTTTCTACTATTGTACAGCACTCTGTGTGTGTGCGTGTGCGTGCGTGTGGGTGCATGTGCTCTCACACACACTGCACTGTGTACGCAGGGCCACCACCTGCAGACCGGCCTATAGAGAAGCAGCACATGATTCTGTGTTCATCCAACATGCCTGCATCGTGCTGCTCCTGGAAGCTGCTGTCTGTCACATCACCCACACATACCTCAGCAGCAGGCTACCCTGGGATGGAGAGGCATGGATGAAAGGAGATGATATGAAATGATATGTGTAGTGATTTTCTAAGCTTTAGTTGACTCCATGTGACATTAAAGATACATCTACTTTCTTTATTACCTTTACTGTATAAAGAACTCATACTTAACAGCGTAATTGCAACACATGGAACGGACATCAATTATAATACACTACTGTAAATGGTACATATTGACATGGTGAGTACATGGGACAGTTACTGGACATTACACATTTAAATACAATGGCTTCATGACCTGTTGGTGTAATGAACTGTTCCAATTGCATTACAGCTTGTGCTGCCTTGTGTGGTCAATCAAGTGTGCATGACTCCATGTGTGTGTGTGTATGTGTGGGTGGTTCATACACAGCTGTGGTGATACTACATATCTTCAGTCTGCATCTCAGGGTGAACACAGCAACAAACATGGAACACACATCCATATGGAGCAGAAATGTATGAACATACACAATCTGTATCTCACACACACACGGGCACATACAATGTTTGCACATTGACATCAGACAGAAACATGCATACGATTATTCTATTCTAGAAAATATGTCACGACTGAAATTTCCATGATCAAAATAAGGACACACACACGTGACTAGGATTTGACCCCAAACCGATACCTTTGCTTAGCACACGCCTGCCTATTCTCCCTGGCAGCACCTATTGTGGCTTTAATTGGGGTGGGGAAGGGCTCGCCTGTAGGCTGCCCCCAGCCACAACAATGCATACCTGTGCCTTTCACCAGGGCGGTGTAATTGTCTCTTCAAGTGGAGCCCGTGTTCCACAGGGGCCCAGAGGGCTCTGGTTCACGCTCATCCATCACTCAGTCACTCCGCAAGTACAGGAAGCAGTTAACAAGGTCCACCTCTGGGGAATGGGCAGGGGATAACAATGGCTACCACTTTGTTGTTGGCGCTGATGTCAATCAATCAATCAATACACTCTGCTAGTCAAGATGATTTGAAGATCAGAGATTGAATGATAGAAGTGTTTTTAGCTAATTTTTCTATAGAAATAAGGAAATACCCATTATTACCAAGAGATTATGTATTGAATAAAACATGAGTGAATATAAACCGATGAATGGTTTCAAGACCATTAGGCTATGCAAACCACCCTTGGGTCAGATACTAAATATTGTGTACCTTTAATTGATCTTTAAATTAAGAGTACCATATTAGAAAGGCTGTAACCTGGGACTGTCTGAATGTAAATAAGACAATTTGGTAATACAGCTTTTCCCTGCACAAATTAACAGTTTGCAATCAGAAATTACACTGCCCAGATGCAGTATATCTCCATCCACAATGCAACATAATTATTAACAGTAATTATTTGCAAGTACTATTTGGCCAAGGGCTGATGCTCACTGGAGTTAATTTGTTTACCAGTAAGACTAACTGGAGTAAATAATGACTCTTTGTTCAGATGTCTACCAGACATGAATCCTATTTATATGGAGGGGGAGATGTCAGTGAGCAGGCCAGTGTAACTCAGTCCTATAACATATTGGAAGTAGACCACATTCATTTACAGGTTACGGTGCATTAATATTAGGTGTACATTTTACATGTAAGTGATAAGGGAGGAATATTTTATTTTTTGTAACCGTTTGTAGAGTAGCATACTGTAATTACTAAAGACCATTATTTACACATACTGTAGTACATAAAGAGAAAACTCAAATAACACATGAAGGGCTGCTTGGCTATTATAATGGTTGCAAATACCCAGTACAAATATGCTCTTCAGAGACTCCTTTCATAGATCACGTTATTTGAGTCTGTTCTTTTTAGTTATACCAGTGTGCCATACTAGAGAAACAAACAATACTGTACATTGACAATTCTAGTACACTGGCCTAGTTTAAGGCTGGCTTAGACATTCTCAAGAATTTTTGCTAACACTCAAAGCAAACCCCCTCGGAAACCCTGCCACACACATTGCAAAGCCTAGGGCATTGTTGTTGTGGGTGGGAATGCACCACTTTGTTTGTGTTGCTATTAAAGATAGCGGAATGCAAGCAGATATTTGGTGAATTTGGCAAAAAGTGTATTAGCTTACAATTATCTTACAATCTCAGACTATACCTTTAATGTATGAGCTACAGTACACCTGTGTTTTCATTGCCGACACCTCTGTAAAAAGGATCTATTGTTGAACATAAACCCAAGGATTTGTAATCATGACAAACACGTTTGTGTTATAACTGTCAGTATAGTGTCAGTAATGTAGCCTCACTGAAGGCCTGAAATTCAGACCATGTGACTGCCGGCACAGAGCCCAAATGACACACCAACTACAACAACAACATTTACCACTACAGAGGTACTGGCTCAGTTACAGCAGCTGGCAAAATAATCATGTCTAGTATGAATGTAAAATGCTTACTGTTACATATTAATACATTATCAAACTGGGAACCCGCAAGGTTTGTTTACCATCCCTCGTATATTGTCTGAAAGCAGACATGCACACACAGACACACAGCTCCACAGAGGGGGACAGAGGTTGTTTGATAAAACTTTGATTTTTTTTAATTTACTGCCATTCCTATTGCTTCAGACAGACAGGCCGTGGCGCAGGGAGCACAGAGCGGTTCAAGCAATTCAACTCTAATGCCAATCTACAAACACTCAGAGATAACAACTTACAAAAGAGACAGTGCGAGGAAGGAAGCAAGAACAACATTTGGCAACCATTAACATCTTGAAAAAACCTCTGAAGTACAAAAGGAGAGTGCATTCTGCATTTTCAACACCAAGGCTTTGGTGCTGAACTAGATTGAGAGGGAGCTCAACGCCCATTCTTCAAACCTTCATTTGTGAAAGAGGATTGTGTCAGAAGTGGCGTTGTCGGTCTCCTTGTCTCTCCGTCTCCTACATGGCCTGCAGCGCAACAAAGGGTGTGGCGCTCCATGCGCGTGAAGAGTAATTAAAAGCGATTGAGCAGCTGTAATTATGTGGTGTGGTGTTCCGGGTCATACTATCTGCACTTCTTTCATCAGAGGGCCCCACTGCACAACTTGGTTTCTATGCACAAGAAACAACCGCTAGCCTGACTACAAGCCTACACACTCTTACTCACTCACAGTATTCACAAACACACATACACACATACTGTACACACTTGGGTGTACAGTATGAACAGTATATGCTCTCTTTCTCTCTCTCTCTTACACACACACACACACACATGCCTCCACATACTGTCCACACTTACTGTACACCCACACAAACGCTCTCTCTCTCTTACACACACACACACACCTCCACATACTGTACACACTTGGGTGTACAGTATGTACAGTAATATGCTCTCTCTCTCTTACACATACACACATACGCATGCATGCCTCTACATACTGTACACACTTTGGTGTACGCATACACACGCTCTCTCTCGCTATCTCTCACACAGACACGCACAGGCAATAATAACTGTGCTGGTTCGCACACAGAACATTATAAGCATGGGAGCACACACAAAAAAACAAGTAAACAAACAAACAAACAAACACATAAAGACTCTAATACATGCACACACATACCTGCATATACATGCTCATTAACAAACAACAACTAATAAACACACATTAATAAAAAGACACAAGTAGGGACACACACCTATAGCAATAACAGACACACATGCTCACTCAGGAATGTGTGCGCATGCACGCACACGCACACCATAAAACTGTAAACAGGAAACACATTATATGTCAGGTAACATTCACAACTTTCTCATCACAATCTTTCTTTGGTCTCTTTACACTCGTCCCTCTTCTGAACACAAAGCAAAAGAAAGAAACACACAAAATAATTATGTGTACAGTTAAAGTGAAGGATGCAATATAAAGTGAGATAGTTTTACCATTCGACAAGATAGCTTAACACTGTCGGAAAGAGAAAATTAACACTATTCGGGTGAGTTGAATCCTTGACAAAAGCAGTTCTATTTATATGGAATTAAGCGACATGTTACATTCAAATAATAAATACCTACACGATGAATGCTAACACTGAAATGCAGGTTTCACTTGCGTTTTATTACACCAACGATTAGCTTATAGTGCTAAACTTGCATGATTAGCATGGTACTGAAGCACTATTCTGGTGCAAATGGTCAAGCTTGGAGCCAGGAGGCCTCCAGCCAGAACCAGGCTGGGGTTAGCGATACACAGGGGGTGAGTGGGGGGGTGGCAGGGTTGGTGATGGTGACGGCTGGGGCGTGGAATACTCCCATCAAAAGTTACAACCAATCTGAGCTGTTTTCAGTGTTCTGTCCTCCTAGGCTGGTGTGAGAGCCTTCAGAAGCGCTGGTTGGATCTGTTACTCTTTTTATCTCTATTGTTCACATTCTGGGAAAAGAGTGGAAGGTTGGAAAAAGAATGAAAAATAAGTCTCACTTAACAATGTGGAGAGCAATGCATTTGAAAGTACCCTGACTGCATTACTGCTGATATAATAGATCATTGGCTATTTGCCCTGTTTATAATGTAGGCCCTAGAAACACAACATACAGTAGATGGGGTTTTTATATTGTGGACTGAATTATGGTCAAATTGCATGCTTAACACTAACTAAATTACTGACTAATATGCACCATGATCCATAAAATATACATATTTTTGTTTCATAATGTAAATTCTGTATTAATTAATCAATTTAGACTTTTTTCTTTCATATACAGTATGCTTGGCATGCTCTAGTATTGTGTTGTTGGTGTCCCAATAATGCTCATTGCTATAGCTATGTCATTCTCAACTAGTATGTATGTATCACAGGGAAACATGAACGGGACAGTGCCCCACAGAGCAGCAAGAAGCAGCGAGCACTATCCCATGCTGTTTGTCAGAAGACGTCGGTGCAGGCTGTGGGCTAGGCAAGAGAGGCCCTGGGCAGCCAGTCATAATGAGGATTGGCTACAATCAAGATAGTCGGGGTTGCTGTAATATGACAGGACTAGTATGATGAAAAATAATGACCTCTCCAGCCCAGACGCTAACTTGACTATCTCACTGACTACGTATCTGCGTCAGGAAGGGGTACACAATACATCTTTTTGTGTGTGTTTGTGCGTCTGTGTACTTGCGTGTGTGCGTGTACTTCTGCATGTAGAATATTTTGGCCATGTTCAACTAGAAATAGATTCGGAGTGAGTCTGGTCTCAGTAGTTTTCTGTATACATACAATATATGTATATTTATAAATATGTACTGGATGTATGTTCGTGCACAGATGTACTCTATACATACGTACACAGTACAAACAACACATAGGTACAACACTACAGACATTTGTTTTCATGGCCTACCTCCAGAGAAGCGACTCCACCTGGTTGATGGTGTCAGCAAGGTCAAAGGGCAAAGGCATGCTGGGGTCATCGACCCCCCAGAAGGGCCGATCCACGGGGGCCTCTGCAGGGGGCAGCGTCTGGGCCAGATTGGAATGGCACCTGGGGCGGAGGGACACAGGAAACAAACGCACCCGTTAACTCCTCCCTCTACTCCACTACAGTAAGCAGGCAGACACTCGTTAACATGTGCTAAAACACAACCGTCTTGATAGTATCCTGTCCTGTTGACGGCAGAGGAAGCCATAAATGTAGCAATGCCCGATCAATTCACGGCTGTTGTGGCACTGTGTGTGCTTTAGGAAAATTATGGGATGGGTTTGGGATTATCTTTAAATGCTTCTGGAGCTTAACTGAATTCAGCCATGTTGACTTCCATGATAATGGAGGGCTTGGTTGCCTAAATTTACCTTATTGTTACATCATATCTTGCCTTTGACTTTCTGTTGTAAGTTTTCCTTGGGGATTAATATACAGCAATGTTATGCTATCATAATCATTTGTGTATTAGTTTAAGCATTAGCACTAGATTCTATGTTATTGTAGGTTAATGGCGTATGAAACCACTCAAAACAATATGATAAAAGTTGTAATTCCGCCATTCAAAACAGTTTTACTCTAGTAAGTCTACAACGTTACATAAATACATTTTTCACCCTTTGAGTGATTGTTGGTGATTACCAGAGATCTTTCTATCACTCTTTAATCTGTTGACTGATAGGGAATTGCAAGAGGTCAGCCAGAGGAAGTCAAGTACTTGTTTAGTTAGCAGAGTGTGTATGTGTGTGTTTGTGTCCCTAAAACACACAAGGAAGGTAGTGTGTGTTTGACCAGGGGGCTTTCGGTCAATGTGTTTCCTTTAGCCTCTACGACTTTAAGACTGGACTCAATTACCTCAAGGGTGTGACTGTAAACGTGCCTGTGTGTGTATGTGTGCGTGCGTGTGCATGGTTTGAGAAGATGCAAGAGAGAGTGAGAGAGATAATAATAAGTGAGAGAGAAAGTGAGAGACAGAGAGAATAGAGATGATTTATGTCAAAGCTTCTCACATATTTCCTGAGCCCTCTATACTTTACACACACACACACAATTGCAGTTTTCATTGTCAGCTTGATCAGCACCACAGCAGACGTGCACATTATTCAGAGTGTAGATGTTTGATGAGGGGAATCAGTGATGTCACCATAAATGTGCCCCGCCCCCACCCCATCTGACAGACGAGGATGACCTCTAACGTGTGTGTGTCTATTAGTGGGAGTGCACATATCTGCTTGTATGTGTGGACACATGGGTAGTCTGATGGGTTCAGTATTGTGTGTGTGTACTGTATCTGCATGTATGCATATAGACAGTACACCCACTATCGCCCCCTAGAGCACAAGCTGTAGTGGGAGGACCCGACTGGACAATTTGAAATAGTACTCTCTTTACTTAATGCTTTGTCTCATATGTTGCTATGTGTGCACAGCACATTGTTTGTCATGTATATTAAGACTTATTAGTCACACCACCGACCCCTATCAATCTAACAACGCCTCCCCAAAGCTCAGGTCTAAACCCCCCTCAAACTCTGGAAGGAGTTGGGGTTGGAGAGGAGGAGAGGTGTGTTATGCGGGGAGTTAGGTGGTGTTTAAGTGGTCAGGGGACAGTCAGCGCCTGCCACAATGCGCGGTTATATATTTTCTCGGGGGTCACTTAATGTGCGAATGGCTCTCAGGCTAAGTGCTGCACTTGGTCGCGGTCGGCCCTTCCAGCCACTGCCGCATTACGGTGTGGAGCAGCTCAGCAAGCACCCTGCATGCCTGCGCTCCAATATATCTTCCTGGCTGTGGATCAGGGCCTGATAATAGCATCTGTTAACATGCGCTAAGCACCATTATGTTGCACATCACTTCATAAATAACACGATTAGCCGACCTCAGGGCTTTGCGACGAGATGCGCGTTTAAATGTTCTCATATTTTATTTAGGAGGAGAATTAAAGGGAGGGTAGAGTTGGCATTCGCAGTATATCTACAAAGAGGGAGATATAGAGGCAGAGAGAGAAAGATGGTGGTGGAGACAGACAGACAGACTGCCCATTTATGCTCCTTTTATCTGACAAGGGATCTTGGTACATTACAGCTTGCTAATATAAGGCTCCTGGTTCACCAAAGACACACACACTATCAAGGCATGAGTGTTATCTATGATAATAAAGTGTAGGGGATTCTGCACACACACTTACACAGTCTACAGCTGTTCCCAGTGCTGTCACTTCGCTGCTAAAATGGAACCAAACCAAAAAGTCAATATCAAGCGAGGTGCCTTAAGCTCTCCAGGGCTCTCGCTAGACATTCAGTGTAAGCCACAGCAGCGTACAAACAAAGCTTGGTGAACCGCTTTCCCATCGCAAAACAGCCCACCTTATAGTTAAGGTCAAAGACAACGAGGTGAGCCAGAGAGAGAGGGAGAAAGAGGGGGGGGGGAGAGATAGAGAGAGACAAGGATAGGGAGAGAGAGTGCAGGCCGTTCCAATGGATTAACCCCAGACAGATATGAACCTAACTATCCCATCTGGCGCTCGGTCAGGAGAGATTGGCAATACAATCACTCATTTCAATTTGCCCTGAAACCCTATAGTCTGGCAGGCCCAAGCTCAAATGGTATGCTAATGTGAAAGGTATCTGGGATTCTATCGCCTCTATTCCGCAGAGGCCCTTCTTCACCTGCAGCACAGTGCACTTGAACTGCAGCGGGGCCGGTCCTTCCAGGGCCACAGCTGCAATAGGGGCCGGGGGGCCCCCCCTCCGCGCTCACACTAACCACTTTAGCTAAAGTGAGTGTTAATTATGGACAGGCAAAGCAGTCAATAAAAGGTTAATGCAAAAGTCAGAGGATAAATTCCTTTAAGCATTGCATCATTCCACCATCTCCGCGACCAACACGCAGGTCTCCTAATCAATACGTTTTACTGTAATGCGCTCGCCATCGATTTCCCTGCCCCACGTTCGGGCTCCATTGCTTTGGCTAAAGCAAGGCATATGAGAGAGACAGAGAGAGAGAGACAGAGAGAGAGAGAGAGAGAGAGAGAGAAAACAAGTAAATAAAATGATTAACCTCTGTTTCACTATGTTGTTGCCCACTCTGGTTCCAGACAGGCCTATTAGAAGAGTGCAGAGTGGGGCGATATCATCGACACTATCAGCACAACCTCAGCTGCCATCAGTAGGGCCATCATCTGCCCACTCTATCTGAGGATGCTGTGCAGGATGCTGTACAGCGTAGCTGTGCACGTGCACAGGGCCATACATTAAAAGGCTCTCTGCTCTTAACTGAATGGACAAGCCCCTAATAGACAGCATCAGTGCTTCTGACTCGTGCAATTACACTGATAGATGCCCAAATGTGTCATGCCAAGTGAAAAAAGACCAGCGGAACATAGATAAGAGACGATTCATATTGTGTTATCTGTAGGGGGTCATTGTAAACCACGTGGGACCCGACACTTCAGGCAGTTTGACTACAGATGTCCTCTCTGTGAACATGGCCATGGTTACAATGAACTGAATGAACTAATAGTGGTTCAAAATGATCACATTTAGTAGTTTTGCAGTTGAACAGAGGTTAAGTCCCTTGCCCATGGGCAGTTCAACAGTATGTGGAGGTGTAATTCAGGTGAGCGTTAACTAAAATCTCCTAAACTAGCAGAGTGTTGATGTAGTACACATCTGGTCTGACTATAACATGCTCTAAACTTGTATTTGGTCTACGTGTAGGTCTATTGGCACAACTATCTGAGTCAACATATTCAGATAAATAAGAACAAGCTTTACAGTCAATTGAATGACATTTTGTTTAATAAGATGTAAGTCTAGAACCCAAGAATCCTCAGGTCACCAGCTTTCCCATAGAGCTCTGCGGCACACCTGTGCAGGTGTGAGTTTTATTGCCTTGGCAACCTGAGAATGGCCTAGCAGTGGAGAATGCAATCAAACAAGTCATGAAAAAACAGGTATGTCTCATAAATCATGCTGTCCCATCAGGAGAGGCACACAACAGCCCTGTCCTGAGGAAACACAGTGTGAGTGTGAAAAAGATATTTGCATATTCATTCATGTGCACAACTCTGAACATGTTCTAGTGTGCAAGACAACGATGTTGTTTAGAATAGATTCACTGACATGTAAAATGGTGTACAGACATCCCACCCAAACATCTAACCATCCTGTAAACCCTACGCCTTATCCAAATTAGCAGCAACAGGAGTAATGCGGAATCAACTTCCACGTTCTGTAAAACAGGTATATGAAGAATGAATATGGCTTATTTTATTCAAGATGCCTCCAAGGACCATCCATCCATCCATCCCTCCATCTTCATCTGCTTATCCGGTCGGGTCGTGGGGGCAGCAGCTCCAGCAGGGACCCCAAACCTCCCTTGTCCGAGCCACTGGGGAAGCTCTGACTGGGGGATCCCGAGGCGTTCCCTGGCCAGTGTGAATATATCATCTCTCCTCCTAGTCATGGGTCTTTCCCGAGGCCTCCTCCCAGCTGGACGTGCCTGGAACACCTCCCAAGGGAGGCGCCCAGGGGGCATCCTGACCAGATCCCACCCGTACCACCTCAACTGGCTTCTTTCGATGTAAAGGAGCAGCGGCTCTTCTCCGAGTTCCTCACAGATAGCTGAACATCTCACCCTATCTCTAAGGGAGAAGCCAGCCACCCTCCTGAGAAAACCCATTTCGGCCGCTTGTACCCATGATCTTGTTCTTTTGGTCATGACCCACCCTTCATGGCCATAGGTGAGGGTAGGAACAAAAGTTGCCCAGTAGATTGAGAGCCAGGCCTTCCGGCTCAGCTCTCTTTTCGTCACAAGGGTGCGAAAAATCGATTGCAGTTGTTGCTCCGCTTCTCCGGCCAATCTCCCGCTTCATAGTTCCCTCACTCGCGAACAAGACCCCGAGGTAATTAAACTCCTTCACTTGGGGTAAGGACTCATTCCCTACGTGGAGTAGGCACTCCATTGGTTTCCGGCTGAGAACCATGGCCTCATATTTAGCTGTGCTAATCCTTATCCCAGCCGCTTCACACTGGGCTGCGAACCGATCCAGTGAGTGCTGGAGGTCACGGACCGATAATGCCATCAGGACCACATCATCTGCAAAAAGCAGTGATGAGATCCCCAGGCTACCGAACCGCAACCCCTCCTCACCACGACTTTGCCTAGATATCCTGTCCATAAATATCACAAACAGGATTGGTGACAAAGCACATCCCTGGCAGAGACCAACCCCCACCTGAAACGAGTACGATTTACTGCCGAGAATCCGTACACGGCTCTCGCTTTGGACATACAGGGATTGGATTGCCCTTAAAAGGGACCCCCTCACCCCATACTCCCGCAGCACCTCCCTTTGCTACTGCTACGGCAGATGCTGCAGCCCTTCGGGTCCATCGGTACCTTGCAACCGCCTCAAGAGTCTTCCGGGACAACATATCCCGAAAGGCCTCCTTTTTCAGTCGGACGGCCTCCAAGAACTACTAAAAATAATTGTTACCGATGTCCATCAAATTGTGATTGAAAATACTATTAGTTAAACGGTTAAAAAAAATGTATGATCTAAGCAGGGAGTCTATTCTCTGCAGCCGTCTACAGCCGCCATTACCCCAAGACTTGTTACAGCAAAGCTGGTCTCAGTCACCCGAGCAGTCAGCGGGCAGAGTGGGCATCTGGATCAATGCAATGCTATTGTGTCTGCAGACAGCTGCTGACTGCACACATTTTGAGTGTGTGAGGTGGGTGATGGTGGTGGTGGGGAGTGGGGGGGGGGGAGACATCAAATGCGTGACATATGTTCCTTTCATTTTGATTCCCTCTAAAAAGCCTGGCTAATAAAACTAACATCTGATGTACTCCTTTCCCCCTTTAATTAATGGCTGTGGCACACACACATGAGTGCTTTATGGAGGAGAGGGGGCGGGGAGGGGGGTTGCGGGGGAGTTATGGGCTGGGCTAGAATGCATTGGGTCCTTTCTCGCCCTGCTAGGAACAAGGATCACTCCAATGAGCCAGCGTACCTACGGCCTGGGCTGCACGCTGCAAAACTCCCCTCCCAGCCACCCAGCCAGCCAGCCAGCCAGACACCCTGTGAGGTCTCCCTACAGATGCAGTCTGGACGGCTCACTAGACCACATGAAACGACGAGCAGCGGTTATTGCCGTCTACAGGAGCGTGGGCACCCAGAGGGCCACCTTGATCAGCACACTGGTTGTGAACTCAGTGGATGAACACAAAGACGCATCATTGTTAGCTAATCATTAATATTTCATCAATCCTTTAGGTACCGACAGTACAACAAGTATCTTAGGAGTAGGCAGGAGTTACAGGTAGGCCCGTTTTGAGGATTGAACCTTTAACCTTTCATCTGGAAGAAAACCTCCAACACTACAAGATTGTCCACTGCATTTCTTTACAGAAGACACAGTGAGAAAGTGTTTATATATCAACAGAGGTTTGAGTACATGGTCAACTACTGTCATGTAATACTTCTACTCTTCCACATTAGGCATTACTGTGGAAAGAGTGGGGGTCATTGTCAGCCTGTAACTGTTTAACACCTGTTTAACAGTGTTTGATGTGGGCTGGCTCGCTTCTTAAAAGGTCTGAAGCAGGCCAAGCCAGATGTAACAGAACCCCCCTCTACACACACAGCCAGGTAGCCTCTAAATAGCCTTCATAATTGGAAGCAATAAAACACTATTGCAGTTTGGTGCAAAGGAGCTGAGTACTCTGACCTGCAGCTACTGCTCCCAGAAACCAGGTGGACGTCCATTAGGTGTTTAACAGCGTAACAAATTACCAAACACCCCAAACGGTCTCCCTGCTCTCCGGGCATGGGACGGAAGATGGCCTAATGTCAACACAGGCACAAAATTTATGAGCAAACCACTTTTGTTCAAATGCAGTAGGGTGCTAATAAATTGGCAGGAAGAGCACCGTTAGGGCGTTAGCTCCTCTAAAAAGGCAGTAGGATTATCCTGTAGACAATGTGTGTGCATGCGTGCAAGAGACAACGTGCGTCTGCGAGTGTGTGTTTGTGTATAAAAGAGACACACTGTGGAAAAAAGGCAGCTCAGGTAGGCCCACAAGCCACCTGCACCGGGCTACAAGCTAGCTCCTCTGATAGCATATAGACAAGTGAACATGTCTAAATGGTCCCTGCCAGTGGCACGCCTAGCCTTATACACAACACACCAACAGTACAATCATCTCCATAACACCACACTTAAATGGGCCACATGCGGCTTGAATACCAGAGTGAAACATTTTGATATACAGACGCAAAACTAATTAGAGCCTGTTTTAAAGAGACATTGGATTTTCCCCCGATGACACTGTTTATTTACACAGCCCAAGAGAGAAAATGGAGCAATAAGAGGGCTTGATGGCGGGGTACCAAGGTTACGAGCCTGTGAGTGTTTGCACTTTTTCACAACACGGCTGTTTAAGGGCCGTAAATCCTGCGTTAGCGAAGCAGGAAGAGCCTTACTGCAGCGCTGGGAGCACTAACTCTTGCAGCGTACAGGGCCGTGGCAAGCCGTCATTATGAAAACTTGTTGTTCTGTGAGCGTTCCTGTAAAACGATCATTTTAACCCCCCACCCCATATCCCCTCCAGGCCTTGTGGGCACCAATTGAGCGGTGCAATAATACTGGTGATGGATGAGGCCTGCCTCAACCGCTACACAGCCAAGCCATTGGCTGACACCTGACCTCGGTCACATGATAAGGTCGAAGCAACAAGGGCACAGTTCCCACCTGTCTTCAGGTGACAATGGCAGGGTCAACCTGGCCTAGCTAATTATAGTCTATTGTAACTGAAATTGCTTGGTTACAAGTCATCCTAGTAGCTCCGGGCAATGCAGTGTTAAATGCTGAGGCTTTTGTGTGAAGCTTAACTATGAGACTGTAGCCTTAAACTGTTCCACAACAGATATCAGATATCAGTTTTCAGAAAGGTGCATTTTACTAGAGAGAAAGAAAAAAAGGATGAGAGAAAAAGGAGAGAGAGATGAGATGTTGTTACCTTATATTAGTGATTATAAACATGGAAGAGGAGTTCCACTAGTGGATTGAACATATAGGATTTTGTGGAGAACATAAAGCCCATAAATACTTTTTCAGTTTTTCACTTCAGGTCAAATGAAAGAGCTCTGCCTTCCATGCCCATTCAGAGATGACACAGTCCCCCCTCAGATGTGGAGTCATAAATGTAAAGGGTTCATTCAGGCATGCCTGGGCAGAAAATGTAAGCATCAAACTCAACAATGAGTCAAAGCGTGTTCCCACCTTACTGACGCACCCTCGCAACAACCTCAAAATAACTACATTAAACATTTGGTCCTGGAAACGATAACCATTATTAGATATATAATAAATATAGCATCATGACAACAAAGTGAAAAAGGACCAGCAGAACATACTGTAAGAGAAACATGTTCAACAAGGTGAGATTTACAATAAGTATATAGATATGTGAAAGAACAATTGTACTAAATATTGTACTGTACATTTCAATATGTTTTTCCCTCAGAGATAAAATTACAATATAAGTCTGATTTAAAGCTGAGGCAACAGCATGGGTTATAGTTATGTTAAAACAAAGTTACAATTCATTATTTTCTTTCTTCTCCAAAATTCCCTTAGGTATGTAGTACAAACAATGATTCAATGATACTGTATTTAGAATCAGACATATCTCACTTTTATCTGAACCTTTATTAAAACAGCCTCTATATTGGCCACAGAAAACATGATCAGCAAGTTTGACATTAATCATTTAACCTTTCAAGTGTCAGTAGAAGCCTTGGGGGAAAAAACCACATAGTTCTCTTCACACTTGAACTTATGAGATGGGTGACAGATTTGTGAAGCTACAAGTTATAGGATAGCATAACAGACGATTACATTGAGTCATCTGCCAGTTATTTTGTCAGTAAACTATGAAACATCCCATAGCAGAAAATGTTTATTTGAGATCTTATCCTCGGAAAAACACCATCAATACATCCGAGACTGCAATCATGCATTCTATCTAGAGTATGTGATGTGTTCATGATGTGTAGTGTGGTTTCACTGTACTAGTAGGACTTACCCAGTAAATAGCAACAGTACTATTCCTGAGAAAGGACTGTGTGCATGCATGTGCATGTGTGTTTGCATGAGTGTGCATCTGCTTTAATGTTTATGCATGTGTGCATGCCTGCAACAGTTTGCATGCCTTTTTGTCTGTATGTGTGTGTGTGTGTACACGGCACCAACGGTTTAAGCATCACCTGCAGCTACCGCTGTGTGAACATGAGTTTTGTTTCAACCTATTAAGTAAATAGTGTAATTAAAGGGCCTCAGTGTTTAAAGCCCTGCAAACAGCCAGCAATTTGTTTGGTGGAGCCGCCATGCCAGGCCAGGTCCTCAGGCAAGGCAGCAAGCATACAGAACACACTGTAATAGTGTGTGTGTGTGTGTGTGTGTGTGTGTGTGTGTGTGTGTGCGCGCGTATGCCTGGTTATTTATTTGTACTGGCACAGAATGGTGTTTGGCTGGATCAATATGTTATCAGAACTTTTTGTTAAGTGATAAATGGAATGATGTACCCTGTTTAAAATAAATAAAAAATATATACAGTACTGTTCTTCACAGTACGTGGATGAATGGACAATACATGAGTTTAACTGGAAACAACATTTTTTTTGCCCTGTTCTTCAGAGAAAGAAAACATACATGAGCATATTCAAATTAATACACTTTAACATCTTGATGTTATTTTGATAGTTATGATTGTTATTTTTACCTGATTAAAATCAATCAAACAATGCAACCTCAATTATTTTTTATGTTGACAACATTTTGACTTGAATATTTGAACTACTTGAAAATAAACTTTACTAAATATATATATATATATATATATATATATATATATATATATATATTAAAAAAAGGAAATTAAAATAGGGGGAGGGGGACTACCTTAATTTTGTATGAACATTTAAAAATCAAAGCTGTGAAATACATAGACTACTGTGTAAAGTGAAAGTACAGCCAGACACACAGTAGCTGCATAACGCCACATAACAACAGAGGGATTACAAGTGAAACCACACAGGATCAACACTCGGAAGACTTCCCTCTCCCTACCTTCATGGCTGCTCTGCACTCTCCAGCCTGGAGAGAGGACATTTGCCTACATTCCCCAGTGTTACAGCTGAGCTGGGGTCAGCTGCAGGGAATAAGACTGGGATAACCTCATTCAGAGCCCCAGATGGCTGCTAGAACATTCAGATTCCAAAGCAGCTTACAGTTCAGCCACTCAGAGTCCACAGTTTAGCCCCTCAAGGTCAGCCAAGATCACAGACACACACAGGGGCTGGAAGTGAAGCCAGTGGTCTTGTGTTGGCCAACCAGAATGGCAACACAGTGTAAGAAGGCACGCTGTCTCTTGAGTGTATTAAGTGCAGTGAACAGTGGAATACAAAAGGTACAGAAATATTCGGTCATAAAGACCCCACCCACCACACACACACACAAACACCCCTCCCGCCCACCACACACACACACGCATGCAGACGGAAGGCCTGTGAGGCTCCAGATGGCATGCCCAGGGCACAGAAAGCCACATAGGGCCAGACAGGCTGCTGTTGCTGGTGCAGGCGAGGGATGACAGCCACGGAAGCAGAGGAGGAAGGGGCTCTAGCTCCCTCCACTGCAGGGGGGCTAATGTTCAGTACAACATCAACATGTCATACTGCGTTTAGGCCCACCGCCTAATGGCACACACAGGTAAAACGCTGCCTCACACACACACAGCAGCCACTTCAGACTTAATTCTGTCTGACTGGTTCTGTGGGCCAGGCGGCACGTAGACAGGCCGGGACAACAAGCTGTGAATACAAGAAGAGACAGGAAATCATTGAGAACCTTGCCTTTATGAATCTTTGATGAGCGGGGGTGGGGGCGGCCCACTGGATAAATCTGAGCGTAGCACGCCTGTGACTGCCAATAGAGGTTGAGATAAACAGGCCCTGGATGGCCCCCAGACAACTACAGCCCCCCACAGTTAAGATTATTTGTCACCACAGTTTGCTCATGTTGCAGGTCTCGAGCTACGAGGCCACTAGGAACAACTGTCTGGGAGTGTCAGCCAATGACAGCAGCAGACCTGCTAGTCGTTTATATGCATTCAAATGTTGTACTCTGTATTATACACCATATAACCTCTCTATCATTCTTCTACATTGATTAAAAATGATTTTGTTGCAAAATGAATGTCCACTCTAACCAATCACTATGGTGCAATGAAAGCCACTGTATCCATTTGTGTTCTACTTGTAATGGGAGAGAGCTCATCTTACCTATTTGGCACTAATCCACTATAACACTGCCCTACACTGTGGTTGCTTAATTAACAGTGATAAACAGTTGCAATGTCTTGTAAGGACATACTGTTTTTATGAGTGTGAGTGTGGGAATTCTTCAATCCACACCCTCTCTCACTCTGTTCCACCTGTTCTGGACGTAGTTAAAATAACACTGACGATGACAGCACCCTTTGCTTTAATTAACAATACAGGGCGTGTTACAACATCCATTATGTGCTTTGTTGGCCTGTTTTTAACTTCTTAAGAGCAGGAGCCAATGTTCCTCTCCAGAGGCCTCTCCAAGGCCTGGGTTGTATTACAAAACAAACCATATTTTATGTCATCTTATTTTATCTTATCTCATCTTATCTTATCAGCCAACTGTGACTGATCAGAACACGTAGTCACCTCCGTGTTTGTGCTGTGAACGCTCGACATACCCATCTGTCAGCTCGACGGAGCTCCGAGATGCGCTGAGTGACTTCAGAAGTCACAACAAGTACTGGCTGAAGTAACACCATGTCATCTGAGGAACTCTAAGAACGAGGACGAGAAACTCATGAACACCATCGGAATGGGCTTACCAAGGCATGCAGTAAACTCAGATGCTGCTGAATGTTGGCACAAAGCTGGGTTTTGCCTCAGGTCCCTACACAACGTTTCTTCAGAAGGTGTTGTTTGTTTCCATGTTAAATGGGGTAATTACTGTATAACGTAATAAGGTATGCTTAAGAGCAGCTGTTGGTAGATATAGGTCACTATCTGTGACACGTCAGCATTCCTGCAAATGCCACTACAAACTGAAAATGAAAATACTACTGCCATAACCCTAGTGAATTATGTAGTGTTACCTGAATCAGCCATGTACAGTATAGACACAATTAATATATATATATATATATATATATATATATATATATATATAAATAACTGTCCAGGACTGTAGCTTTAACCTGCAAACGCTGACAAGTGGCGTGTCCACAGACCCTGCTCCATCGAGACACTTTTACACATCTTGAAGCCACGTCACACAGTAAGATGATAGCGGATAGAAGTCGTGACTCAAGCCTTCCATGGCCTCAGGGGAGAACAGTGGAGAGCTGTGCCAAGGCCACAGTGTAAGCCCCACAGCACCCCCTAATGGTTCCCACAGGCCCCACGCCCAGTTGCTACAGCAGGAAAATACTATCATATGATTTTTAACTGTGTTGATGTTTGTCAATCTTAAAGTCGACACATGCACAAGAACACACACATACTGTACACACACCCACATGGAAAGGCTCAAGCACATACACACACAGAAGTCATGCAGGTATGACAGCAAAAACAAACACACACAAACAGACATAGTAGACACACACACAGAGATGCACAGATAAAGAAGCACACACGCACACACACACAGAGTAGATGGGGTGAGCGGGCGACATTCAGCAGAGCAGCTAACTGGTGTTCTAATCAGATGGACAAATCAATAGTGTTGTCTGAGAGCACAGCCAAGTGTGCTTGGGGCGGAGCTGGAGGCTCTACATCGGCCCATAGCCCAGAGGGTCCCTCTTGGGGGGGGCACCTGCCTGTCTGCTCTGCCCTCATCTCTTCTGCCTGACTGCTCCCGTCCCGCCGCTGTGGGAGAACACCAACACACACTCGTGCCTACAACCACATTCTTTGTGTATAACGCTCACAATAGGGGACATAAGCACAGGGCACAAGAACTATGTGTCAATAAGACTTAGTGATGTCTGCAATTGACCCTTTGGATGTTAATACAGTATAACGTGGCCTCTGTTGGGTTTACGTTGTCAGAAGTGAAATATTGTTATATTACTAGTGTTACTTATTATACCTTTAAAGGTATAGTAAGCATTTTTGTCTCGCAGAGCCAGCCATTACCTGCGTAAAGTCTGAGACACAGCATGTGCTAACTGCGTCAAGACCCGCCTACATGACAGGAGAGGCATTTTGATTGACATGCACGGCAACTACATGACTCAAGTTGGACGGTAAACGTATACAGAGCAATCTGATTGGCTGTTTGCATGTAAACCTGTAAATCTGTAAATCTGTTAAATATGAAGACTATGGTTACTGCTTAAAAAAAAAAGAAATTAGTACTGTAAATAAAGCACTGCACTAGCGTCACGCCAGAAATATAGATACTGACTTGTGAGTGAAATTGCTAACAGCCAATCAAAATTGACAGTACCACATGCTGAATGTCCTGTTACACTTATGTGACATTGTGCTAATGGACAGACGATGCTATAAGCGATTGTATAGGCAGCATTATGGTAAATGGACTGCATTTTAATAGCGCTTTTATCCAAAGCGCTTTACAGTATTTTGCCGCACATTCACCCATTCACACACACACATTCATACTCCAGTGGTGATTGCTGCCATGCAGGGTGCGACCAACCACCGGGAGCAGTTAGGGGGTAGGGGGTTAGGCATCTTGCTCAAGGATGGTTACAGGTAGGGGTAACACCAGGGTTAGAACCCACAACCTTACGGCTGGGAGTCCAGCGTGGACAGGAGTCTCTGTGCGTGCTTAATACACTAATCCAGTACTTGCACACAGCCCTGGCTCTGTAAATACAGTAGGAACACAAACAAAGTGGCCTTCTTACTGTAATGAGTTGCCAATGTGTGAGGCGGAGCTTCTGGGGCAGCACCCTAAAGCATTGAATGGAGAGGTCTTTTTGTTTTGATTTGAGTTCCAAGCAATGACCCATAATCCGGCGTCAATCAGGGGCCCATAAACGCAAGCCCTTATTAACGTTTAGTTGATCCCTCCTTCAACCGATCTTCCGAGCTGGTCAAGCTCCAGCTAACGACCATTACCGTTTAAGTGCTAGCCAACAGTAGATATATAGTGCTCAATATACAGGCATTTCTTGGAATGGTGTCATTCTTGATATTGTTTACAAAATCTGCTATGCATAAAGCACACATAAGTAATCTTACCAATAGTACATTAGTTATACATTTCAATTTAGTAACAATTAATGGTTCAATTGTTGTTAAAATGTGTGGAGTTGGCCAGTGGAGTAATGGGATATGTTGATGATATGACATGCATAATGCATTGCAAAATCATTTCACGATTAGCCTGTTACATTTCAAGAGAGTGGGAAATCCATCAATGGATAAAAACATAGCGGACATAAGACACAAATAATTAAATTATTATTTGTACGTAGCCTCATTCTTTTAGAAAGCCATCCTCTTCCAGAATGGCTATTAAAACTTAACAGAGCTCAATGGGAGAGAGAGCAGTCAATATGAACTACTGTATGAGCTCAGCGTAAAGCAAGCCTGGAGTGTGCACTTCTGAAGTAAGGCTACTATTTGTCTATTGATCAACCAACACACTTTCACTTGTCAATGGTGCGGCATCCAAATAATGTTTTCATCCGTCATCATGGTGCTTCAGCTTCAATCATTGACGTTTGACTTGATGATAGCCAGCCTTGTAAGACAATGCATATGTCTTGATATTAGGCTACTGTAAGCATTATAGTAGCTATGATGCTTATAGCTACTATATTTGGCATCAGTAGGCTAGTGCAGCGCATTTAGATGTTGCCGTTTAAATTGAATTAGATTTAGAAACGGCTTCCTTCAAATTAGGCTATTATTGTTAAGGGCCTGCTTTCACCGCTCTGCATTGGGGCCTGTTGTTGCCTTGATACGCCTTTGGTTCCAAGTTTACTACACCTTTAAAAGTTACTAAATATATTACGTGTATTAAGTGTACAACAAATAATAGTACTGAGGCAAATTCACACACATCCCTGTTCTGAAAGCCAAGCCCTCCCAGACGTGCACACCGTACACACACACGTGTCCTGATACAACACAGCACAAAGGGTGAACAAGGTACAAATGGCTTCTCCATGTAATGTCTCTCTGCATGCTTGCTGGATGCCCAGCCACGCCTTTCACCCAACCTGGGATCCCAGGACCTCTGGGCCTACCAGCAGAAGAGAAACTCTGGGATTGAATGCTCCTAAAAGCAGATGCCTGTCTCCCGTGCGTCTTTTGTCTCTGTGTTTTCAGCAGCACTTACTTACCTTCAATCACGGTTAACATCACAAGACGTGCATGTGTGTGTGTGTGTGTGTTGGGGCGGGGGCAGCTGCTGGCTCTGACATTTGAGGCCATGGGGACCTTGTTGAAAGAGCAGATGCTCACAGACGTGCGCCAGCAGCAACATGGCGACTACACAAGGATAAGGATAAACACGTGCACAGCTGCACGCGCACGTGCACACGTAACTCTGGGGGACAGAGTGTGTGTACGCCCACAGAGGAATGACAGCTACACACAAAATGGAGCGCATGGGATACGTGCGCATATAGCTTGTACGGACATGCGCGCACACACACAAACACATGCAGGAAAACAAACAATAAGTCAACAAGGAAATTAAAAAAACAACAAAAAAACAGTAGTAGGTGAACACACACACACACACACACATTTTAACCACGGTGCTTTCAAGAAAGATGTGACACTGTTGAAATAAAAACAGGCACACACACACACACACACAGGGCTGACCTATATAGAGACGCTTGCATGTGGGTGTAGGGCCTGAGAGATGATCAGAGTGCCATCAGACAGCAAGCACACTAAGGAGATGATCTGCATGAGCAGAAAATAAGGGAAAAAAGAGCAGCAAAAGAGATGAAGTCAACCAGGAAGGAAGGATGGGCTGTGGAGGACAAGAGGACAAATCCCTATGAAGAACAGACGTGATGAAAGAGGAATGTGCAGAGCGATGTAGTATAGTCGACTCATGTACCGCAGGCAGCGTAATGGTAATGCATGGCTGGCAGCGTCCTGGGCTGACGGTAAACAGGATCTTGCTAAGGCATATAGCCTCTGGCGGGGCCCTGTGCAGCCTGGCAGCGTGGCGGTGCCGCGCGCAGACTCCCACACTCCCCGGGTTTATCCGTCTTCGCTCCAAACTGCCCAAGTCTTGAGTAATTCATGAAGGAAACGCAGGCACATATCCCAACACCAAATACAAGACACGCGCCTTGTGTCTTCCCACGCGACTACAAAGGGCTCCTTTTGTCTCAACAAAAGAGAAACATTAAAAAGAAAGTTTGTGAATTGGAGGTGCCTGCTTCACTTTGTGAACTGCTGGAAATCACAGAGACGTGATGTTTCTGCCACAATCTAAATAGCTGTCAGTGCTAATAGTTAGCTTAGGGCCTAATTAAGTTGTTCAGTGGTTCTGAACACAGCTTTTCTCTGGCACCTTCTGAAGATGGACATGTGGCTGACCTCTATTTGCACAGGCACAGGCTGGAAGTGTTGCCAAGGAGACAGCATAGGATGCCAGGGAGTTCTTGTGAATCAAACGGGCCAGACATTAAGCCAGGAGCTAAGTGACCTTGGCTTAAAGTACAGCCACATTAAGGCTCTTAGACACCTTGTTTCAATATCAACCTCTGCCCAGTGTCATTCCTGTTCAGACAGGATGTCCAACAAAGACTCTACAGATGTTCTCCTCACCATCTTCATTCTCTTTGGCTCTGTCCCTTCCTCAAACAGCCCTGCGTCCACTTCACGTTGTGTGTCTGTCTGTGTGTGCCTGCGTCAAGCTGAAACAGTGTGTGCATAGGTCATGTATGTGTATAGACACTTGTCTGCTCTAATGCCTCTCCACAGTATAGCTGGCTTATATCTTCACGTGGAGGCATTCTCTTCTCCGCGCTGCAAGACAAAGAGCAGCGAGGCCCGGCACAAAAGTAAACAGGATGATATCGTGTCTGAAATATGTGTCAGGGTGATTGTGCTAAGCTGGCCATCCACAAAGACCAGTGGCATGATAGAACGTCTCCTAATTAACAAGAGAGTGAGAGAGAGAAGCCATCTTCCACTCAGCTCCTCTTCAAACAACCTTCCCTACGGGAATGCATTGTTGGAATAAGGCATCATACGTTTACAGATTTTAATTGCTCTGGTGATCTGTGGGTAAAACACTGCTGTGGTAATAAGCTCACAATAGAATTGTTACACTTTCTGACAATTGTATTATAATGTTGAACATGAACATGGGGGGGGGGGGGGGGGTAGTGGAAACTACAGAGAGG
>JAODLL010000018.1:5739572-5762565 GCA_026546735.1 Forbesichthys agassizii
CCCCCCCCCCCCCCCCCCCCCCCCCCCCCCCCCCCCCCCAGAGAGGGACAGAAACAGAAACTAGAGGGAAAATAAGGTAATATTTTTGGGATGAAAATTATTGGAATGTTGCTCTCATTTTTCCGCTCCTAATCCGCGTGTGCAGGAGTCAGGGAAGAGGCAGGAGACAGTTGTCCCTAGAGACAACTGCTCTTGCACCTCAAAGTGACAACCGTGAGGAGCTCACCGTTCCTGGACCTCCAAAGCGGAACCGCAGAGATGACACCCAGCACACGCACGCATTCACACACACACACATAATGGAAGTGAAGGTGACCTAGAGACACAGATTAGCGTCACCGAGCCTGGGATGTAGGCAAGTCACTGTCAGCCAACAGCTAACTCACTCGCTGCTTTCATTCAGGTGATAAAACACTGTTCATAAATAGATAGAAATGGGAGCTTTCATTTGTCGGCCTGCTTGTAAATGAAAAAGACACCGCTGTAAAGTGCATGAGAGATTGGCTCAGAAAGTACATGTTTTTAAACCGCATACTTATAAATGCTGAGGCAGCGCTTGATGAGGTGTGGATCAATTATATTTGAAATTATACAAACCTCAGATGGAAGGTTTTAAAAATGGACAAATTACCAACATGGATATGTAACAAATAAGAGTTCTGACAGATTAAGGTCTCTCTCAACAGTCTGTCATGTTTTCCTGTTGAGAAGTAAGATGAAAAAGCCTGTCTCACTTACAGTAAGTGTGTCAGAAGCAATACCATTATTATGCCTGCTGATAAAGGTAATACAAACACGCTCCGCTTCAAAGGTCCATGAAAAATTAAACAGCCAATCAGATGGCAATTATTCTCTTTAATCTCCTGGAGGCAGCCAATGGGGTTGCACCTACAGTGGTGGTGGCCTGGAAGGCATTCAATACCTTCGGCTCCCCGCTTCCACAATCCAAACACTTACTTTGCATGATCAAGCTCACACTTTAAACAAGTAGAAACTTTTTAAACTGCTTCACTGTTTTCACTTGAATATTGATGTATTAAAAGCTGATAAATCCATGGGTGTTCGTCTGCTCTGGGCTATTGATCCTGTAATGTTATTGGACGGCACACAAACGGACAGCTCATGTTCCAAGGGATCTGATCAATCGCTCATTTAGAAGAGGCTTAAAAAGCCTAGAAGAAGAGATGGTGGTTTGTTATGGTCAAGGGTTGCTTTGCAGCAGGGAGCACCCCTTTGACAACACAAGTCTCGATAATGTCCATTTATTTCCCTACTTTAAATCACACAATTGCAGTATATAATGTGATTATACACATTAGTCTACCAGAATATATTTACCATACAGTTTATACTGTGGAATATGTGGCCAAGATTATTCTACATTACATTTTATTTGATTTACTGCATTAAACAAAATTAGATATTAACAGAATGTTGTTTTTTATGTTATGTCAGTTTTTATAAACTATTTCTTAGTTTAAATAGATATGGTAACAGTGACATACATGTACACATGCCACAGGCTAATCACTATTTACGATTCATTACAGCGTTGATAATCTGAATTAAGGTATAATAAATCCATTCACTTCTACCCATATATATACACACACAGTAAATACTATGAACATGGCATGTGAGTGGCTTTTGGAAGCTATAGTTGCTGTGCAGCCATCTTGCCTGGCCCCGCCTCACAAACACCACTCCTAATCGATGTGTGCGAGCGCTGCAGCTCGATGCAAATGATTCACTCCTGTTCTTAATTAGAGAAACACATCAGATACTAATGACATCTCAAATCAATCGACAAGCGGCAGGCAAGGGGACCGGGGTTAAACGCAGACACAACGTCCCGCCCCTGATCTCTCATGCACTCTCTCTCCTCATCCCTTCATCAAGAGTTGCATAGCTGAAGTGTGTTTAGAGGACGGTGGCTGAGATACGTCGACATATCTATCATGATGGGTGCTAATCACTGCTTTCCTCTGTTGGTGGCTAATTACAGAACAACACTGGACCCAAACACAGGGCCTAAGCATGATAGACAGACACACGCACACACACACACACAGGGCAGCCCTTAGTTTCCTCTGCTCCATCTGTGCAGGGCAGGGGATGGATGAATGCTGTGAGGATGCATGGGACAGGCCGCCAGGCTGCTTAGCCGCATGGCCGAGTGTGTAACTAGCAGCATTAGTGAACACCTGCACCCAGGAGACAATCAAAGACAGAGGTACTTAGGAGACACACACACACACACCACGCACCAGTACACATGCCTCTTACATTGGCTCATAGGTGCACACTGACACACACACACAGACATGTAAACACATCCAGAGAGTTCTGCAAAGCACACACATGGATACACAAATCTGTGTGAGCTGAAACACACACACACACACACACACACACACGCACACACACACACACACCAGTTGGGGGAGTCAATAGTGCTGATTTTCCTTGTCAGCTCCTGGGCAGGCTGCGCTGGTATAAAGAGACATCAATCTGTGATGTCAGCACTTACCTAATGAACCCTCACAGATCGATGGGAGCACTGGTCCGCAACACACAGCCTGCCTGGCCTGCTTTAATGTATACACTCACTCTATTGGTTTTCTATGGCTCGGCAAAGCCACGACATGTGTCTGAATGTACGTGTGTGTGTACATTATGTACAGCAGTGTAAGCCAAAATTCAATTGTGTTACTTCTACTGTGTGTGCCTTTTCTGCTGCAATACAGGCTTAAATACATGTGTGTGTAGAGTGCATGTGTTATTGTGTGTGTGTGTGTACGTGCCAAATGAAGGAACGCATGTACACACGTGTTTGTGAGTGTGGGCAATGTGTGTGTTTACATAACCTCTTCTATCAACATGTTTGTGTCCATCACATTCCTTCGTACCTCCCACAATGCACCAGTTCACATGCTAACACACTAGCGACGTCTATAGCACTGTGCAATCAGATTAGTTCCATTCTCATTGATACACAACGCCCCCCTTCCCTTGATCCACATACACATCAACCCCCACCCCCCCCCCCAGGCTACCTAATTGACCAGAATAAACATATCATATTGCCATGAGTGTCACGATTGAGACAAATTGCGCGGCATGACGGACACAAATCACGGCATTAGCTGTGCTCCTTTTATCAGCAGTGTCCTCCTGTCTTCTATAAACACTCCTCCACACACAGGGAGGGGGGGGGGGGGGAGGGGTGGGTCATGTCTGCAGCCACACTTTAACGTTCAAAAAGTAATCTTCCCCCATCAGTAGCAGGCCAGGAGAGGAGGGACATTATGCCTCCACACACACACACATATGACATAGGCGTGTGTCAGTATGTGTATGTGTGTACTCTGTGTGTCCTTGTGTAGAAACATGTAGTTGCAGGTGCGTGTGTGTGTGTGTGGACAAAGAAGGGATTAAATAAACAGAGCGTGGGAGGGAGGGGGTTGACGTGTTAATCAGTGAATCAGCGCTCGTCCACTAATGTCTGCCAGTGTAAATACGGGCCTTGGTCTCCAGCCGTCACATACGCTGTGTTTCTGGCCCATTAGGCCCGGCCGCGTACACCGCTCGCCCGAGCCTCATTTACCCTTCTATAGGCATCTGTGGCTGCTGATAGGGAGCGCACGTGAATTAATGGCACTGTGAGCGCTGCCAGGCACGCTGTCCATGCACGCGCGTGCACGCACACACACACACACACGCACGCACGCAAGTCTCAGGGACATACTCAGAATGCATGATATTGGGTCTGTACACAAACACCTGGTGGCTTTTATGTGTGTGGGATAAACTAACCTTTGCAGTAAAGATTTAGCAGCTTTATTAGTTTAGGAAATAGCTGTAATTAAGGATATAATTCATAATGGCTCCTTCTCCCCTCTCTGCGCTATTAAAATGGGGCAGGCCTAATTTAGCCTGCATGTGCTAGAGAGAGAGAGACAGAGAGAGAGAGAGAGAGAGAGAGAGATGGTTGTTGCTAAATGGCCACTACAGAGCTTTATCAAATAAAACATATTATACTTAGTGCCTCCAACACTAATGCTCATTAGCAGCAGACACACTACAAGCACGCTACAGGCATACACGCTAGTTTAATGGCTGAAATAATCAGAACCCAGTTTGAGAACAAACAGCAAAAACAAACAAACAGAAAAAATAAGCAGGTAATTGCTACAGTAGTCATCGTTTGCTAGTCCCACAGTTCTCTGGTTCTAATAACATGGCCATGATGATAGTAAATAGAACCGGGGGTCATATTGAAAACCTGAACGCAGCCCTGCACAACACCATGACACGGTGTTCATCTATTGACAGCTGGTCAGACAGGCAGGCGGAGGAGCTGAGGGCTCATTCTCTCCCACCCTCCTCCCTCAGGACCCCCCCTTCCCTTCCCCTTCACCACCACCAACACACACACACACATTGGAGGCGAGGCACGGAAACCAGAGTATTGGATCGATAAGTCCGCAGATGCTGCCAGTCGCTTTCACTCATTACCAGTGATGAATAATGAAGCACAGCCCCCCATCCTTCCTCAATACACGCACACACACACACACACGCACACAGGCTTGGTTACATACAGTATAATGACACATGCTGTGTATATAGTACATGCATACATAGAAATACACATTCAGCAGGCTGAAAACTATACCACTATGAATGTACAGGACGACATCACCCACAGACCTGTGATATCCAGGATGGACTGGCTGCTCGCCACTATGGGCCGTCCACACAGACTGTAGAGGACTGTAGTGGGTCTGTCACACCGTTGTCTTGCAGAGCTATATATGTAAAGCTAAGGAAGGACACAATGACATGATCCGCCTACTTGACAAGAGTATTTTGACTGACATGCACATCAACCAACTACAGATGTTAAACTAACAGTTTGTTGAGAAACATACCAACTGTTATCAGGTTGTGCTGTGTAGGCTGCTGTTAGTGCTTAAAATATGTATCAACTGAAGTTAGTCAATAATGCAGGCTACTGGACTACCGTTGCACTGGAATTAAAGATACAGACTTTCCCCTCTCTCTTTCATTTTCCGACAACCCGATTTTTGTTTATTGGTAATGGGAAGCATTGTGATCGCTATTTCTGGCTCATCTACAGACTGCAACTAAACACCGTCACTGATAAATGCGCTAAGGCAGGACCAAACCATTTCATGCAGATACAGGGGGGTGGTCTGCCCTTTAGCTTGTGAGGCTCAGGCATCAACACTGCACAGTGCAGCGGCTTCCTGGACATCCGTGTAGGCAGAACTGAGGCGTTAAGTGTGAATGTGCACCACCACCTTAAGTTGGCACTGATGCCCAGAACCCTCTTGTGCTTGCTGGTCCAAATTAGTGTTCCTATATGTTTATTGAATATATTATCTAATTATTTGTGTGTCTGCAGAGGCAGTGTGCTCTATAGACGATTGATTACCAGTAATTTCTGCTGCTACTGTATGTGACAAATATATGTTGACCTAATGATTGATAGATTTATTTTTGTTGTCATTATCCTCTTAATGGAACAATATTTTCTGAAATGGTCACAGTCATTAGAAGAGGTGAAATGAGCTACTGAGAGCTGTCAGCACAACAGAACCACTGGGCCATTAGCCTGCAACTTACAACGAGAAAACAGCAGCTTAAAGCTAAAACCCGATCAATTACAAACAGTGACATGTCCAAATTGTGATTTCCACGCTGTCCGGTGCATCTCTCACACCACCATCGATTTGTGACGCTTGTAACGCTTTCTGTTAATTCTGTTCCACACAAAATCTATATGTGTGCATTTGAAAGCAGGCCTGTGGAAACACACGCAGGCTGTTTCAGCTCCACCGGCCAGACAGCCACTGTCAATCTACCTAACGACCTACTGTAATGTCTGCTGATGCTCACTGGGGCCAGCACGGCGATTTATGTGTGTGTCCTGAGAAGATTGCCAGCCCTGCGCAGTATTCAAAGTGTGCATTGAAGCCCAGTAACTTATGTTGGATCAAAGAGGTCAGGGCCCTTGGGTAACACAACTGTGTGTCATGCTAGAAGACACCCTCCTGCAGGTGTGTGTGTATGTTGAAAAGCAAGAATAGTGGTGGGCAGACAGATCACCTCTACTCCCCCACAGCACCACCTTCAGGCAGCGATACTGTACTGTAGGTCAGCCTGGAGATCAGGTCTGCCAGCACCAAAATATATGTGTAGACAGAGAGAGAGAGAGAGAGAGAGAGAGAGAGAGAGAGAGAGAGAGAGAGAGAGAGAGAGAGCAGGGTCCTGGTGTCACTTTATCAAATCCCTCCCTGCACACTGTAACAGAGGTCAGGGGAAGAGCGTTGCAGGGCCAAAGTGTAAAGCTGAGTGAAAACACAGTGCCGCTCTAATACCTTTCATAAAGAGGAAAGCCCCCTCATCCGCCAGTTGTGATTAAATATAACCTGAGTGCCCAAAAAGCAGCCGCCACCAAACCCTGCCTGCCCTAAGATTTTGTGTGCGTGTGTGCTCACAGGGTGAGAAGGGTAAAAGCAATTTGTGGAGAACTTGTCAGGAAGTAAAGTGTGTGTGTGTGTGTGTGTGTGTGTGTGTGTGTGTGTGTGATGGGCCCGTGGTGCTATACTATGTTTAAGAGCAGTCACTGTGCTGTCATCAGCAGTTTGCAGACTGTAGTGGGCCTCTAGTGGCATACTTGTGTTTGTGTTCTCTTGGACTACACAATACCTATTATGTCATGTAAATAACTAACTGTCCATTGATACATTCATCAATAGATTAGAGTTATTATAGGATTTATACTCTATAACCCCCACACACCCCCCCCCACTCTGCTAACAGCAATAGAAATAGCAAGTGTATGTATACTAGGGGTGCGATATGATTGACCGAATCCGATTATTTTAAGATAACATTTTAATGCAGGTAAATCCATGAAATCAAGAAAATGCCAAATTAATGGTGATTTGACGGCCATTTAATTAACAACAAAGATCGGTTATCCGTATCGGCCCATAGAACGGAGAAAAATCCGTAAATCCGAGTACCACGATCACATTTTTTTGTGGAAATTGAACGATTCTCCTGCCGATCGATGCATTACTAACCACACTGTGTGACACACCAAGTCAAGGGGACGAAGACATTCAGATGTGCTCATGTTTGTTCAGCAGTCCTACTGTATACAAGTTCAGCCGGTCCACAGAGATACAGAGACAGTGGGCCATCAGTGGCGCTCAGAGCCCCATTGTGGAGCCTTGTTTTCTTGATCTACTGTAATAGAAGGTAATGACCCAGAGAGCAGGGCCAGGCTTCCTCTAGCGCGCCACTGGCCTCAGGGGGGGCTGCTGTGCTCGCTCAGCGGCGCTGCGGTTGTGGCAGTGCAATAAGAAGAAGCGCACGCGGGCAGGGGAGTCTATTTGGCTGAGAGTGATGGCTAGCTTGTTGCTCATCCCAGCCCAATAAATCTCCATGGCGGGCCGAGAGATGAGCGCCGCTTATCTCATCAGCCGCACGGCGGATGCCTCCGCTCGGCGCTCACACCTCTGATTTATCACGACCAGGGGACGGAGAAGTTCTTCAGCGGAATGAAACTAAAATACAGGAAAGACGGAATGGAGGAGAGAAGGAGAGGACGGGAGGGGAAATGAAATCATAGCTGGGGAAAGGACATATTGAAAAGCAGGGGGCAACAGAGGATAATGCAGAAATATAGAGAGCAAACAGAAAGGTTTTCAAGGGAAAACACGAGGCTGCGGCGCGAGGCCACACAATAAACCAAAGGATGTGTGTGTGTGTGTGTGTGTGGGGGGGGGGGGGCATTTGCTAATGTGGAGGGAGGGCGGAGTTGAGGAGAATAACACCTGAAGGCCAAATGAGATTATTTTTCTTCTGCAGCTAGGAAGCCTCCAGAGAGAAAGACAAGGCTAATATGTCAGACGGGTCCTTAACCTTCACTCATGTGAAGAAACATGGTCGGCAAGCTCCTCAATCATCATCACAGAGATCCTGGTTCTGACAATGGCGTCACCGGCTGCGGTGTGTGTGTGTGTGTGTGTGAGAGGGACCCTTAACTATCTGTGATGAACTGGCCTTATGCAGGGCACGCAGGGATTCAGCTGATGGATTGCCGTTAGTATTACATCTAATCATATCTGCGCAAGGTTCCGGCTGCGCGGCAATCCACATGTAATGCCGCCTTATTGGCGGCCATGTTTGCACTAGCTTTGTGATCCGTAGATCAACATGCACCGTACCAAACACGTGACCTTGATATCTAAGGTTCCCTCTGGCATTTGCTCAAGCATTCTGGCTCTCTTTCTCAATGTGTTATCCTCACACCACAACTTGAACACAGAGACATAATTAATAGTCAAATTAAAAGTAACAGCGTTTCCATAAGGCACACTCAGACACAATAACCCGCATAATTGCTGGTTTACCAATAGTCTGTCTCCATCAATCGCAAACCGCAGCATCAGAGGCATGGACACTGTGACCCCCCTCACCCCCCCCCCCCCCCCACCATTGTGATGAATAGCTGGCCACGCTAACACAGGCAGATTACCCCCATAAGAGCTTTTCAAAAGGGTGAGAGGCGAGGCGAGGGACGGGGCTGACTGATAAATGACAGGTTTATCTAGAGCCTTCTCCCCACAGTAATCCAGGGTGGGGGAGGTGAGGGGGGCAATAAACCAGGCCGGAGTAAGATGACTGGGAGAATTATGTCAGCGTGATTGTCAATCACGGTGGCCTGGGTTCTGCTCTTCAGCTCTCCACCTCTGCCTCCAGCTCCGTCACACGGCCATCTGAATTAGTGTGTGTGTGTGTGTGTGTGTGTGTGTGTGTGTGTGTGTGTGTGCATGCGCGTGGCGGGGGCTGGCGGGAGACAGACGGGTATAATATTCTCATCACTCTTGGCTCGGCTGTGGTTGGCGAGGAGCGTGGCCCAGGGCGCTAGGCGGCCCAGCCAGACCCAGCAAATATTCCTAAACCGCAATTTTTCATATTTCCCTGTATGCATAAGGAGATGAAAAATCATCCCATCATTTGTATTGTCTGACTGAGGTTATACACAAATATTAGTTTATCTAGTGCGCCTAAGATTGCCTCCCTAAGCAAGACGGATTGGTCTTTGGGAGGGGGCAATATTCCCCGCGAACATATTCAGTCCATCTTCTATGTGCTGCAATTCAGCAAGCGGCAGGCATGAAGCTCCATATCCAGACAGGCTCCATAAAGCTAAACACCCAATAGAGACACCACTTATTATCCACAATACGCTTTAATTGCCAGACAATTTGCAGCTGAGAAAAATGTATTGTTTTCTAAACCGATCTTGTGCAAAGAAGCCTGACATCTAATCTTCATATTCATTCTGCACACATTTATTGAACACTTACGTCAAATGAATATTAAAGCAAAACAAGCAATGGAATCAATTTGAGCAGGGAGAGTAAGAGAAACAAATAACTTTTCAAATAACCGTCTCCATTGATTTCCGTTGCCTCTCCTGTGTGTGAGGGTGTCTGGTCCTCCCATCCAAGACACGGTTGGAGGATGAGAAGGCGAGCACAGGGGGTTGGCAGGGAGAGTAAGAGGAGTTCAGGGTCAAACATCCCTGGGTGTTTATTAACAAGCCAGCCATGTGTAAAAGTCATTAGAGAATGCATAATGCCTTTAATCAAATCAATCGCTACTCCAAACTGATAGCGCCTATCCAAACTTACATAAAGCATGGCAAATTTCTCATTTATTTACAAAAAACATAAGCCAAAGGAGACACATTAACTCCAAAATGGGTCTAATTGCTCTCTGGCTTCGGATCAATATCGCAATGGAACAAGTGCAAGAAGAAGGAGAGAGAGAGAGAGAGAGAGAGTGAGAGAGAATCAATACCCTCTAAATGAGTGGTGCAAGTTGAAGGGTATAGAACTTGAACCTATTTGAAGCGTTACCTTTAATGAGTGCCGTGTACGACAGCACATTACCATGCACTTATCATGTTCCATCTAGATGTCTTGTAGGCCACCAAGTATCGGTACTCTACAGAAATACAGTGAGTGGTAACATTATGCCTTTCTTCTCCTCTTCATGAGCTTGGACTTGCTGATAGGCTGGGAAGTGGTTGGGCAGGGGTGTTGTGGGTAATTAGGCGGATGGAGCTACAGATGTTGAGCTGTGGAGGACCCTTGCTGGGACACTGGGAAGCAGTGGAGCACATAACCCCACATCTGCCTCCCTCTCCTGGCTCTAAGCACCCTTCTTTGTTAGGGTGTGGGTCTCCATTTTTTACTGTTGACAGGCAATGTTATTTCACTGATTTTGTGGCATCTGGTTAAGCTGGGTGGCAGCGGAAGGGGGTGAGGGGAAGACACACACACAAACACACAGGACGCACTTTAATTAATTGCGGCAAGATTACATGGTCTTCCAACCGTGTAGTTTGTCATCAGAGCCCATTACACACTTCTATTAGATGTTTCTCCACAGTGTCAAGTGTAATTTGAAGGGGCGTCTTGGTGGAGGATCTGTGAGCAAAGTGAAAGCTTTAATCGGGGAGGCATGGGTTCATCTTAGCCCAGGCAGAAATAAACAAACTCCGCCACACTGCAATTAGCAGGAAGTAATGTGTAAACAAATGAGTTCTATTGGAGCGTTGCCCATTTCATGGCGTGTCACTCACTCATGCCGGTGCCGTGGTCCTGTGTCGACGCTGGCCTGTCTCTGAGGCCCCGACGCCATTGCTCTTCATTTGAGCAGGAAAAGCTTTATTTTCATCCGCAAGCAATGAGGTGTCTTTGTAAAACTGTGAGGCACACCACAATCAATCTTACACCGACAGAGTTAACAGGATAGAAACCAATGCAGCCACTACTCTGCACAGAACATTACCAGTGTATGGCCTCATTATTCATCATAGGCACCATTAGACACTAGCCACTGGCTTATTTTGGGTAGGAGACAGACAGCTAGCACAATCGACATGCAGAAACATACAATACTGCCCCACTGAAAAACTAGAAAGAAAATGATAAAAGTCAGGCTTTTTACTTAGCGGGTACTTTAATGATACTCAGGCCTGTAAAACCCTTTGAACCCAACTGAAAATGGCCCTAAATACATGCCAATTCATCAATTTATTTGAAACATTTAGCTATATCAGCATATTTTTGGTACCCACATTAAACAGGCGATAAACTGTGTCATTTAATGTACACACCAAGCCAGCCTCCGTATTCTTATGCCATGTAACCACAAAGACTGTGTACCTTCCTGTGCTGCCACCACAGTTAGTAAAGTAGCTGGTGACACACAAGTTAATGGGCAACATTAGGAGAGAAGGAATAATAGACTATAATCCATACAAACCCTCATAACCCCACTTTTAATTGGCCACACATACTGCAAATACTGGGACGGGCCAAAGGAAACTGCTCTACTTTGGTCACAACGTCACATGCAGAACTTTACAACAGCAGACAGCCGTTAAACGCGGTCATGCAGAGAATTGGGGGAGAGGGGCCTGCAGAACACAGCCAGAGTGGCATCCCATGAGCCCGCAGAGCACCCCTTACAAGACTGTCTACCTCCTCCACTCGCCGCACTGTCACCGCGGCAACCATCGCCACCCCAACATTGGGTTCGGGAACAGCTGCTCAGCAGAACCAGCGCGCCCAGACAAGGAGCAGGCACTGGAACTCTGGGTAATTGGACCTGTCTGGCTGTGCCAGCCGGCAGCTAGCATGGCACATTCCTGCCTGGCGACAAAGCCAGTAAAACACTACACCAACAAACATGGCAAAGACCACCACCAGCGGAATTATTAAGACCTTACTAGCCAGATGATAAACGCCAAGCAGGTAAGACACTGGCCAAATCAAGGCCAGGAAAACAGGAAGTAGACCCACACACACAGGAAGTGACATGTGGCCCATCATCTAAATGCTCCAGCTCGTTAGCGTGTGGGCAGAGGAGCTAATGAAAACATCCAGACAGCTACGCTTCAATTTAGGAGGAAAGCGAAATAGGAATTGAGGACAAACAATCAATGCCTCATTATAATCCTACATATCGTGCAGTGGGTTTGTTATTCTGCCCCTGTCAGTTTATTGTGAGAGACTAATTTTGGCTTGTGTTTGTTATGCTACTGCTATTACAGGCTCATGTATCCTCACTCTTGTCCCAGTTACTTTTTCTCAGTGTCTTGTTTACCCTTGTTTTCCCTTTCACTATGAGTCTAGTTTACGTCTCTGTCTGGCTCCATGTGCCACGACAGTCCCACCATTAAAAGAGTTAAGTAGACGGTCTACCTTTCTTATTCTTTGTAATATTATCTTTTTATTTTAATTACAGTGTTCCTCCCAGGCTAGGGAGTACTTATACGGGCAAACTCAACTCCTGCTCACAGTCAAACCTGCAATTACTGATGTGTCTATCCCTACCTTAAACATTGCTTAACAAGAAAAATATGCCAATATGCCAGAGATGCGTTCATTTGGGCTCAGAAATTAAACAAGCCGCTCGGGGCAATGTTGTAAATTACCCTGAGGAATGCGCAAATGCTCGCAGACACAAAGAACAAATCACACAGACCCTGTCAACGGCTGTGCACTTATAATTTGTAACATTTTTAGAGATATTTATTATTGTTCAAGCTGTTCCTTTTGTCCCGGTGGCCCAGCGTGGCCTCAGGGCTGAGCTCTTATCTGATCTCAGTCAGTCATGTCAGAGATTTGTCACAAAGCCATAACATACAATTCACCTCCACTCCTGCCTCGCCAGAGGAGCAGGAGAGCATCGCTGGCGTGTAAAGGCAAGGCCGCATGCAACCGCTGGCGTGCCCAAACGCTCACTTGTGTTTTGGCTGTTTGGAGTCACAGCCTGCAGTGATACAGCGCATCCATAACGCAGTGTGTTTCAGCATGTGCCCATCAATCTGTGCTCATGACCACCTGCACCCAGGGGCAGGACCGGGTCCTAAACAGGCCTTAATGCCTGGCTCGGTGTCCCGCCCGAGGCGGCTGTCAGCGCGTAACGGATCAGACGCACCTGACGGCTCTATCTCTAACAAGCATCTCCGACTCCTCATCAGAGCTTTTATTGAATCATGATTAACTCCCTCCAACGCCGTTGACAGACACACCGCTTCATCTGTCGCAGTTCCCCTCGCCCGGCTGGGCCCCGAGCAAGAGCTGACAGCCAGAGACGGGGGGAGGGAGAGAAGGGGGGAGGGAGAAGGTGTAGCGCAGTTTAGCTGCTGGTAAAACAAACAGCATGGCGGCACTCCACTGTACATGAGGAGGAACAAAGACTGTTAGTGATCCATTGGCAAACCTTTCAATCAACAAAGGCAGCTCTGTCAGACTGGCAGAGGAGGCAGAATGACAGAGGGGAACAGTGAGAGAGCGAGAGAGAGAGAGAGAGAGAGAGAGGGCGAAAGAGGGAGAGAGAGAGAAAGAAAGTGAAAGCAATATAGGCAACATAAAGACAATGTGCACGTGAAGCACAAAGGGATTAGCGTGGCGAAGCGACGTGGCGGGGACATGTTCGTTATGTGGCGAGCGCGGGAGACAAAGACGACCGGCTGCTGACACCTTTACGCTTTAATTGCCAAAATAAGAAATTAGTGCAGGCTCTTTGTTCTCTCTCTGGAGAGGGGGGTGATGTGTATGTGGGGGGGTGCGGGAGACATAAGACAGGATGTCAAATAGATGCCTCTGTATCAAAGAGCCTTGTGTACCTAGTAATGCACACAGGAAGCGCACAGTACGTGTGTGTGTGTGTGTGTCTAGAGCACTAAAGAAATGTGGACTCTCACCCCGCTTACTGCCACACTGTCCAAGCCTGGTCTTCTTGCAGGCTGTCAAAAGCCATAGAAACACCAGATTATTCTGCTTACATCATTTTCCTCATTCAATTCATAGTGTTTGAAACGTCAGTGGAGGAGGACAGCAACATAAAGCAATAACAACAAAGGGGTAAGAATATGAGCCCCAAAGGCGTGGGGGAACCCCCCTTCCCCTTCTCCTCTCCCCAAGTTAGCGTGAACTCATTTCAAAATAAGGACTTCACGCCGCTTCATCTCTCCTGGGTAGTTAGCATATTAGCGGTCGTCACGGGTTAGCACTCGCTAATCGTTTCCAGGTAGTGATGCGACCGCTGTGCTCGGCCGATAAGACGGAGGGAGGCTGGGCGTATCCGGAGCGCCGTTGGGCGGTCTCTGAAGCTGAAATGGAGTAACGCAGAATCAATGCTAGCTGCTTTCCCCCTGTCATCGCTGATATCATACGAAAGTGCTAATTACTTTAGTTCAACCTCCAGACCAGCTCTGACCAGAGGGCTAATGCAGCCTAATCGCGTGTGGGGCCCTGCGCTCACCTTCCCTGGACTTTCGCCTTTCCCAGTCGGTCTCGATCGATCACAAACTGCAGCTGGGGTCACTACAGCCCACAACTTCCACTCCTGACCCCTCCACATCCCCGGGCAGGACCTTAATGGAGCTGTGAGCCCCCAGAAATCAATACTCAAACCAGGCATGGATCACTTTGTGAGCCCCCCCGCTGATAGAATCTGACAACAGGGCAGAGTGCGGAACAACTAAATAAGCCAGACAACGCAGCCGGTACACACTGTGCATTTATTTCAATGCCCTGGTAATACTGTCCTAGATTAGGATTAGGAGAACAGACATCAGCAGCACACAGCGTCCCCCCATTACCGATAATACTTTCAATTTGAGCTGCTCTCAACACAGAGGAAGCACCTACAGTAAGACCCATGTATCAACACAGCGTGCTCTGTATGCTCTGGGCCTGCGGAGTCGTCAAAGCTCCACATCTGAGGGAAGTGCGCCATAATAAGGAAAGAGAATCAGCATGTGCATTAATTCCTTTTCACCTCGAGAGGACCTGCTCGGGTGGCTGTGTCCCGTTAAGATTAATTCCCGCCTAATACTAATTGGTCCTCGGGTTTGGGACGGCCCCAGGGAGACGCTCCCTTTGGTCCACTTTCACTGGGGCTCGCCACCATTGGAGGAGGGTTGATGAGCGGTGCTTTTATCAGCCACAGCATTCCGCCAAAGCTCCCCCGGGGCTGCTGGGTGCGCTGTAATTAACTCTCGCACAATCCATAATTGCCGTGTTTACAATCACTGCAGAAGAGTAACACAGAAGAAGAGGAAGGAGACCGACGGAGATAGTACAAGGAGAGTGAGAGAGAGCGAGAGAGAGAGAGAGGGAAAGGGAGAGGGGGAAAAGGGAATTAAAGAAAAGACTAGCGCTACCCGTACTGTACAAGAAAAGGTGAAGATTTCATATTAAAATCTATTTTTCTCCCTCCCCAATTGGAGTCTCCTTAATAAGCTTTCAGGGCTCTTTGGCAGGGCTAAAGCCCATCACTTATTTATTTTTCCCAGATAGCCCTATTAATTTCCCCTTGGCCTGGAGTGTTGCAGCAGACAGCGATGTGGACTGGATCAGCCGTCCCCAGGGTGCTCCTCGAGGAAGAGCCGTAAATGACCCAAATAAAGGGTACTTTTGAAGGCTCAGGGAGAAGCGCCGGCGCCATTAAAACTAAATGAAGTGTTTATTAGCCCTGCCGACAGCGCTCTAAACTCTGGCAGATCAAGGGCCGTTACAGTTAATGTGTCTCTCTGACGCGCTCGCTGTTTGTTCAGCCCCGCTAGCAGGCCTTGAGAATCATGGGGAGGGATTATTTCCATGCTTTCTCTTGTGTTCCACTACTTGTGGTTCTATCTCCACCTTCTTTCCTGCCTGGATGAGTCTCCTGCACAGGTGGAGAATCCACAGGCTCAGGGAAGACTGAGAAAAGCGATGTTTTTGAGAGGGAGGTGTGAGATGACTTATTGTAATACATTATTTATATTTCTTTCAATAAATACTTTCTATAGCTATTTATTATCTACAGGTGATTTTTAATTATACACATTGGGTTCCACAACCGTAGAAGGCAGAAGCGGTGTGTATCTCCTCCTGGTCGGTCTGAGAGGCAAAGAGAGGACCGGTATGTGCTGAACACTGTTGCTGGGCAGCAGATGCTATGACGGGTCATCAAAAAGATCATTTTAAGTCTGATTGCTCTGTTTTGAAATTCTCCCAAAAAGTTCCCTTTCTCTCTAATTACTTTCTTCGTTTCATTTAGGCTTTCAGACAAACTGCCAGGAAAACTTTTGCAGAAGGCAAAATCAAAGAGAGACTGGGCTCAATTTCACTTCATTTTCCGTTATACGGTTTGAGTTCTTAATAATAAAAAAATAAAAAAGTCAAAATTGGGTAAAATTGAAATAATCCCTCCATTTATCTTCTTTATTTTTTTAATCGGAAGAGTTATTACACTTGTGACAGAAAACAGATATTTAGTTTTACAGAATTACATTTTATGTCAAATCTTATACCAGAGACTACTAAATGACAGTTTGGAAGAAGCCTAAAAAATTACTTGGAGCGAGTTATCAACCCACAGTTAACATTTTAATGTGATTTATTCCAAATGTTACTTCCTTGGTATTCGTCAAGAAGGTATGCGTGAGTGAGAATAATGGCACTCATTTACAGTTGAATTAAAACAAGGAGCTCACATCACAGAGGCTGTGAAAACTGCAATATTCCACCTCAAAACACATAGTTTTTGTTTCCACACACCTCTAATTATTTTTCATAACCTCAAGCAGTGTACAGTAATATCACTGGCTTCCTGTTCAAACCTGTCAGTCTACAACCGACACTATTTAACCCCTCCTTATCACACACACACACACAATTATCCACTTGTTAAAAATAAGAGATGACTAATATAACCGACTGTCTCCACAAATTAAGTTTCATGGGTTAAAGTCTGATGTTTCATGTAAAGACTGATGTGGACACAGTAGACTTGTGAAATTGGATGTTGCAGTTACAACCTGGTGTAATAATCATTGGCCATTATTAGCAGCAGATAGCATGGCACAATCAAGTCTGTGCATAATGAATCACTATTTACCTCCCACCCCCCCTCCTCCTGGCTATTTTCAATGTAAATCAGGGTTACAGACAATACCCTGCAGTGTCAGCAAACACCCGGCCATAAGCTTCAGGACAAGGGAACACCTTGTATTGATGGAGTGCCGCTGGGCTGCACTGTATTTGTGCCATCCGATTCACACAGGGTCACAAACAAACCACTATACATGCCTTCTACGGAAAGACCAATAATTGACAAGAAAATACAAATACTGTACAATCACCGCCTCCACCCCGTTCCCAAACACAAATATCTGTCCTCTTTGTTGCTGTGCCCTGTTTAATGACAGCGTCGTGGTTTTGTAATCTAGTATTACTTTTCTCTCTTCCTTGTTGATTTCACAATGGAGCCCTTTAGGCGAAGGCAGCAGTGCAGGAGGAAATTCACACGAACACGCTCTCTTTTGTAGCTTCACCTGTCCTGTTGGAACACACTGTTTGCAGATCACTATCAAAGCCTAGCTCTCTCTTTGTTTGACCTTCCTCCGCAGAAGAGAACCCCAGGCTGATTCCCTTCACAACAAAACAACACACCATAAAACCTAAAGCCTGCTGACTTTCAAACTTTCCCTCAGCATACATAAGACTTCGCACCGACCCTCTGGACTGCCAGGCCTTCAATCAATGCCAAGCCCCAGCCTGTGGAGCTGGAGTTGAGTCTGTGTGATTTATACAAGTTATTACAGCCCATTACAGAACAAAAGCAGGACACAACAGAACGTGGGCAAGACAATAGCGCTATGACGATGACTGGTTGGCACGCCAACAGTAAAGTCCAGCGCACCCCCACTACAGCTCGCCACACATTGTCTTTAATCTAATTCTACACATGGTTCAATTTCAACCCAAATCAAAAGCTCTCATGTTAACAAACCATAACAGATCTCCCCTAATCCGCCTGGCAACAAAGATGGATGCAAGCGGCACATCCCCAAAAACTTGACTAATTTGCATACAAAACACTTGCTGGAGGTAAGGGCATATATTAATGCCAGTATATTTTGTAGCTCTTGTGGGGAAAATAGCAACAAAAAGTTAGCGTAATTGTGTTTAGTATTATAAAGGAGAGAGGCTGAGCTTTTGAAGAGTAACTTGGTAAATCCTTCAGCTGTTGCTACTGGCCATCACAGCTCCTGCGCCCTCCTGATAATGCCGGAGCAGACAAACTGCCACGGATATGCCACCATGGCAAAACAGGCCTACCGGCAGCAATGTGTCCCTCTGTGACCTTCTGAAGAGCACATTCTCCATCAGACTGCTGTACAGCTACAGCGCTCTCATGAAAGGCTATGGACCTGGGACACACGCACGTATAGAGGCACAAGTGCACTGCAATAGATGTACATGTGATCTACACATTGGCTATGACCATCGGTTGACCATCGGTTTGTATGCATGTACTGACCACTGTTTTCTTAGATGACACAGGTGTGAATCACCTGCATCATCTGTTGGCAGGCTTCTATGCTCTCACCCATCAATGAACATGAGTTACACATTTCTTCATGCCAACCTTCGATGTGAAGAATGACGGATGGGTAGATGGGTGTGTTGCTCAATCACTAAAATGCCTTCTAAGAGAACGTGGATGCAAAGCTAGTTGTGCGAATCAAAGATTTTACACAGGCCAAGTAATAACTGCGTGATAACAGGCCTCAGGAACGTGTGGCGCTTTCAGAACCCACAGCCAAGGGAATTAGTCTGTGCTAATGTGGCCTCTTTGCTAGATCAAACACCAGAGAGGTGAATCACTAACAAAAGGCCTCGGTAACGACCATCCAATGGCGTGTCAGTGCAGGAGGTCTGATTCGCACAACCTTCAAACTCTGACGCAGCCCAATCATGGGAACCTGACTTGTACATCTGTTCATGACAGCCTCCTCGGGCAAAATATGCAAGGGCTGAATCAAAACATAATTCATTATGTTTTCTCCCCCGTTCCTTTCAGGTGAGTTTGCGTTGATCTCTATCTCTGGGAGAAGCAGTAACTCACCCAGCCTGACTTGCTGGGACTGCTCTGATTCTGCTGTGATCGCCTCTGGGGGTGTTAAGCACACACCTGCGTGGGGGAGCATGCGTGAGAAACGTTACCCCTGCCTCCTAGTGGCTGGGAGTGGCAGTGCAGCACATTACTGCAGGAGGAAGGAAGCCTTTGCTCTATTCCGCAGCTCACACAAAGGCCTGTGGCGAATGCTTTTATCATGTTGCACATTAGCCCAGCGCCATTCAAACATTTGAGAGCATTGCCTCAAAGGTGTGCTCATATCACATGCGCGCAGCCCTGTCATGACAGCATTGCACACACACACACAGACACACACATATTAGCATGTTGTCATGGGTGTGTGAGCAGCGGTTGGGTGTAAATTGCACGCGGGTTTGCTGTAATGAGGACTGATGGCTTCTGCCTGCTGTATATTCCAGGAGGGTGTCTCCTGACAGCTTTGGGAGCCGATAAAGTAATAACTAATAATGTGCAGATAACTGCACCACTGTGACAAGTGTGCTATAGGGCTGCGACAGCATTGTGTGTGTGTGTGTGTGTGTGTGAGAAAAAAAATATATAGAGAGAGAGAGTGTGAAGGAGAGAAAGAGAAAGGGACAGAAAGAAAGAAATGGTTGGAGGAGTGGGGGGCGTTTTATGGGGCCTTCCTTTCAAGTTTCAAACACAACCTGCGGTGATGGATTCAAACCTAATTCAGCAGCTCCAATAAACACACGGGCAGAAAGAGAATATATCAACTGTTTAACAATCACTCACGTTAAAAGGAAAAAATAAGAAACAACAAGGGGGAGAAGATGAGCGGGTATCCATTCGTCATTTCTTTTTTATACTCGACTATACTAAACTATAAACAGAAACTGAAATAAGAAAAGCTACTCAGGTCCTAACAACATGGAGGCTCCTCCATAAATCATAGTCCTGCAGCAGGGAGATGGAAGACTGTCTCGCGGTGACAGAGAACACTGTGAATACTGTTCTCCCTCTGTGACTCTCCGTCCATCTCTCAGCTCTTATGCCCTGTGGCGTTTCTACAGTCAAAGCTACCATCTGGTTGACAGGGACTTGTGACTCGGAGTGGAGAGCAGAAGATCAGTGTGCAAGCTGGAGCAGGACTTGTGCAGAGCGACGGGGTTAGCAGGGGTTAGGGACAGGAAATGTGACCGTGGCTGCCTCGCGCCTCAGGGGACACGAATCATACCGTGAAGAAATAATCAGAGTTCAACTCATGCATTTTTGTCTTTCTTGTTTAGCTATGTTGTGTGTGCCTGCACGAACACGGGCGTTTTGAGTTCCTGATTAGCTAAACACTGATGACTCACACAGTGTTATTGAACACATGCCAACATTTACATCCTATTTTATTTGGTTTAAATCTTTACATCTGACGGCAGATTCATTGAGGAATTGTGTCTATAAGAAACAGTATGGTGAACACTATTGGCTATTGTAAGAACAATTCCCTCAACACCAAAAAGCATAATGACTCTACAGCATCATGTCTTGGTGAAATTGGCTACACGCTACAAGTTGGCAGCGAGCACAAGCAGAATGCAGAAGTACCAGTAGACAATTGACACAACACCACAGATCTAAATATAGATATTCAACCTTCAATTCATTCCAACCTGCCACAGGTTTATTCAGACATGAGTGACTGCACACCATTGCCTGGAGATAAAAATCTTGACGCCTTTATGCACTGAAACTGAACATTCCAGAGCTATGCGCTCGCAACCCACGCGAGCTGTCAGGCCAGGTTTTGGCCACAGTGTTAATTTATTTATTTACAGGATCCGTGCGGAACAGCACAGCTGCGCGATCAAGGTTGATCAAGTTCGCTTTCAGAGAGCCGAGACGTGACAGTCGGGTGGGGAGAAATATTGAGCGAGGGAGGAAGAAAAAGCGTGGTTATGTTTCAGGAGGTAAACCACAGGTTGGGTCTAGTGCAAGGAGGGCTGATATGTCGTTCCCCTCTGTATGATTGGGTCTCTCATTAGGAGCCAGGCCTTGAAACCCGAGCCCGGCCTAATGCCTTGCCGTGTTTAGAGAAGCCCAGAAACCATTTGGCTATAATAGCAACCTTTTCAAAAACAAACCCCCCGATCCCCCTAAAATGAAAGGCGGCCAGCCTTGCAAAAGCCGGCAGCCGATTATTTTAAAAAGAAGGAAGGGGCGGGGGTTCCCAACCATGAAAAATTGTAAACTGAAATTGAAAATAAACCCAAGCATGATGTGTGTCCCACCCACTCCCCTCTCATCCTCATGTTCTGCTCTTCATCCTGCCCTCTTCTGTGAGTCCTAATGGGCTCGCGCACGCTGAGCATAACGCCCAGAAGGTTCAGCTCACACAAAGCAGGCCTTCATTCCACGCTGATGCTGTCACACGATAAGACGCTTCCCTCTTAGTTATCAGGGAATGAATGCTACTGCTGTTTTCCATCCCTCTCTCCTGGTGGCAAAATTAGTTTGTTTCCCCGCAAGCCTTTCTACCTCTGTGAAAGACATCCCATATTCTCACCTAACATGAGGCACTCTCTGACAGAAATAGATGTTCGCCTGGGAATTTTCCACACGTATAGTGTAGTCCTGCTCCAACTTGTTCTGATGGTGTAGCCTGTGTTTTCATGTTAACAACATGGAGATGTCGATTGCCCACACGATAGCGAAGTCAAAGGGCATGTGAGTTTGGGGTCAGGGGGCGTTGGCTGTGGACTCATCCCTGGTTCACAGCACCTTGCTTCGGGGGACAAGGCGTCAGAGAGCGCGGCGCCCCGCTCAGAGCAAAACAGGCCCCAGGGGCCCTACCAATGACAGCTCCCATGTCATAGCTGGCCCTGTGGAACACAGGTAACTTCCCCTGGGGCCCTGCAGAGGAAGAGGAACGCACCAGGACACCTGCGTCTGGAGCTGTAATTTGTCTTCTCTCATGTACAAGGTGTTTTATTAGTGCAAACGGACAAGGTGAAACAGCGAACAAAACAAGTTCGCCCACACAGGAAATACTGGCTCTCTCGAACTGTGTGCACATAGCTCCCAGGAACTATGGATGCATCCGCTGACAACTTGTGCAATGATAATGATCGTTACAAGGTTACATGTGTTTCAGCTGGTCACACCCTGCTATCAACGTGCAGGGTTTCTGTACACTTATGTAGAAAAACAAACAACAAAAGTTGATGGAAAGTGCTTATCTGCTGCTGTGCAAGTTTGTGAGTTTGTGAGTTTGTGTGTGTGTGCGCGGATGTGCATGGCTCGGGGTGATGGGTGAACCCAGCCACTCTGTGTATATCTCATGATATGTGTGTGTGTGCGTGTGTGCGTGCATGCATGCGTGCATGTGTGTGTTTGTGTGCGTGCACAGGGCTAGGGGTGATGGGTGAACCCAGCCACTCTGTGTATATCTCATGATATGTGTGTGTGTGCGTGTGTGCGTGCGTGCATGCGTGTGTGTGTTTGTGTGCGTGCACAGGGCTAGGGGTGATGGGTGAACCCAGCCACTCTGTGTATATCTCATGATATGTGTGTGTGTGCGTGTGTGCGTGCATGCGTGTGTGTGTTTGTGTGCATGCACAGGGCTAGGGGTGATGCGTGAATCCAGCCCCTCTGTGTATTTCATGCTGGGGTATTAGTGAGAGTCTCTCCCAGAGGCAGTGACTACGCAGATTGGTGAGAGGAGGAGCTCATCAATGCCCCTGCTTTCAAAGGCAGCTTTAGCCAGCACCATTCAAAGCAATCAGCGCAGTCAGGGTCGGCCCATCCAGCCCAAATCCCTTCACGGCCATCAGAGGAACTGTGAGCTAGGGCCTGCTGCTGAGGGACAGACTTTTCATTCACTCACTCATGCAGTGAGGGGGTGGGGTAGGACTCACTCATAAGGGATTGAGAAAAGACTGTGACACGCGCTTATCCACACCCCAATAGCCCCCAACAATATATATATATATATATATATATA
>JAODLL010000018.1:5772858-5790037 GCA_026546735.1 Forbesichthys agassizii
TGCCGACTAGCGATAGCAGTGTTTAAACATTTACCGAATAATCGCGCACATCCTTAGTGTGCAGTATGTATCATTAAAGATTTCCTGAAAGGTAAAGTAAGTCATTCTTGAGTATGCTTGCAACATAAACATCTCTTCCTTCAATCCCATAGGAAGCTCTTTCAGATACTCCACCCCACACAGTGGGGGTACAGGCTAGGGTATTGTTGTCATGAATGGTGTTCTCCACTCACAACCACCAGCCAGGGCTGTGTAGAAGTACCATATTATATTTTTAGCACACACTGAGAATGGTAAGCTAGTGGCCTGTGAGGAGATATTTGGCAAATTACACATGTATTAGCCATTGACTGAATATTGACACTGACAGTAAAATCTGAAGGCCGTCAACCAGTTTGACAGAAGACACTGAGGGATATCTACCATCTACAATACAGTACACGCAATGCATTACATTTTGCAGCCGACTGGAGTGGCGGTCAGAGCTCAGGTCTCACAGGCCAGGAGATGCTGCTTAACCAACATTGAACAAAAGTATTTAAATTCTTACCACGTTGCTGGCGGTACAGTACCATAGAAACTATTCATATATGCACATCATTGTGTATTGTGTAATTTTGAATACACACAATTTCTTAAAGTGCACTTGTTTGTTTCCACAACACTTCATTGCATTTTGTCACAAAAATCCCTACACAAACAATTAAAAACAAATTACTTCTTTAAACCAAGTGTCGAGGTGTCCTTGAGCAAGACACCTAAGCCTAACTGCTTCAGTTGGTCAGGTGTCTCCTTGCACGGCTGACATCACCATCAGCGTATGAATGTGTGTGAAGGGCCGAATGTGAGGCAAATAATGTAAAGCACTTTGGAAAAAAGCGCTATATAATTGCAGGCAATTTACCTGTATTTATACCATAATAATTTAAATGGAGTACCAAGGTCATAAGCCCTTTTCCCACATGCTGTATAACCCTGCATTTTACAGGGACCTATCCTGCATGGAGCAATGTGTGAACAGGAACAGGGGTCGATAAACCTGTTAATTTGCATCCCCAATTGCCCACCTTGCGACCTACAGTAGTAACATTTCATGGAAAATGCCGGTATGGCTGATTATGTGAAAGAGGGCAGAACCAATGCAGGGACAAGTACCTTATTCTGATGCAAGAAGTGTTCACGTGGAGTGAGAAAACCAATCACAAGACTGTATTTAACTTAAAAATACATATTTGATATGCCTTGAACATTAACCTATAACTTTACACTCATCTTGAGTTCAAAAGAATTACTAGACAATTAAGAAATACTAGCAACAACAATCTCTTTCGGTCAGGCCGTCTGTTTCCCGTGAACAATATTGCTGTAGATAATATAATTGCTGTAATTGTTTTTTGTATTATTATTATGCTTGGTTAGAACACAAAGCTAAAATGTTTGTATACTATTTTTAAGCGATAGCTAATTCACATACCGTATAGTGTAGCAGGGCTTCTGGACAGACTGACAGCGGCATACGATAGGATGTAGGCTATATGTTCTGCATATACATTATTGTATGTAGAAACGCAAATTGCGCAAAGCGCGCTAAAAAGTAAGCTGTAAACTAAAGTCTCCTGAAAATGTATTAACATATTTATTTATTACGTTTGGCAGCGTCCATAAAGTGTTCCATTAGATATCGCTCTCTGCTGGACTGTCCTGGCTATTGTACTATGCCGGTATTACCACAGCATGTATGAAAAGGCGCAAGATGTAAATGTCCCTGGATGGAGCTGCATGTCTGAATAGAAAAAATCACTAGCTGTGCCTGCACGGTCATGCAGGACAATTTGCCAGTGAAAAGGGCTTTAGACAAGAATTGCAAGATGGGCTAGTAGTCTGGCCGTTCTCTCCATGTTGGTCCAGGCATGGTCAGGCATGCTACATTTATGTCATGCAAAACTATTTGGCAAATACAGTGTAAAAATGCCAGGTTCTTTAACCTACCTTGAAACTTTAGGGCCTAAAATTCGGTACCTCATTTCAGTGCCACTCAGTTAATTCAAATATTTTCCCTCTGGTGCTCCAAAATGGACGTAAGATGCATCATCACCATTCATCATAAGTTATCACTAGTTAACATTTTAACTTTCTCTGATGGCAGCATATAGTCTACCGTTAGTTAGCTACGTTGCTTAATGTGCTAATAATGTCTAAAGCAAAAATGTTCTAAACAGAGATGCACGTTATTGCTCATCTCACTGAAGAGGTTATCTCTTGTGGATTATTGTTATCAATCTGTCCTGATAAACTGATGCTGCCTTGTAACAAAAAATATACAAAATGACACCTGAATCATTTTAAAAGTAGAAATGAGCACATGTACATTTTTATTTTAAGGATTACAATGATACCACATATTTTACACAGCATCTTAAATCAGTACGACAACCATTGTCCAACTAACAGGGCTCAAACAGACAGCCCAAAGCTGTCCCATCTGTGCCAAAGGTTGGAACGTATGTCAAAGCTAAACCAAACTAACTCGAGCCCCTGTAGCAGTCCCCCAAGTGCGGTCTACTGTAAAATAAATGACGTTGTTAGCTGCAGTTTCGTAGGTGAAAACTGCTGCTGGTACAATTATTCTAATGCCAGCATGCCAGGATGCCAGTCCTACCAAATGCTGCTGTCAACCCAGGGGTTTAATTAGCTTGGCATGTGTGCCACTTATAATCACCTGCCATTACCGGCCCTGGCTGCATCTGCTTACGCGTCTGTCAGTGGAGGCCAGGCTATGTGTATGTGTGTGTATAACTTGGTGTGTGTGTGTGTGTGTGTGGGTGTTGGCAAACCAACCGTGAACTCATAGGCACATAGGGCAAATACACACAAATGTAATGTACATACACACACACACACACACACACACACACGCGCACACACACACACATGGTAATGACATTTTAATTTTACACATTGCCATTAACTTTCACTAATAATTATGTAAGAAAAACAGTCATGAACAGAATACTGAATAGACAATAACTGGACTAGATTGCATGTTGCATGCAATAACTGTATATTTATTGAAATGTGTCTATCTTTGAATATTATTAACTTTATGTAATATTGTGTCTGACTGTAAAACCTAGTTGTTTACTGAGGCATGGGCATTCTATTGATTATTATTACACTCCTGTTTCATCACATTTTTTAAAGCTGCACCATTAATTGTATAATAATCAAAATTATAATTTTGGGAGTTGCAATATGCTAATCACAAAAGGTCTCAGTTACTGCAATTAGTGATTGAAGGTTATTACACCAAGTGCTAGTAACGCTAATTTGCCTGTAACACTAATAACCATTAGGAGCTGTGGCCACTGAACGCATATTTTGCTAAAATTATGATTTTGTGAATTTTTAAGTGGAATAGAATAGTTGATATTTTGTTGTGTGTATGAATGATATATACAGTATGTATGGTATTGGCACCACATAGTGTCATTGGCAACATTTTGATCGCAGTTCCAATATAAAGTAAACTAATTGCCATGAGCATATATTTCATAGTCTGACATTGATTGTGCAATGTTGTGTGTGTGTGTGTGTGTGTGTGCGCGAGAGTTACCAGCGTGTACACACCAGTGCTCCTGTTCTGAGGCTTTGTGGAGGCACACCTGAGGCTGAATACATCACATTGTGATTTCATGAGAGCTGCCGGAGGAGGAGAGAGATAGAGAGGAGGAAACAGGGGGTCTGGGAGGGAGGTAACAGAAGCAATGGAGGGTAAAAGTGTTCCCGCTTCTTCCCCACTGGCACAGCGGGGGAGGGGGGGTAAAGTTGAGAGGAAAGACGATGGCGGGGTAAGGTGAGAGGAGAATGAAGGGAAAGAGGTGGATCGAATGGAGGAGAAGGGGAGGTGGATAAGAGAAAGAAAAGCAAAGAAGAAGGAAAGGAGAGAACGAGAGGAAGACAGGAAGAGGAGGTTTGCATCTAACGTGACCACTGGACGCGTACGGGCACACACACACACACACACACACACACACACACACACACACCAGCAGTTGTCCCACATGTGCCTGCAACAAAACGGTCTCGCAACGCGTCTCATTCTTGGCAAAGATCTGCTGTTTGAAGCTCTAGCGTAGCTTGGATATTGTGCCGCCATGGTAACATCTGTCGGGGGTTTGTGTGGGTACGCTAATTACAAATATCTGCCGTAATCCGCCACCGATAAGAGAGTCATTACTCCAGCAGACATTTATCACTGTGGGATTGATGACCCGTTTCAGAGGCGGGCTTTGTACGGGGAAGTGAAAGCGCTGATATGCCGTTATCCTTCATCAGGTCTGCAGACAGCCATTCGTCAGGAGGCATGCTAGTTAGAATTGTAATTAACAGTTAAGGACTTTGGCACTAATAGAATTTTTCGGAGGAAAGTGCAAAGCGACTTGGGGATGGGGGGGAGGGCAGGCCTTATGAAGAGAATGGCTTACTCTTCCATGGTTTTCCTTTAGTACAGATACACGTGCACAGATGTTGAACACGTACGTTGTTCCCTTCTACTGCAAGACACACACACACACACACTGTTCTTACGATCTGACAGACTGGCATCTGTTTCTATCTGACACATGCATTCCCATGCATGCTCGCGCACCCACACACACACACACACACACGCACACGCACGCAGAGCCACCCACAGACAGATGGTCCCAATAGTGTGTCCTACAGTGTGTAGTGGTAATGAACACAGACAGCTAGGGGGCCGGCCCTGGTGGACCCCTGCTGCAGGGCAATGCCAGGGGGCTGGGGGGAGGGGGGCACAGGGACGCCAGAGCCATCCTGTACTCTGACAGGCAGGTCCTACCTCGCCACACACACACACACACACACGTAAACAAACACCAAAAGTACACAGTGGCACACTCGACTATGAGACACACACACACACACAGACGGTGACCCGGTGTAATTCCTCCAGTGCATGACTGGTGACAGCGGCAGCTGCACTCGCTACGGCAGACAAATGACATTTTCATAACTATCTCCCCCAACTTCCATCGTCACCTTCAGGATAATTTATGAGCCGCCCGCCAGCCTTGAACACACAATATGCTGCCCAGGAAATTAACAGCTCCGGCAGTGGAGGTTATAATTAACAAAGGAGGGGAGAAAGGTGTGTGTGTGTGTGTGTGTGGGGAGCAGGGCAGGAGGCACACGCATGTTTGCCTGCACAGGTATATATGATGCAGGCCAGTTCAATTTAACCTGTGTAATAACCTGTGGGATTTATGAAACTGCACGCATGCATGAGCATGCGTCAGCTTGCATATGTTTGTGCTTTTGTATGTAACGTACATCTTTTCTGCTAGAATGACATAATACTAGTGCACAAACACATACATAAACACACAACATAGAAAATGACTCAAAAGTGTGGCTCCTGCCCATTGTCAAACACAACCCACACAAAGCTACTTTCTGAGCAACAACCGCAGACCGCCTGACATATTTGCATCAGCGTGAACGTCATAGAATTCCCTGACATAGTGACAGACAGGCTCAGTCGGAGTCTTTCATTAAACACATGCAGGCAACGACCCAGGCTACTATATGCTGAAGCCTGAACAGACCAACTGCTAGCTGAGAAGTTGGCCAGCAGGTCCAGGCTCTTCATTGTAACATGACTAAAGATGTTTCCTCCCTTAAACTGTCCTGTATTTACTGGATCCCTTTTCTGGCTGCTAGTAATCCAAACATTAGCTAGCGCTACTAAATGAGGCTACATGCTACATGCATTACGATTACTATCAACGTCTCACCCCCAACAGAACCTGTCCATCTCCACACAGCACGTACACCCGCGAGTGCCCCGCTGGCATGAAGATAGTATAGTGCCCATTGTGTGAGAGTAGTCTATTTTTAGCTTTACGCTGATTCTATAATAAAAATAACGCTTTAGTGTAGTTTATAATTCATTATTGTGGGAGTCAACAACATAAATAGTATGATTACGTGAGTATAGAACAGAATAAAATAAAATAGAATAGAAGGATTTTCTTAAATGACATATTTAAGTCTTGGTTTATTAAAGTAGCCATGCCAACTCATAATTCCACATACCTATTTGTTTGACACTTGTACTGTAAATCCTCTATCCATAATGTCTTCGCAATACGATTGTGTTTTCCATACTACCAGTAAAACAGGCCTGAAACAAATCCCCCCGACGCAAAATGCTGTTTCCATATTAAAAACATTCTGAATTTAATAGGCCACTGTCTCTGCAACAAGCGGCCTTAAATGGTTGTGGGACATTTAATTACATTTTAAAACTTGCTCTTTCGCTTGCTCTGCTCCGCATTACAATGCCAGGCTATTACTGTGAAAAGTCTAATTATGAAATTACTGTTTCCATTAAAACCTGCAAGCAATTTAACACAGTTGTGACTGGTCAAGGGCACTTGGGGAAGTTAACCAACAGCCGCATTATACTGCATCGGCCAGTTGCAAACGCTACATTATGACATTGCCACAAAACGAGAGAAAGCTTGTATCTCAGTCTAATTACTGAATAGCTTCAGACAGATGTACGCACATGTACGCACATGTGGAACACAGCTTTCATGTTGTCTGGGAGTGTCTGTGTGCGTACACGCTTAAGTTGGGAAAATGTCACAAGTGTGGGTCTATGCGTGTGCACGTATGTGCTCAGAGGTTTATCTGTAGACTAGAGTCTATGCGTGTGCACGTATGTGTTGGGCGGTTTATCTGTAGACTAGGGTCTATACGTGTGCACGTATGTGTTGGGCGGTTTACCTGTAGACTAGAGTCTATGCGTGTGCACGAATGTGTTCAGTGGTTTATCTGTAGACTAATAACTGTTGGAAGCGCATTCCTGTCGAAAAAAAGACTTCCCCTCATTTACTTTTCCAACTCTTCAAACCAGCCAGGTTGAGACAGCGATAGCTGCGGTGCCGAGGTCAGGACATGTCAGGCATAACTGGCTGATTGCTAAACGGTGCATGAGGGCGAAATTCATAATTTACAACCATTCACTCACACACACACACACACACACACACGCAGGAGCACCTCCCACCCGTCAGGCCACAGGCGATCCCATGGCACGCACGCAGCCAATCAGAGGACCACACAGACATGTTTGAGATAAAGACAGACAAATTAGACGACAGCATCGCGGGCTAACCACGGCACTGCTGCTAATTACAGGCTGGCCGGCGATGAAAGACACAGATGACATGGCCTTATTTGTTTTCTCCTCCAGTGTGCTGAACTCAGTAAACACGCTAGTTAGCCGGGATGCTAAGCAAAGCTAGCCGAGACAGAGAGAAAGAGAGAGAGGGAAGGGAGGGGGGGGGGGGGGTGTAAATCAGGGTCCCACCCAAACGCTACACACAGGTGTTTGCCCACCAGCGCAGCTAAATAGCCCTGAGGTAGAGAGCATCAACGGTGCAGCCAACAACCTTTTGGCTAACAGCTTACGCCAAGGGAAACAGTCTGGGCTAGCCATGTTGCTCCTGCTATAGCGAAACAGGGCTGCTGTTGCGGGGATGACTTGTACAAGCTGAGGAGGGGGGCCTTGTCTGGGAGATCTGATTAACTTGTCCCCTCAGGTGACAAGTTACATCACAATGGCCTGGCTGACAAGACACCCAAGCGACTCTGCTCGCCTGGCCCTCTGCCTGCCAACTCACACACTGCACTGGTCTGCCAGCCCACTACTGCCCCTCCTGGCTGCTACAGCCTGCACCACTCATCAACAGCTTGATGTTATATCTGTCATACAGTGATGTCCTGTGCTACAGCTGGACAGCCTGTTGCACCACTACACCCATCCATCTGCTGTAATGTAGAACACGGGTGGGCAGGCTAGGAGGTGTACAGGACCATGCTCACTGCTTTGGACCCCGCCCCACAATATGGCCACTGTGTATTATTTAAGAAGGCCAAGACGCCTTTCATCAGCGCCGCTCTAGACAAGGCTGTGTGTGTGTGTGTGTGTGTGTGTATTCACTGTGGACACAGACAATCTTTCAAACTCCCTTCTGGGACTGGAGGGTGGGGTTGGGGTGGGGGGTTGCTCTATTGTCTCCAATGTGGCTGGCCCGCCCCTGCAGAGGGGATGGAGGCGGGATCTGTCAGGCGGCACACAAAAGACATGTCATCGCATGAGGGGGATCTCTCTCTCCGGCTCGAGGAGGGGGTGCTACTGGTTGCTGGCCGCAGTGGTGGGGTCATCCCCGGCTGGGCAGGACCACCGCCCCAGCATTCTGGCCCCCGGTGACCTCTGCCTCTGATGACAGACTGGGACCTTTGAGTGGGAGCACCCAGCCCAGGTGAGGGCAGGGAAGACAATGGCAGGAAACAAAGGGGAGAAGGCGGCCCTCGGGGGTCAGAGGTCATGCTGGACATCTGAGTGATGGTTGCAGCTGTAGCCCTTCAGACCTTGCCTCTGCTGGTCATGTCAGCTGATGTTGCCATTGTGTGCAGATAAAGACTTCACTAGCTCTCTACAAGTTGGAGAATAGCAATAGACATGGGAACAGATGTACTGTGCCATACATTCACAGTGTATAGCTATTAAAGTGGCACCCTAACCCACTAGACATGGATCAATTCCCTGCTGTTATGTCTTCCAATTAAAATGAGTCTAAACGACAAAAAACAACATCCCAATAGATCTTCATTATAGAAAATTAGGTCACTTGCTATTCCTTTGGTTTTGGCAATTACTTTAACTCTCAAACTATATAGGAAAACCACTCATGCAAACATATAGCTCACACGATGCCTTTGTAAAGTATAAACTTGTAAGGAGAACATTATTATCTTGTTATATGTGTTATGATCATACATATGTAAAATGATATATTGATCATCAAGACATACGCAGGATTTATCCCCAGTCACACTAGAATTTTCTATTGGTTTCCAAACACAATGAAGTGATTTAGACAGTAACCGTGTTTAGGCGAAAGGCTTTTCATCTGTGGTGCCCTTGTGACGTAGCCCAAGTGTGGAACTCATTGGCATTTTAACTGGTCGTGCTGACCTAACCCCCTGACTGTGAGGCAGACCCTGTGGTGGTTGAGCCAAGCTCAATGTAGGCCGAGCTCTTGGTCTGGCTTGTGGTACCTCCACATGTCTCAGACCTGACATCATGAATTGTGTTATTGTAAGAGTTGTACTTACAGTGCAGTAACCATTAGAAACATTTGAACGTTGTACTCCCCTACTCACAATGTCAAGATACTGTATGCGTTACGGTGTCATGTTCTTAAACAATATTAAATCTCAATGAGGTGCCTATTCCCAACCAACAACCAAAGGCACATGGTGATTTACACCCCTCAAGTTGTCCAACTGCTTCCCATGTCAGAGGTCAGTGGCCTCCCTCCTCTCCTAGCCGGCCACACGGGGAAAGAGGGAGGACGGGAGCTGCCAAACGCAGTGGATCGTAAACACCTCCTCCTCCTCCTCCTCCTCCTCCCCTCAACAGTGGTGCGCTGGGCTTGCGCTGTTAGTGTTCCACTAGCGAGGCCTGCTGTATACAGCAGAGGAGGGCAGTAAAGTGGGAGTGGATGACAGGGATGAAGAAGACATGCCAGATGGGCACCTTCACAGTCCATTTATCAAACCCTCCCCTCTCTACTGCACTCATGTCCTAAACCCTCATGTAATTCTGTAATGATTTTCATTATCATATAATGACCTTACAAAGCCTACAGCAGCTCGCATGGTCAGTACAAAACTCACAGCTGTTCCCTTTAGTAGTTGTTCCTCGTCTGTGACAAAACAGGCTCCTTCTTTATTAGCCAGAGCAGTGACCTCAAGGTCAGCTGAAGGGCATCGGCATCCACAGGTGTCGATTCAAATACCTCTCATTGACGTATGCAAAGGACTTTTATGTGGACGTTTGGTGTGTCACTCAAACACCAAAGTGACGTCACGGTGTGAAAGCTGTATGATGTATGCAGGTTCAACCACAGCTTCATGTACTGTATATGCAGCTCCCGCCGTCCTCAAAGCTTCCATGTAATGAACTAGCGGAGAATAAATATCTGCTGTTCCTGCACAGCCAGCCACTGCACTTCAGTGTAGTCAGCCAAGCACATAATAATCCCTATTTTACTCATGGCACATTTACCAAAGGGACACAAAGGGCAGCATCTATCAAAGAATTCACCACGTGCACCGGCAAAACCCAGTTACCGGGAAGGCTCATAAGAATAGAAAAGCCCTCATAACTTCATTGACTGGCAGTGAATGAATGGACTGTCCAGGCCGGCGGGGAGAGCGCAGGCATCCGTCACCCTGAGTACCGATAAGTCACTTGGTGGACTTGGTAGTCACAGGGCCCCATTGCTCTTTCTCTGCAGCTCGCTGGTGCTGAGAATGGGCCGGAGGGCGTGCCTGAGTGCACGCAGGCCCCTGGGCGCACAGCAATGCTTTAACTGGTGTTTAAGAAACAAAAGTCACAGTGAAACTTAATCAATCAGTGCAGGCTGTTTATGTTTATGCACCCCCTAGCAAGACTCATCAATCATTCCTTTTTCCTCCAACTAGTGTTATGCTCTGAGTAGCAACCATGGAAACAAAAGCCAAAATAATGATAAAAGCCTGCCTGTTGCATTTTCCGCATAAACCAAATTAGGGTGTTCTATATACAAATGCAACAAAAATGAATCAGAAAATTAATTTTAAAAGTCCCATTTCGATGAGTGCCAATGTTTTTTATGGAAATAAATGAATGTTAGAATGCGTCAGACTAAAATAATCTAAATCTCCCTCTCTGTCCCGGCCTTTCTAACAATCGCTCTATCTTCCATTCAAAACAACGCTGTTACTTCTTAACAGAATCCACAAAGCAGAACAAAGTCTTTTCTTCTCCACAAAGGGCTGGCGGGTCATTGCTTTGTCCTTATCTCCCTATCGCTAATCTCCATCAGTGCGTCTCACTTAACATTGCACATGGCCATGTGTTTAGTTTTGTGTAAATGCTATCTGTTGACGGCCACTTGACAGACGAGCCCTGGCCTTCTGTGGGGCCACGGGGGCGTGTCCTCACTTCATGTGTAAAGGAGAGAAGAGATATCGGGAGCAGTCGGAGTTCAAACACATTACAGCCCCATGTGTGTATGTGGGGGAGGAGGGGGGTGGTCTTTCCCTCTCCCCCCCTAATCTAATCACTCCCTCACTACTGATAAAGTAAACTTCTGTCGTCCTCGCCGACGAGGACGGAGCATTTCCTGTCCTGCTCTGTGATACTGAGAGAGAGAGAGAGAGAGAGAGAGAGAGAGGGCGGGGCCCAGGCCAGGCTGGGTGAGGAGGTGGCGACAGGAGTGCATTGAGGGTGCCAGGGTGGCCATGCTGTGCCGAGCGAGGGTGGGCGTGGCTACAAGGTGTGTGCCTGTCAGCACCTGCAGCAGAATGCTGCAGAATGCCAGTGGTGAGTTGAGGTGTGAGGACACACTGTTTACATCTGACCGGATGGGGCTAGCCCAATACCTCAGTGTGTGTGTGTGTGCTTGTGACATCTGCCCCATGCACTCTCATCAGAGCCTGGCTCTTGTCTGTCTGTCCCACGACATAGACAGGCAGATAGCATGCCTTCATTGTGTTAAATGAGGGCTCCACCATGCGTAGGGTCTCACTGACCTATTGGCTCATAGTCAGAATGAATTAAAACGTGAATAAAAACGTGTGTGTGTCTGACAGTGAGTAAGAGAAGGAGCAGCTAAAATAACATTGTCTTGTGTGTAAGGCTTTTCTTTATCTCAAAGAACGTCCGACACTGCTCTGCCCTGCGTTATCTGGCAGGAAGGAAGTGCTCCTTCTTATCCGAGACACGTGTGGTCTTGATAGCAGTGATAGCAGGTTCGAGCACCACCAACAGACTCAATAGCCATGCACAGCACGCCATATCTGTGGAATTCACATCAATCGCCAAACACATTTCTCCTTTCACAAAAGGCTGGCAAACACATTGGAGGTAAAGAGAGACAGAAACTAATCATACAACAGGGAAATCTCAGGAAAGATGCAATCCTTATTTAGTACGCTCATGTTTCTAAAGGATTACAATATTCCTTGGGTACTACTGTTAAATGACAGCCATGAGCTCTTTTAATGAAAGATAGGCTAAAATGAATAAGGCTAAAATTAAATATGGATATTCTTTCTAAATATCATCACAGTGATCATTATTGATAATAAATAGTTAATTCTCACAACAGTAAAGGTGCATGACGTTACGGCTCAGTAGTTGTGTGTGTGTGTGTGTGCGTGTGTTGCGTGGTGTGTGTGTTTGGAGGCATGTACTACAGTATATATGATGATATTAAGTTATAGGACATAGTATAACTCTTAAATGAAAAGAACGATTCAAGATGTTTCCCTTGTCATGGTGTCTATGAGCTGGTGCCTCATGTGGAAGAAAACACAACATCCTACCTGTCTCTCCACGTCTGTCGTTGCTGCTGCCTGTCTGTCAGAGCAGCCAGTAGGGTTTCTGCCATTTCTCTCCTGCTTTCTCCCGCACCCTCCTCTTCCTCCACCGCTGACAGGAAGAGCATGGTCTAGAGCAAGACGTTAACAGGAAGTGATGCGGTTAGGATGTGATGTGTGGGGCAGTGAACCACAGTTCACAGATGGCAGCAACGTAGGAATGTACTTACTTTATTTTTGTAGTGTTGTACTACATTTCCCAGAAATCATATGGGATATACAGCAAACGTGCTACTAGCATCCCATGTCAGAACCAATCAGATGCAAGACACTGAGCCAATTAGTGCTGGCCGTATAAATTCCTTTAATAGCTTCATCATTGCTGTTCAAATCTATGATATTAACTCATTTTCCTTAATAAAGATGTGTAGCTTTAAAAGATAGAATACATACAGCGATTGCCCAAACCCTCCTAGCCCCATAAAGCTTGTCTGAATCAAGACTCCATTATACCCTTCCTGGGACAGCGACATACAGTAAGTCTAGCAGAAAGTCAGTTTCACACCAGAGGACAAGCCAATTACACCCAATATTAGAGTTTGAGTCAATTAATTGCGTCCCACACAGCACAGTGTAATGTGCGAGTATCCCCCTGTTGAACATGAATTACAGGCCAGCTTAGAGTGTGGCGTGGTGCGTCAGCGCTAATCTGAGACATCCTGGCAAACCTTCGCCTGAGAGTCTTCGTCAGACTCTAAGCCGGTTGAGAGGGAGTCAAATGAAAAGGGATCTGGCAGTCTAAATTAAATGCAGCGCTGTCAGCCACACTCATGAGTTCTGTCTTCCCCGCAGACTCCCCCTGTCTTTCCTCTCTCAGAGTATCCTTAAATGTCTTCTCGCGGCCCCGGCGTTGTGATGGATCTGTAACTCTGACTGACTCTGACGCCTTGTTAAGAGGAGTCTCTTCCCCGCCACATCCAGCCGTCAGACGCTTTCATTTCTTCCCATTAACAGACGCGCGCCTCTTCAGTCAGCCAACCCACTTCAGAGGGGAAGAAGAAGAAGAAGAAGAAGAAATAACACAATGTAAGAGGACCCTCGTTTCCTCTCCCCTCCCTCTCTCGCTGTTTTTTAATCCCTCCCTGACAATCCACCTGCCTGTCTTAATTCGTGCAGCGACGGGTGTGATTGCCTGTGTGTGCGGCTGGCTGTTTTCAGGCTTACTTCCTCCACACCACACAGGACAGGTGTCAAAACATGCAGTGGCGTGTGACTGATTACACCTGACTCGGAGAAGACATGGCGGATTGTGGTGACCAGGGGAAAAAGGAGGCGGCTGTACGCCCTATGGAAAGCGTACTCTCCGTTTTGGATCAAACCACGTTTCCCCTGGGATGATTGGCAGGGGAAGAAACTGCTGGAAAGTGCATTCAGAGTATATCACCATCTCAGCCACTACACATCATATCGCCTACTGGCTATATTGTGTTGTGTCAGCGCATCAAGCGCGCAGTTGTCCAGATAGTGAGGCAGAGTTGATCTCGAACCTGCTCCCACTGGTTTCTCACCTGGCGTTCCTCAGCAAGATAGGTTGCTCTCACTCCACATGGTGTCCATGTTTTATCCTAGAATAAACATATTTGTTTCATTCCTGCAGTGGTATTTACGATTGTTTACAATTGTTTTACGCTACTAGAAGAATAAACAACGATGTCTTCAGCCCACATTAGCAGCCTTGATTCAAAGCAACTTACAGTGAGTTCAATTGCAAGCATTAAGCAGTAGGTAGGGTTAGGATGCTCACAGGAACAGTAGCTCAGCCATGTTGGGGCTCACACACACACAACCTTGTGTCTACAGTCGACCGCCAGATTGTTCAGGGCAGTAACAGGGCATTTAAGGTATTGTGTCATATACTGCAGGATAACAGGAGGACAGGATGGGGGACAGGATGGTCTAGTGGTCTGGGTGTTGGGCTACCAGCCGGAAGGTTGTGGGTTCTAACCCCAGTTGTTGACCTACCTGCAAGCATCCTTGAGCAAGATGTTTAACCCCTTACTGCTCCTGGTGGTTGGTCGCACCTTGCATGGCAGTGATCACCATCGGTGTATAAATGTGTGTGAGACTGGGTGAATGTCAGGCAAAATACTGTAAAGCGCTTTGGATAAAAGCGCTATATAAATGAGCCCATTTACCATTTACCATTTAACATAAAGGCCCGGAGGTACGTTCAACGTCCTTGGAAGCAGAGGTTTGTGGACCATGCACGTGGTTTAAATATAGTCACGCATACAGTCCGCGTACCTCCAATATGTGTGACAGGCTTAAGACAGGCATACGACAATGGATGTCCTAATTTGTTTAAACACTTCTTTGCAGCGAATATCTTAGTTACACCAATATTGTTCATGGAACTCTGTTCAGGAAAAAATCATAGCTATAAATATTGCTAATTCCAAAGCAAGTTTTTTGTATACAGAAATAGGCGACATATCTGAAGTTAGTGAAATATGCCCGGAACACCCCGAGCGCTCGTTCGCATCTGCGTTGCACGAGGTCACGGATTTGGAGGCATGCCTGGACCTTAACACCACATAAGATAAGACAGCATGTGATTGGTCCCTAAAGGGAAAATATCCGCAGAATTCTAAATAAATATAATTACTATAAACACTTAAGGTTGTTCGTACGTGTATAATCAATTACACTTGCGTCCCATAACAAAGATGGTACCAGACAAGGAAATACCTGAGGTTAATCAATTAATTATTGTCATAAAAAACTTCTCTACTTGGTGTTTAGAGGTTGTGGGTTCACTGACATAAGCATCGGCACACCTCTCTTAACCAACACACACGATGACAGAAGCCTGTAAAGTATGGTTACTAATGCCTGCCAACGCTGAACCCTGCTCACATCTCTGTTAAAGCTTGGTAAACACAGTGGCGACACATGCCCTCGGGGAGCCTTTGTTTTGTAGGGAGGATGCTTGTGGGGAAACGTGTACATGTTTCTGTGTGTGTGTGTGTGTGTGTGTGTGTGTGTGTGTTAGAATGCTTCCCTTTATGTGAGACCTGCCTCTAGTATGTGTCTGTGAGAGTGTGTGTGTGTGTGTGTGTGTGTGATGTGTTTAAAGGGCCCAGCGCTGACTGAGGCCTTCAGGTTTAGCCCCAGGCTGATCCCAGGGCCTTTTAGCCTCCCTGCTGGTTGTTTACCAGCCAAGCCCAGTCTCAGTCAACCTGGCCCAGACCACAGTTCTTTATCTGAGGGCCTGTGTTAGAACTAACCAGCTCCCACTCTGCCTCTATTTAACCCTGGATGACAGTAGCTGTCCTCAGCTCCCACCCGGTGCTGACCACAGATGTCCCCATGATTTAAGGCCAATTGTGGGGTGAGCGAGAGGACAGCGAAGGGCCTGGGGATGCTCAGCCACACTGTCAGAACCAGAACTAAGCACTGGGTATTTGAGCTATGGATAGGCAACACTAAAGTCTATCAATCACCAACAGTAAGTAAGTGTTCAATAATACTAAAGAGCCCTAGACAGAATAGGCAACTAGCTTATCATCTCAGACACTGCTGTTGGATGGGAATGTCACTCCCAGACACCAAATTATATTAACTACCTATAGGCTAACTAACTGCAAAAGAGGTGAATGAATGTCCAAATGAGCACCGGATCACCCATTCCCGTAAAGACAGAAACAAGCCATGCTAGGGTTAGACATCTAGACAATTCTGTCCTTTCACGTTGTAGGTAAACAAATCGGAACCCGGCAGAAGTAAGGGTTGACCAGAAGAGAGGTACAGAACCTTCCTAGTCAAGACTGGCCTGAGGGGCAGCCTGGGGCCACTCACTAACACCTAGAACCAGGACTGTATCTTAACACCAACAAGCATCTGTCTATTCTATCAGATACAACATGCCACTCACTCAACACAGAGCTGCCAACGGAGGTATGTGCTATACAGCAACATGTGATGCGGTTTGTAAAGTGGATAGTTCATAGAAAAGCCTTCACACATACAAACATGGGACACAAATGCTGAAAGCAATGAGGGTTACAACAAATATACTGTATGCACCCCAGAAATGTTGACAACAGAAATTATGACACTCTAAATTGTTAAATATTAAAATAGTGCTACTGCTAGCTGACCACCAGACTGTTCCAGAACCTATACAAAACCTTTTTAGGATGTTAACTATTTTTGTCTGCAGGTCACACTGTATTCTCCACATTTGGATATACTAGAGTCAAATCAACATTACGATAACAGCAAAGTGCACAGCAGTTTCAGTTTAAAATGAATGGTTACCAATGTAACAACAAGTTACATGGTCCCAACCTGAATGTTAAAATGTTATTAATTGTGTATAATAGCACATGCATTTTTATTTTTATTTTTTATCTAGCAACTTACATTTTCATTAATTGGGCCAGATAAGGTGTTGGTCTGAACTTAACAATATTCCATCAAAGGCGACATATGCAGCAATGTTTTACATGTTGCCCAACATAAAAGACTTGACTACAGTATAATGTTGAGTATACACAATTTCTATGTTGCTGCATATGTAACCAATTTGCATGTGTCCTTCTACGCACATAAATAAAACGTATTTGTAACTGTGTATCATCGGTCTGTGACCTCCAGCACTCACTGGATCGGTTCGCAGCCGAGTGTGAAGCGGCTGGGATGAGGATTAGTA
>JAODLL010000018.1:5801389-5818771 GCA_026546735.1 Forbesichthys agassizii
GTGATTTTTTAAACAAATTTCCAGTATTTCAATAAGCTTAAAGGCTTAATATTACGTATTATGACAGCTTCCTCCGCTAACAGTCAGTCACGTCTTCTGTGGAACTGCTATCTTATTAGATGCTGGCTGCGTCTAAGTCACAACTGCTACTGACCCCTACCAGTGGACATAAATATAGGCTCCATTAAATAAAGGTAAATACTGTACTAACGGAAAGACAAAGTTGATAGTTTTGTTATTTTTATTCTGTTTGTATTGCTAAAAGGTGAACATTTATTTGTACCTTTTTTATTCCTAAAATATTATAGTTTTATAGGAGGAGATTTCAAAGACTTGGCAAATGCATTCTTCAGAAGTTTGTAAGTACTCTGTTGTGGGTGTTTTAAGCAGTTTCTGAGATTTCGGAATTATATAGTATCGACCGAAATATTGAAATATATCATGATATAAATTTTGGCCACATCGTCCAGGCCTAGGGTCCATGTAAAGGCAGCTACTGTTATTGCTGTGCCCTGCACAGGGAATAGCAGCCCTAGCTCTGCTGTAAACAGGGATCGTGTTGAGCGTTGATCCTTACCATGGTCTCCATCAGCCTCCAGTCACTCTCCAGCTGTTCCATGGGACCACTCCACCAACTGCAGAAGCGGGCATAGCGTTGACCCTGGAACCAGTACTGTCTGAGCCACTCAAACTCCACCTGCACACACACAAGGTGTATTTGTCCTTTATATAATCACAATACTAATGACATTGTAACTTATTACCGCTGAAATAAACCACAGTTTAGGTGACCATCATTAGAAAACATATGCAGTACATACATCATGTACCCTCAACCACTCTCTGCCCCCCCCCCCGTCTGGGGGTGACAGTATTGGCTGCTCTCCTCCCTCCTCTGGGACTGTTTTTGTTTCTCGCTCTTTTGAAGTGCTGATTTAATCCTCTCAAGGAGTCTTCACATAGCCAGGTGTAGCCTATCTGTTTCTGCGTCTGTGTGTCTGTGCGTTCGCATGTGCACACGTTTGAGCTCTTGTTTGCATTTTTATGCGTAGCCGGCGTGCATTCAACATTGCCTGTGCATACAGTTCTACAATAGTGTGTGCCAGAGATTGCCCCAAATCCCGCCAAGGTAAATGAAAGGCTCTGAGAGTTGCCCTCCCCACGAAACAGCCGACGAAGCATCATCCAGCCAAAACAATACACGCTGCTGTACAACTGTACAACACAAGGTGCAGTCGCATATCAAATGTTTCAACTTGTTTTTCCAACAAGGCATTAGAGAAAGTGCAGTCTGCTGTTAATACTTGTGAAAGCACAAAACAAGACAGTTTGAGCTGATGACTAAAGATGCAAAACCAGCCATCTAGCAACTGTAGCCAACGGCTAATGACAGTCAGATGACAGTTAGGCCTGATAATTACTGTGTGTTTACCTACAGGAGTACCAGGATTGACTGGGACAGTTTGCATAGCATCACGTTGTCACATGTTGTCAATCACAAAACTAATGTTGTCCTGTGAAGGACAAGAAATTCCCAGTCCTTGTTGATTTGCACCACCCATCTGGCACTCCATGCACACACAAAGTAAAACAAATGCCAAGTACTATTTGCACAAACTATCTGACCCCAGTCTACCTCGTATAGGAGACACTGCACAGAATGATCCTGCCATTAGCTTTCAGAAGGCTCTGATCACAGCAGGGATGTCATGCAGGGATTGGGGCATGTCAAGGAGCATACAGAGCAGCCTGACAGTCGCTCTATACAAGCCGGCCTTCAAAGAAATGCCAGCCTTTATGGCTGCTCCAACACTCCCAATCCACTGCTCTTCGATCAGCTGGCAACAAAGCCTCAAAGCATCAATATCCGATGTCCTTTTCTCTTTGTTTGTCCCCCTTTCCTTCCCTCTGATTGTCCACCTGTCTTTTAGTGTGAGGAAGCGAACCTGTGTCTGCGCTTTAAGCCAACATGGCCGCCCGGCCCCCTGGCGCTTGCCCAGTTGCAGCTGCAAACCAGGCCGTCTGAGGCGAGCAGAGGGCGACGGCTCTGTGGCATTTAGACGGCAGCTGTCCAGCTGTGTGTTAGCAAGAGGGGGACGCTAACTAAATGCCACCTATCCAGGCAGACGGATCGAAAGTGTTTGCGAAAGAGAGAGTGGCTGTTAGGGCTAGTTTTTCGAAGACGGCATGGGGCTGCAAAGGGGGCTCTAGTGGGTGCCCCGCGGCAGCGCCTGTCATCTCTCCAGGTGATGGACGCGCTAACTACACATTAGCCCTGCCATCAGGTGCCAGCTCACCGTGGAGACCCGGGAGTCAAAGCCAAGTGGCCCCCTTTTTTCCCATTTAATGAGGCACCATTTTTCCACACCTCCTCTGTATTACCCGAGCAGGCCCAATCAATTTCCGTCCGTGGCCCCGAGCTGGGAGCTGATGAGAGTGCGATCGATCGCAGGCTGCCATCCTCTGTTTACCTTGCCTGGCCTCCTCACACATCAACCCCCAGACCTGGTCCCCCAGCCCTCGCTGAACTACCGGCCACGCAATACACACCCATCATACACCAGTCACAGTGGCCCTACACAAGCAAGGGCACGCACACGCGCGCGCACACACACAATATGGGCTACACATTTTCAATCAAATAGGTAATACTGAACATAATCAGGTTTCAATTCAATTTTGACTCCCTCCCAAAGGTAACTATACATATCTGCCAAGAAAAAACCCCATGATATCAATGTGACCTAGCTACTGTAGCTTGTACTTTAAAAGGGACCATGGTTGAAAGAATTTGTTTCACCTGTTTTAAATATTTGTGAAGTATTTCTTTATCCCTCAAAAACTTGCCAAAAACCACATTTAGCCAAGGTCTCATTGGTGTAGTCACCTGGACCACTCCCAAACTGTGACAAATAGCGATTCTGTGTGGAAACAGTTGTGTCTGATCGCGTTGTTACCGTGATTGATGTTTTGTAAAGCTCTTGAATGTGGTAGCTTCTTTATTGCCATGCACGTGATGTTCAGGCTTAAAATATTCCAATTGATCCCGATATGATGAAGTACATTTATCTTTTTTTTAGCTATCTATTGTTTCTCAAAAACACTATCAAGGAGTGTCTGCGACACTACAAAGTGTTTCATGGTAATATGCCTTATGTGTATGTTAGCACATCTAGCTGTGATCAGTCTACAATATTTGATCACTGTATTACAGTCGATGTGAACTACTAAAAATAAACATTGTGGACTAGTGTATTGTGCACATCAGTGTTTGGTCTTACATTTACTGTAGATATGAAAGATACAACTATGAGTAGTGATTTACAAATTATCAATATTAAGATAATAATATTAAACTTTAAAATATATGCTACATATGCAAATGTATAAATATAATAGGAATAACAATAATACATATACGTATCCAGATATGTTTTAAGAGATCAATTGAAAGATTACACTGAAAATAATTCAGGTGAAGCAAGTCCAGTAAACTAGAGGGAGGAGTTTTGGCCTGGAACCGCCTGGAGAAGCAGGACACAGGAAGGTCACGAACAGCCGCCTCCTCACCAGTTGACTTCATATCTGCCTGCACATGTGGGAATCGCTGGGCCCGTCCTTCAATATTTACTGAATGGGGGGGCAGCATCATTAGAGGGGGTCCTGTGGGGCTCTCTGTCACAAACCCACCTGGGAAGTGACACAGTGCCTTTAAATGAGACAAGACGTTAGCGTGTGGGATTAGCATTTCAAAGCCAAACAGGCGCACGGGCCGTGAGGCGATGTAGCACCATCCAAAAATAAACTGCCTCCCCCTCTCATCGTTAACCATTCCAGCCCCCCAACTAAGACAGGAAGTGCTTTTCGAAACAGAGACCAGTGTAAAAATGCATCCTTTAATTCTGTCTAACTCTTGCTATCAGCCCTGCATTAAACAACACCCGCTGTCCTGTCTTTCCCTGAACGCCAGCCCTCGGACGGCAGACGCTCCCCTTCATCTTCGTCAGGAAACAAGGCCCGCTCCCTCCGACAACTGTCAAGCCCCGCCCCTCCCCTGCTGTAGCGTGACATGTAGACACGTCGTCCACCGCTAGCTAGCTAGCCCTGGCTGTTTAGCACGCGTTAAGGTGAGGCGCAGCCAGTCAGGTCAGGGCCTGCCTGGGCGTCTCCAGCTTGTCGGCTCCTCGGTCGCACATGTCAAACACGACCCGCGCAATATGCGTCCAGCCAGCGCCTAACTGGGCTGCCATCATAAATAACTCTGCCGACAATACATCATTTAAGTGGGTGTTCTGCTCTCGTGGGCAACTCCAAACAAATGGCCACATCGATCATCCAGCGAGCCAGGTAGGTAAGGCTAGAGCCCCTGAGAGCAACCCCCTCCTCTCACACACACACACAAACATACACAAACACCTGCCCTTTTATAAATAGCACTCTGTTTTCCTAAATAAACGCGATCGGCCCCCCTAGTGGGAGCCTACACTGCGTAATCCTGCGGCGCTACCCGGCAAGCTAGCAGGTGTTGCTCCTCAAGCCAGCACGGGGCTCCTTCTGACACGGACAGCCCCATTGTTTGTTGAAGCTGAATAATTAATACCGCCCACAACCTTTAAACAACCTTACGCCAAGATCATCCGTCATGGCGTCCCGTCGAGGGGCCCAGGCGCTAAACGCGATAGCGTTAGCTAGCGAGGCCGCTCGGAGCCGAGGTGAAGTGCGGTTTTAACTGCTGGCCTCCGGCAGGGTAACCCAGGCAACTGGCAGCACCACGAATGCCCCCAAACCCCTCTTTCCTTTATTGTTCCATTCCCAAAGCCAGCATCAGTCATCAGTGTGGATGAGGTAAGGCTCCATACTTAGATAACATATGGAGGAGCGAAGGACTTATGATCTATTACAGCCCAGGACAAACAAGAACAACCTGGATTCAATACAGGAGACATTGAGTATGAGATTGAGTCTGGCTCTGTGTGATAACAGGCCCCCAGCCATTTAGACAGCTTTAACCTGTGACCAGGCTGTATGTATAGTCAGCTCTTCCCAGGACAGTAACAGAAAGACAACATGTTGCTTACGTGATAAAGACACTCCTATACATGTACTTTACATACCAATTATCCCCGTCAGCTTACAGTAAGTACATTTGTCAATAGCTGAACAGATCATGAGTCATGGTAAGCAAACAGCCTGCGGCAGTCATCAGGTACAGTATAACCTAGTTAGACACTGCACAACATACATCGCATATCAACAATACATGCAGTTCTCAAGTATATTTGCCAACAGCTTAAATACAATATAACATCTTAAACCTTCTACGAGTGTGTCATAGCATAGAGCAGACCACCATAGAGGGCTTTGGTAATGGTAAGGCTACAGTATGAGGTAGAGAGGTCAAGTGAGTACGCTGCCCTGGCTGCTGAAGGAAGCTCATTCCACCATTGTTGTGCCAGGACAGAGAAGAGATGTGACTGAGCTTAGCGACGGTGGTGCGAGCCGACCAGAGGTGGTAGGCCAAAGTGCTCTGTCTGGTGCAAACCATATTGTCAAAGGTACCTACTGTAAACATGCATGTAACCATTCATATGCACCTAGAGTCTGTGAGAATGGGTGCCCATTCACCCAAAAGAGCATTGATGAGGTCAGACGCTAATGTTGGAAGGCCTGGCTTGCAATCGGCATTCCAGTTCATCCCAAAGGTGGGATGCAGGTTGGGTTAAGGTCTTGTCTTGGAAAAGGGAAGGGCCTTTCTCAAAAGTTTCACAAAGGTGAAAGCATGATTGTGTCACATGTCTTTACATGCTGTAGCATACAAAGCATTACATTAGCCTTCACTGGAACTAATGTCACTAGCCCAAACCCTGACAAGGACTTGATGCCTATAGAGGCCTATTTCATGAAGCACCCAACACACATTTGTGCTGATGTCCTTTCCAGAGGCAGCAGGGAACTGTGTAGTGAGTGATGCTACAGAGGACAAGCCATTTTCAAATCCATGTGCTCAGCTTAGTGGCTAAGCGGTTTCTGCTTTTAGATGCTTCAGCACATACAGCTGACTGGAACAGATCTCTCTAGCAAAGCAGAATTTCACAAGCTGACCTGAAGTGGCATTCTATGACAGTGTCAGGTTTAAATTTCACTGAGCTCTTCAGTACATTTTACTGCAAATGTTTGTCTATGCAGATTGCATGACTATATGCTTGAGTTTACACAAATGTTAGCAATGAATTTGCCTGGAACACCTCATCCCAATAACTAAGTGTCCACAATCTTGGCCATACAGTGTATTTGCTAATGCCAGGGCCAGGTTCAAATGACCAGCTCTCAACATGAATGAAATTACATTATTTAATGTACTAACAATATAAGTGACCTATTACCACTAACACAAAACAGCAGAACACGCCCAAACACCTACATACAGAGTCACTGCAAGCATACGCTATGCCATGTATGCACGCGCACGCACACACACACACACACACACACACACACACACACACCTCATTGTGGATCTCCTCACAGTGCTGTAGTGTGCTGGGCAGCAGAGACAGCAGGCTGTGGGAACCAGTCTCTAGGTCCGTCTGTAGGTTGGACAGGGCCTCTTGGCACCGAGACCTGATGTAATCCAGAGTCCCTCTGGAGCACTGCAGGTACACAGCATACAGTATACACAGGGCTAACAACACAAGGCAAGGCACGGCTCATAATCTCCCAGCTCCCATCTCCAATACATTGTTGCTCCGGCAACAATAATACCGTACTACAGTATAATATATATAGTGGTATATATATATATATATATATATATATATATATATAGTAGTCATATTGTACATTAAATTCAAATAATATAGTGTATATATTTCATATCTTACATAACAATAATATAGAGTACATATTTAATATAATATAGTCTATTTATTTCATATAAATTAATTACATAACAATAATATAGTATATATTTTATATCGTACATTACAAAAGCATATATATTTTGAATATTACATAACAATAATAAAGTGTATATTTCATATATAAAGTATGAAGTGTATATTTCATATATAATAGTGTATATATTTAATTTATTAAATTATATAACAATAATATAGTGTATATATTTCATAGCTAACATTAACATAATAATATAGTGTATATTTAATATCTTACATTTCATAATAATAATAATAATAATAATAATAATATGTGGACATGGTTAATTTCAAACATTATGTTTGTTATGTGGCCCCCTTAAATAAAATAGTACATTTACAACTGTCTCATTTTTTTATGTGACCCTTGCTTAAAAGACACATTTTTGGTTTTATAATTATGAAAATACAACATATTATGTAACAAATAATTATAATATTATGATATATCAATTTACACATTAAAAAAATTAAACAAAATATGTGATGTCGTTCTCTATACAGATTTTAATGGGTTTTAGTTTTTTAAAGATTTAGAATATTAGGCATATTTAATTGGTGTACTCTATACACATATCAATACACATACTGTACAGAATATATCAGCACTGACTGCACATGTACAGTATATACTGTATGTAATAATTCAGTCATTATTACCATATTGTAAATAATACCAGTCAATCACATTAGTTTCTATAAAATATATTCTGTTTTATGCTGCTTTTTCATACAATTGTGAATGTACCTAGCATATATAAGTGATTAAAAGTAGTTGTGTATTATATGCAAGTGGAAAACATGGATGTCGTCCCACAAGCTGCTCACCTCGACCACCCTGTGTGTGGAGCTGAAGCGTGCCGTGTCTCCAGCCAGGACACAGTGTTGGTGGGTGGTGTTCAGGTCGTCTGGGGGACAACAGCTCTTACAGTACATCACAGAACACAACACTGTAGCTGAATACAGCAGGTCAAGCTACCTAGCTTCTGAAAAGAACAGCACAGGCTATGCAACAGAATATAACTAAATAGAATCCATTTTACTATAAAAACAAATCGTCACATTTTGTTGAATTCATAATTAATATGGTGATTCACAGAATATATATATTTGAATCTAAATGAGAGTAGACAATAGATAGTGAAAGGCCACATATTTCTTTCTACAAGACAGAACCCAGAACATCACACACACCAGGGCAGGCTATCCAGCGCCCACACTAATTCAATCAGTGGCAGTGCATTATGATTTTAATTACCAAACAATTCCAGATCGCACTCAATCTGTCGAGATGGGGAGCCATACCCACAAACATTTGTCCAATATCGGAGGAGCTTCAGAAAAAATCCCTACTGCTGTTTTGTGTGTGTCCGTCCATGTGTTTCTTTGTGTGTATAGATGTTGCTCAGCTCTGCAGTTATTTGCCTCATACCAATAATTAATTTAGCCGTGACAGAGCTGTCATTCACAGCACATGTGCATATTTACACGCGCCTTGAGCAAGAGTATAGCGGCTAATGCTTGTGATTTGAAAGTCAAACAGCCACATGCTTTGGGAGGAAGATATTATTGTTTGGCGGAAGGAAAAAAATAAGATTGCGATAAACAAAACAACTTGCCGGTGTTTTCTTTCCCCCTGATGAGATTGTGAAGGATTAGTGCTCTGGGCAGAATTACTCTGCGTCTTTAAAACTGTTTATATCCAATAACAAATTATCTCCATCAATCTGCTCTTTCTGGGCGCGTCTGAGGCCTCGCTGGGGACACAGAGTGAGGCGAGGCAAACTCGATAACTGTAATAAATATTTATCTTTCTTTCAACCCCTACGCCTGCTGCCACTTGTCCTTTTTCCAGAAAGCAGGCTTTTAAATATATTGGGTCAACTCTTTCCTGCAGTCCCCCTGTGCATTGGGAGCTAGAAATAAGATTATGGAACAGCCCGGGTGTCAAGACTTGCATTGTTCTTTTCTAACCGCTGAAATTCCATTTGGGTGGAAATGACTGTGATTCAATTTGCCTCCAGTGGCTCAGACATTAGCAGTTCAAAAGGGCCAGTCTGTGACAAATAGGGCTGAGAAGACATGACTCTGTCTGTGGTTCGACAACGTTTTACTCACTTGCTCCTATACACATACAGTTTACACTTTTGGTACCACAAACTCCTTGCCATGCAGTGTATGTCAATGATATATTGGCTTGTATTATTTAAAATCTAGGCTGTGGCACAGTGTGTGTATTTCACTACCTCTTTTGACTTTTGGAGCTGTTGCGACGACAGTCACATGAAAGTGTGCATTTGTGCAGCTTGGTACATGGCCTGCATGTGTCTATGTGTGTGCATACACGCCAAGTGTTTCATTCAGGCAAAGCGATGGAGCGAACAGACTTGAGAGAGCGTTCGAGCTGCTATCAGGGAGCTGCAGTTGGCCCCTCAAGGGCATGCTCACCAAGCGGAGCATAAATCCCCACTGATGGGCGACAGTCAGCTCTCATTACAAAAACCCACAACAGCCCATCACTCTATTATGATGGCTGCCCTGAAAGTGAATACTGTAGGAGCCAGGACCGAGGCCTGTCTGCAGGTAGATGCCTCTCACACACACCACCGGTTTGGGAAGGAACATTATGCGTCTTTGTGTAAAAAATAGCCTGTTTGTTTTCAGACTGACTTACGCTTTATCTCTGAAATGTTATCGTGGGCTTTAAATGGGGTTCACACACTCTGCCAACATGAGTCATAAGCTACTGTACAACAGTGCACGATGAACATGACAGTGTAAGCCATTTCAGCCCACTGTATTAATCTGTGGTTTAAGTCATTTTATACACTGTATATCAATTTGGAAAGATTCATTTTAATTTTTAAGTTAAAATATCTCCCATAATAACAATAGTTTGATATGTAAAATAAAGCAATTTTAATCTATTTACACTATTAAAAGTACATATTTACATAGCCTTAAATAGGTAAAAAGTGATAATTTAAATAATAGAATATAAAGTATAAACATTATAAAATATATAATATTAAATTAAAGATGTTTCTCAGCTAGTTAAAGAATGATATTAGAATCACATTCAGGGACGGACTTGCCATCGGGACGTTTGGGAGTATTCCCAAACGGCCGGTCCATTCCAGACCGATCCGGTCATTGTAGACCGGCCAAAGAGATTGGGCAAAGAGTTTTTATGTTTAGATTTCAAATGTTTTACTCCACATCCTGTGACTTGGCCAGCCGGCTGGCCGCATCTGCTGCGCTACAGTCAGTGCATGGCTGTCTCTGTGTGTTTGTCAGACTGGGCAAAACTAATACTTTCAATATTGAGGGGAGATATTAGCTGCCCCTCCCATCTTGGACTGATCCTTGTTTATGCAGAGACCTGATTGGCCCAATAGTTATAGAATAGAACAGAATTGAATGCAAGGTGATATATGAAATATTTTTGTAATTTTAGTCCAAATAAATCGAGTGTAGGGCAGGCAAATAGATACGTGTGTAAAAATGAGAAGATGAGTACTCTTGCTGTCAAATGTAAAAGACAGAACACAAAGGCCTATGTTGCATCCCAAGCCAAGTGACAGCCTGCAGCCTGGAGATGCAGTACGGGCTATAGCCTACAAGAGATGTACAAGCAGCAACATTTTCTACGTTTAGATAGGCCTAATTCAAACATCCAAATGATAGCTATTGTTTTCATTTGTCTAAAGTTTACCTTGTTGGCTCAACCCGAATCCCCAACCCAAAACTGATAATACACTGTTGTACACAAATAATCTAAATACCAAACAAATTTAAAAACTCTACAAAAGAAACTATAGGCAATGCCCTTTCAAATGACCAGGGCCCACAGTAGCTCTCCCTACTTGTTTCTTGTTTGCAGGTCAAATCCAAAACACTATATCTAGCATCTTATCTTATATCAGTTGGTTTCTGTTTAGTTAATGCAATTAAGCAATGCCAATTAACTTAAGGAAACACCTGGAGTCTCATGTATCAACATTGCGTACGCACAAAAAGGTTGTGTACGCTAGTTTTCACGCACAAAGTGTGATCTATCAAAATTATCGTGACGTGAGAATGTGCGGAGCCCACCACAAAGTCAAGTCTGGCTCTGTAACATGGAGATTTCAAACTTAGTACCAAACCTCATTAAATATGTGTCCCCTCCTGTTACTATAAGGCAACATGGCGCTGTCAATGAAAAAAACATATCCAATGACCGCAACATAAGTTAGATCATGTAGCATAATGTTTAACATCAGAAATGCCAAAACCCAAACATTAAATTGTATCAATTGTATATTTATGTAAGCAACATAATAATGTCTGTTAAACACTTGTGTGTCAAATTAATTAAAAATCAACTTGAAATAAATATAGGTGACAGATTCTGTCCCCATCGGGACACAAAACCCTCTCCCGTGGATTACAAAATTATGGCTTGAGCAAGGAACCCAGGGGAGATCTCTATAACGCAATAGAGCGTTTTTTAGGTGTTGAGAATTACTTAATTTAAGAGTAGGCTACTTACTGCACAGCGTTAACCGGCTGGCCATTGTTACATAGGCCTACTGTATATTCACCCTCTCTATATCGCCATTGTGCGCACCCCGGCTTACTTCCCACAGATTAAATATCTTACTCACTGTGCAAGAAGATCGCCATGCGCTGCAATTGTCTCTGTTTAAGAATATGTGCTGTTGCGGAGACTCACACAGGCCGCACTCCATGCCGCACATGAGGCAATTACGCACAGATCCATGCACCGGCATATACTTTTTAACCAGTTCTTATGTTAATTATCCAATATCATTATGTTACATCATTTTTATTTCTTTCATAGTATTGACATAGCATACTATGTCTTTCTATGATTACAGCCATCCTTTATTCCTTTGAGCTTAGCTGCCACACTTTCAACTCTTCTCTTTATCGACTTTGATATCCGACTATTTCTTTATAGTTGCTGACGTGGAAGGGGTTCTCGGAACCCGATGCATTGACTGCTGTAGTCATTTGCCACTCCGTTGACTTTCTTTTATTGCTGATACCGGAGGACGAACTACCAAATATAAAATGTATCCTCCTCTGTGATCAAAACGTTCATCTCAGTAAGTTTTCTTTTCCGTTTTTTTTTACACGTTTTGTGGCTGGATAAGCCATTGCATATTGGATAACGGATGAGGGCAAGGGTGCATTTATTATCATTTGCATAGTAGTTTATGGGAGGAGGTAAGGCGGGGTCAACGGCTCGTGCATGTACGCTAAAATAAATATTTAATTTAAAGATGCAGGACCTGGCGTATGCATAGTTTCATACATCGGAATATTTTTGTGCGCACGCACTTTCCGAGTTTTAAGAGTACGCCACTTTTTAGTAGCAAAAGCTGCGCAATTGTTGATACATGAGGCCCCTGGGTCCACAAACTAGACAAACTTAAAACTTACAAAAACAAACATTGGTATAAATAGACCATATAAAAAGACAAGAGTACATTATATACATTTTAAATTAGTATATGGCGTGGGATAGCCCCACGACAGCGACTCTCCAAACAATGGTGTTGTTGGACTGTGTCTGTCCACTGGGGAGAAGATATAGGCTCTTAAACTGTTCTCTCCTATTGGGTGTATAGGGGTGTTCCCGTCAGTGTATCTGTGCACTGTTAATGGAAAGGGGGCCGTTGTTGCCATGCAAGAAGTTGTGTGTACTGTATGTGTGTGCACACGTACGTGTACATTACAGTATGCGCGCACGTGTGTGTGCGTGTGTGCACATGCGTGTGTGTGCTTGTGTGTGCGTCTGCATGTGCGTGCGTGTCAGCACCTGTCAAGTAGTAGCAGTCTCCAGACTGCAGGGGCAGTGTGAGGCCGGGGGTGTAGATATCCCAGGCCACCTTCAGTCCAATCCTCCAGCATGCTTTCTCACTGCTGCACCCCTCGCCGCTGCCACCTGTCAATCAAATGTTACACTGCATCATGTCGAATTAAACATTTTGACAATGTTTGCATAACTGTTTTCCTGAACCTGTATGTTAAGTGTATTGCACTAATCACCACCGATTCTTGCATAATGTATATTCAAAAAGACATTTAGGAATGTCCTAAATATTTTGCCCAACAACAAAGACGCATCAATATTTACAACACAAATCGCTAACATCTCCACCATTACTCTAGCAGTAACAGTAAAAGCACTCAAACAATATAAGGAAAAAACATCTTTGTCCAAGGGATGTAAGAATCACTTAACAGCGAGGAGATACATTCCGCTGGCATCCTATTGACTACTAGCAAAGTAGCTTCATTCTGTCAAAATGCTTCACAGACTGGAACTAGCGTGATAAAAGCCCCTGATGTTGTTTATCGGTTATGCGGAAAAGTGTGTTATTGGACGATGGCTAGCCTATAATATTCCTGTTTCTGAGCCAATTCACTCAGTCTAACCGCCTCCTCTGTCCTCAGCACTGCCTGCATGGTAGAGGAGAACCCATCTGGCCGTGCTGGCCGACACCCTTCAGCAAAATCAATACTAAAGTCTTCCCAGGCCTCTCTGCCCTGCGGATGCCTTTTCCTTTGCTGAGCACGGATAAATAGTAACTTCATTTCCAGCCAGTGTGCTCAGAGAGCCAGCTAATGACAGCACTCCCCACGGCCTCTGGAATGCCTAAGACTCATCCTGCAGGCCGGAAGACAATCCACTTCCGCAGATTCCTCGGGATCAGCTCAGCTGGGATAAAATAAGACCGGGAATATCCTGTAGGCTCAGGGGAAAGGAAGCAAGCCTTGGCAGCTCAGACAAGAAAAGGGAATGTTAAAAGGGTCAGGTGGTGTGTGTCTAAGGTGCTTGGTGTTACGCTCAATGGCTCAATGGTTTGTGATGGGCAAAGAATATGTCTTCGCAGGGACAAAGTACAAAACATGGTCCTGTTGTAAAAGGTGCAACATTTCTCATGGTAAAAATTCCACTAGCTTGGGTCTGGAAGTCCTCAGATCCATCTGGCAAAAGTGAGAACATTTTGAGAGTAAATAACGCACTGTGGGGACAGCTAGTTAGACCTCTGAAGTATGGAATGATCCAGAAAAGCCCAGCTACACCTTGCACAGAGCTGTTGTGTCACAGTGTTTGAAGCCGACACTCGCAGGGTCACGGGAATTCACCTGAGCAGAGCTAGGAGGCAGGAGGCTCTTGTTAGGAAGGCACACCTGGAAGAGGCTGTCTGCATTCATATTACAGTGTCAGAGGTGTGCTTCATTAAGAGGTTCTGTGGAGATATTGTGCTTGTTTGATATTAGAAGGTGAAGAAACATTAAGTATTACTGAATATTTCAGATGTATGTATATTTACAGAGTAATGTCATATTGATGCAGTATAGCTACCAATGTACTAGATATACTGTATGTTTAAATAATGAGCATGTATAAAGCTCCATCACACATTTAAAACAAATTATTTGTGGTGCACTTGAGAACATAATGTATTACCATGCATTACCATGTGAGTCATTTGTAAGACATCTATCGAACCCTTCTAGAGGAAGGTGTTTTCATTTGGATGATATTCTATGTTGTGTGACATACGAAACTCTGAGAGCTCATTGAGAGGCTCTATCAATTCAGCTCTTCAAAGTACGTCCATAATGTTGAGACAAGGCAACCCCCGCTGCAGAGCAGTCGAGGAACACTTCTCAAAGCAACACTCATTATTCCATATCAGATAATTGCACATCGATCATTTCTGGGGGGAAATGGTTTAGATGAGATGGCGTGTGTGATAAGGCCTGTTTGTCAGAGTGTTCAAAGTACGAAAACGCTAGGGCCTGTAATCTTCCTCCACACTGTCGGCAGCAAAGCGCTGATGACATTCGATAATGCTGTGACACTATCACTGCCATGGATCTGATGGTTGCTTCACCACAGGCCATGTCTACAGATGCTGCACTGATGCACAAGGTTAACAGATTTGATTCACTCTATGGAGATAAGTGGCTAGAATATTACAGCGATAACATAATTATTCTTTGATTGCACTAAGAGCAGAAGGCAGACGCTTTCTAGATTGCTCGATATCCTTTCGATTAGTCTGATTAAAAGCTGTTTAATCGCATTAACATGAGGTCTAGATGCATTTACGTTGAAGTGCCATCAGGTTGTCACTGGATGTCCACTAAAGAAGGTGGTTGAGATATGCACAGGGGCAGAATAGGCTAGTGGTTACAGTAGGGATGTCCACTCCAAGCTGAAAGGTACTCAACCATGACTCTCTGTCTAACCCTTAGTGGCCCCTTAATAATAAGATACTATGGATGACAGTGCCTGCTAAATGACATAATAAGTCATATGGCACCAAGAGAAGTAGAACTGGCTACAAATAGTTGACTACTGATATTCGTTTGTTGGATATGTATTTGATTTTCAATACTGGCATTATTTTATTTCTTTACTTTATGCATGCATGTTTGCCCATTAAGCACTACTTTTTGAGTTTTGCCTTGGGAGACCCTACCAGGAGCACAAGGATCCAGACAACACAGCTCTCAGGATGGTTCCCAGAGAGGTCTTTTATAAATAGTTTTTAAAATCTGTAATTGTACTTTTACTTAAGCATGTTTAATTTAAAGTATTATTATACAGTGGTTATTCATTTAAATAGAAAGACAAAATTCCTATAGCGCCTAGGCTCTCCTCTCTACCTTAAATATCTCCACAAATATGTACTAGTTCCCTATAACCTACAGTATGTAACATTAACGAAGTGTAAACAAATATATACTGTAGAAAAAAAAACTAAAAGCCTGGCCAAGCCAATCAGAGAATACTAGAAAATAACATGTAAAGCAATAAATTAAATACAAAAAGTGAAAGTTGCATATGTGACGCTAAATAGATTTTAGATTTGTTCTCCCAAATCGTTGGCCGCACTACTTAGGGACACTTTTGTGTGCTCCTGGGGAAAAAAGTAAGTGTAGAGCCCAGAACAGGCATTGGTAAATATATTATAAATAATAACTATATATTATATTTTACTTGTAAAAATAGCAAAGCTACGATGAGTTTTGATCAATTAAAACAAAAGTAACTAAGTAGTGCTTATTCTGAGTACATTAGTAAGTGAGTAAATTAGCTACTTTTGACTTTTACTTTATTCAATTATTTCTACTGGTAATTTTACTTGAAGTAAGTATAAAACAAAATAACCACTTCAACTTTGGCCCTTATTGTACCTTTGTTGTCATGACAACTGTAGCTGTAGACAGCCACAGGAGAGCCATTGATGAGATTCTCATCATGGTGCCACCCTACAGCCATTTTGCCCATGCCATAGTAGGGCTCCTCCTTCAGCTGGTTCATAGCAGCTGGGTCCATGTAGTTCAGCAGCGTGACGTTGAACTGCGGGGGCTCCGTGCACATCTGGGGCGGACTAGGCTGGGAGGAGCCACGCTCCTCCTCGTCTTCAATGTGGTACCCAGACAGGCTGTGCTTCAGCTCAGCCACTGGCCTCTCCACCGCCTCGGCCTCTGCGCCGCTGCCCCCACACGTCCAGCCACACTTGGCTTCATGCGCAGCGTCCGCAGGGTCCGCAGGGACCACCGGCTTGGCCGTGGACGACTCCCCCTCCTCGCTGCTGCGTCTGGAGCCCGTCTCCCACTCCCCTTCCAGCTTGGAGGCCGAGCAGCAGCCCTCCTCGCTGTGCTTGGACTCGATGTCCCACTCCTCGCTGTGCTTGGACTCCGCGTCGCCCTCCTCGCTGTGGCGGGACTCTGAGTCGACCCCCTCACTGTGGCGGGACTCCTCGCTGTGCTTGGACTCCGTGTCGCCCTCCTCCGCTGCCTTCAGGTCCCGCTCCATCATCTCGCCCGCATTCGGCTGGCGCACATCTGAGCAGAAGAAGGTGTTGAGCTCCCACAATGCCTTGCAGGCCGCCCTCAGGTCGGGGTCGCAGCAGATTGGACCCTTGACATCGGCGTCCTCGCTGTGCCAGGGGATGGCGAACAGCCGCGTGTCCAGGTAGCGGTAAGTGTGTCCCGCCTGGCCCAGCAGGGCCCGAGACACGGCCGTGAACACGTCCCGGTCCCGCACGCGCACCAGATCCCTCAGCAGGCAGCCCTTTGACCTCAGGGTGAGGAGGGCTGCCTGCACCCGCCCATGGAGCTCTGCAGGCAGCAGGCAGGAGCGCCGCACGACCAGGCCCGAGTACCTCCTGTCCCACTGGGCACACACAAGTACACAATACAAACTATAATGTCTACACACAAGTACACACTATAGTCTACACACAAGTACACAATACGCACTAATATACTGTCTACACACAAGTACACACTATAGTCTACACACAAGTACACAATACGCACTAATATACTGTCTACACACAAGTACACAATACACACTGTGTACTATACTGTCTACACACAAGTACACAATACACACTGTGTACTATAC
>JAODLL010000018.1:5819488-5832094 GCA_026546735.1 Forbesichthys agassizii
ATACACACTAATATCCTGTCTACACACAAGTACACAATACACACTAATATACTGTCTACACACAAGTACACAATACACACTATGCACTATACTGTCTACACACAAGTACACAATACACACTATGCACAATACACACTATACTGTCTACACACAAGTACACAATACACACTATGCACTATACTGTCTACACACAAGTACACAATACACACTATGCACAATACACACTATACTGTCTACACACAAGTACACAATACACACTGTGTACTATACACACTAATATCCTGTCTACACACAAGTACACATTAGACACTATGTACTATACACATTACACACAATACTGTCTTCACACAATCACCATTGCACACAACAGAGTCATGAAGTAAAAGATACAATACAAATATGACTCTTATACTATATTAGTAATTATCACAGATACTTTAAACACATTAAGTAAATAAGAAGCTGGAGGATATACAAATTATTAAGATTGTTACAGTCAAGATGTGATGAGAACCCCTGCAGTTCTGACTGACTCACCAGTTGCTGAAAGCCTCGGTCTGAAGGTCCAAGGAAAGGGATCTTCTTGTCTCCCAACTCCTGCAGTAGCTTGCGCCTCTGTAGGTCACATCACAGGACACCATCTTGGTTAGGAACGGACCACTTGAAACAAGTACATTGCTATTGTAAAAGGTTTCTAGCTGGGCTACATGTCAATGGAGTACCTACCTGCCCATTCCCTTAGATATATTTAAACCAAACTACAACATTATACTTGATTAAGGGAAGAAACAGGAACAGTGACAATGTGAATGGCTTGGTGCCTTAAAGGTAAAGTCAGCTATTGCAAGCTTAAATGTAAGCGAAAAAACTTTGTCAAATATTTCACTGCATTTCGCTAGCTTACCATTCTCTGTACATGTTGAAAAGATAATATGATACTTCTACACAGCCCTGTCTCCGTAAATAGTAACATAAACAAAGTGGTGAACACCGCTCGTATCAACAAAGCCGTAGCATTACAATTTGTTTCACAATGCATTTTGATGTGTGAGGCGCCGCCGGACTGTAGTGTAGACACAAGACAGGAGACTGCATATTACTAGCGGTGGTTGTTTTAAAATATTGTGAAGTTAACAAAAACTGTCAAAGTAAAACCTTAAATATGTTACTACTGTAGGTCACCAATAGAATACCACATGAACCACATAAGAACACAACTAATAAAGAATGAATTGTAGTCGTTATAACAAATTACTGGATTTAAAACAGTGATGTCACACTGGATTCAACTTTGCATCTCTTGCAGTGACCACATCGCCACACGTCGTCTCACATTTTTTATTATTTTTAGAAGCTGCCGTGGGGCTCCTTGCAACCTTATAAACCCTTCATGTACCTTACAGACGTCATCTAATAAAACCTACAACCTGCTGGATGGATCAAAGTGCCTTTCATAGGGGTGCATTCCATTCTGATCTGTAAATCCAACAGCAACCAATGTAAAACTGCAATACTCAAATAAATTTTACGAGAGCTTCCAGGGCCTCCCTATACTGTGTTTGTGGGTGTAGGTTTGTAATGTGTGCGTACCCATGTGTATAATCTTTAACATGCTCCACACAGGTGCACAAATGAAGTTAGCATTTTACACCTTTTATTCGTGGAGGGTCATCAATCGGCTTAACCTGTATAAACCGGCTTGCATCAACCGCTGCACAGCTGTTACGCTTTAAGGAGATTAGAGCCTATTACTATACTGTATGTCTGCAAGGCTTTTACCACTGGTCTGTCAAATTTCCCAAATATAATGTACCAATGTGGCATGCTGTGTTCAGATACAGAAAGCCAAATGCCAAAATATGTTTTGCCTGTAGTGTGAAATAAAACATACAAAGTTCAGGAATAAAATATGGCTGGATCAAAAAGAGGACATGCTGCGAACTAATGGACAATAAATGCAAGAAGGATGAAAACAGATCCAATAAGAGAGAGCAGAAGAGGAGTAAGGCATCATATCTTAGAGGTTTGCCTTTGGGGATGCAACTTTACCTTAGGCTAAACAAGACGAAACCTGCTGAAAGTTTCCTTAAAGGATGTGTGCAAGTGTACGGTTCTTCAAAGTTAGTCTGGTACAAACAAAAACAGTCCTGCAGTGGATTGGAATCTACAAAACAAAACAACATGCACTATTCATGGCCAGACTATTTTCAAAAGGCTGCCAACAAGAGTGTGGAAGAAACTGACAGACTGACATACATTCACTGGTGTAAATTTTCTGCTCATGGCAGGAGCTCAGGATATCAAGGCTAGTGTTGTTTGGGTACCTGTGTGTGTGTGTGTGTGTGTGTGTGTGTGTGTGTGTGTGTGTGTGTGTGTGTGTGTGTGCGTGCACATGGTATTAGTATGAGTATACGTACCAAGTGTGTTCCTGTTGCCATGTGCCTCTGTACATGCACACACACACGGCTGGTCACAAAGTTCTGTTAAACAACATGAGGAACAACACTGTGCACCAAAGCCCATGTGTGCATTGGTCCACTTGAACCACCAGACACACGCCCGTATGCAAACACACATGGGCCGAGGATGCAGCTCCACATGCACGGCACCAGGGTCGTCACACACATGTCAAATACATCAAGACACTCAGAAATTCCACAGCAGACAAGCAGTTACCCAGAAGAACTGTGTCTGTTGGTCTGTGGAAAGGAAGGCACAGGGTGTGAAAGGCCTGCGTTTACACTCAGACCAATCCTATAATTCTGCAGACAACTCAGGGTACCCATGCCAACCATCTGTGCTGAGAGCTATATCTGATATTTTCTCTTTTAATCTCTCTCTCTTCCTTGATGGGATTATTCCAGCAGACAGACTGTTTATCACAGCACAATATATTAGATAGAATATAATTCAGTGCAGTTGCTTTGATCTGGAGCCTATAAGCATATGAAACTACTATATGTGTCTATTAAGTCAGTATAGTCCTTTCTTCTTTTGTGGATAAATTAAATAAGAAATATAAGCAATTGTAAGATAAAACAAATTTTGTCAGATTTCACCAAATACTGTATCACCTTGCAGTCTACTTTCTTACTGTTCTCTGTGCATGCTGATAGGTACTTTTACACAGCCCTGGCTACATTAGGAACACAAAAAAAGAGCCTTCGCAATGTACTTCCAATGTTTGGGAAAGAGCTTCTGTGGGAGGTGTACCCATTTGATTTGAGCTTGAATTTTTCTTGACTATACCTTTATTAGTCTTTCCTCAAAATAAACGTGTCAAAAACGTATTAGAAAATCACATTTTAGCCCACTGCCAAATGTTATATAATGTGATAAAATTGACCTTGTGGATAGCTATAAATATGTTGGTGTTGTTTTAGATAACAACCTGTGTTTTGAATCCCATGTTCAATCTTACATCTACAAAAGTTCAGTAAACACTGAACATGTTTTATTATTTTGAGAAAGCGTAATGCACTGTGAGGACCAAGTACTCCATAGGGACTTTGACTTGTTGCCCTCTGGTCTTCGCTTTAAATCCAAAGTTAGTAGGAAACAAGACAATGTTTATTTTTATTCCTACAGCAATTGCCATGGTTAATGCAGTTAACATTGTGGTTCATCCTTTGTAATGTTGTATTATTATACAATTCATGTCCCAATTTTACTATGAATTTGATCATTGTATCATTTATCAATTAGCTTTGTTCAATTTAGCGCATATTGAAAAAGTATGATTTTGACCATTCCTGATTTGGCCTTGTTACAACTAATTTTTGTCATTTGTGTTTCTGTGGAACTGGCTGCTAATTTCCCCATTTCAGACAATAAAGTTACCTTTAATAGTCAGCATCAATGGCTCAATATAGCACATCAATGGCTCAATATACAGTAGTAAGTAAGTTAAGTTAAGTTATTTATATGTATAGCACTTTTCTCAGTCACAAAGCGCTTCAGACAATAATGCAATGACAATGCAAAAACCAGAAAATTGCAGTAAACAATAAAAGGTGAAATACAAAATAAAATACTGCAGTAAAACATTTGACATAAAATAAGACAATATATTAGACAAAATACGATAATATAGCATGATAACTGTCAGAATCATACTGGAATCACTGCAGCCTGGATAATACCAGAGGTATAATATGTATCATACTGAATGTATACGCTGCAGAATAGAACCTCCCACCAATAGAGGGCAGTGTCTCCATCGCTACAGGTGTAAGTCAAACAAGGGTCTGGTTTCAAGACCAGAGGATGACGTGATGCGAGAAATCTGGGTAATAGAGCAGTCTGTTTACACAGCAAACTATTGGAACTTGTGTGACAGGCGCTTCAGAAGCTGTTTACTACAGGTGAATCAACTGTTTTGACAAGTCACCTGTAAAACACTTGCCTCAGACAGCAAGATCAGCCAGGCACATCAAAGACGTTTCCGCCCTGGCCCATTTGGCAGAGGGTCGTAGAATGTAGGGCGCTGGTGTGAGGAGACCTGAAGCTGGCAAGGGGGACGTTGGGGGGGTTTCAACCACCTGATGATCATGTGTAAAAACGGATGTAGTCTGTGATTATATATGCAGTATTTAAACTTTTCTGTTAATATGAAAATATATGTGCGCAAATGTTAATAATTTCAAAACTTTATTCAAACTGATTTATAGACATTATTATTATTTATTTTTTAGTAGTTAAAAGGCTAAGACAAACAATAAATAAGACCAATGTCTGTGCAGGGCCTTCAGTAAACAGGTTTAGTACAGCGCTATATTGTAGGGCCAAGTACAGTATGCCGCATCTGACTGACTCAAATTCATGACATGCTGTACAGGAACAGCACCATACCAACACACTGCAATACAAATGCACACCCTTCCTCACTTTACTACAACAGAAAAGTCCATTATTAGTGGAAAGATACAAACAATATGGTTCATGACAACAACGGTTATATTTGTTAATTTTGCAATGACTTGATTGGCCTTCGATCTGAATTACCTTCTGCCTGAAAAACATGCTTAAAAGAGGTTTGAAATACCAAAAACACTTGCATGCTTGCACACACACACACGCATAAAATATAAACAACAGAGCGCAAAACATTAAATCTCCCTTCTTGACATTTAGTTTATGGCCATTTGTTGGATTAAATGAGTAAGAGGACACCAGCACGTTTGTGTGTCAGACTCGGTGTGATGGCTAACAGGACTAGCCGGTGAATGGCTAACTGGAATGTGTGGGAGGCAGTAATGTGTAACACACACACACCTGGCTAGGCGCTGATCATCCATATTCATCATCTGTGAGAATGAGGTGCCTAAGCTGTAGTGCAGGTCATAGTGCATAACACACCACTTCATTACAGGGGTCCAGGTGTGAATCCACTGACCTACATCACCACTGGGTCACTGCAGGGTACGCACATTCACTGTTACCAAACGGACAACTAAACTAAAATAGTAAATATGAGTCATTTATTCATCAAAGCTGATTATAACAGTCTAATGTATGTAATGTATCATTCTGTTTTGCACATAAATCGTAAATGTACAGTATGTCATTTACAAACCTGAGTTGGGTCAAATTGGTTCAGCCAAGCCATGAATTGGATTGCATACATTTATTTTCATGCCACCTCCTACCAAAATAGTTTGTAGAATTTGCCCAATCGCACATGCATACACAAATATAATGTAGCCACGTTTCATTCATCTGGAATGACAAATAGCAGTGCACCCCCTCTAATTGTTGCTGCAGGCCCAAGGCAGCGTTGTTCATTTCACTTAGCGACAGGTCAGGGTGAGGCGGGACCATTAATACTGCAACATGTCCATCCATCTAGCAGAACAAGAGGTTGGGCACTGGGCACACCTCACAGGCTGCTTCCAACACACATGTGAGCACATTACCAGTGCTGTGGGGCAGCACAGCCAGCCATTCATTAGATGCACACATACAGCTAGCATGCAGTACACACACATGCATACACAAGCAGAGACATGTACGCGCCCCTGCATGCCCACACAGACACAGATACGGTAACACACAGTGGTGATGGACACGCACACTGGACCCACACACACCATCCACAGACAGGGAGATGAGGCTTGGTGGAGGCCTAGTCACACACACACACACACACACACACACACACACCAGGTACAGTACACAACAAATCACCCACTTCATATCCTCACCCATCACCTCTCTGTGTGCTTGCCATGTTCACGTGCACGTGCACACTCCCAAACACACATCCCAGTGGAGACAAAGCCATTAAAGCTGGTGTGTGATAGAGAGAGTAAGAAAATATCATTAGCTTATATTTTATATAAAGTCTGTTTTTTTCACACACACACACACACACACACACACACACACACACACACACACACACACACACACACAGATCTCCTGACAGGGTTGGAGAGAAAGACACGCACGTTTTCAGATCAATCACTCAGAAGTATTTACACATGCACCTGGGGTACAGGGCCTGGCTGACAGCTTGGAGCATGGCCGCTGCATTTAAGTGCTTTTCAATGTGTCTGTGGTGTCGACATCTATTTCACACTCATCCACACCTCAAAGTGGGAGAAAAAGATGTTTCTGTGACCTTTAGCAAGTGTCGAATCTGGAGAAAGGCAGAGAGAAAGAGAAAGATATTTAAGGGGTGTGCATGCCTTACATAACCTTTTAAATATCAAGGAAAGAACGACCTGAATAAGGGGAATCTTAGTTGTTGTTAGGTGCCGTGCCCATTGGCACATTGTCAGTACCTAATGGTGAGAGAGGTTCCCATATGATGCCAGCCAAGGATTAGAACCACTATTGAGTCCCCAAAAAATAGTAATTTTTCCACTTTACCTTTAATTGTTAGTTTGCGGTCAGGCCGTAATGTTTCCATTAGGATTAGGTCGATAAAGGAAAGGCTTTTAAGTTTTCACCTTCACATTACAGCTGCCTTTCATGAAGTCAGCTCTTTTCTGTGGAAGCAGCCATTTCAATGGCAGCGCAGGCCCTTGCTATTCAAGCAGGGGTCAGTGTGTCTGGAGGTGTGTGCTAGGCTGGAGGGTTTGAAGGGAGACCATAGCAGCGTTCAGGAGGGCTCTCCAGGGCGCTGTGCCGTCCTGAGGTGCAGTCAAGGAGAAGTCGGAGCTCCAGAGAGCTTCTCCCTCCCTCACCCATGCAGCCACACTTCCCTGCACCTCCCAACAAATAAATATGGCCGTGCAAAGTGCAGCCTACAACGAGAGGGACGTCCTACATCCCTGTCCCTAAGGCAGTGTCAAGGACAGACCTGGGGGGGTGGGGGGCTGGTCCTGGGGGGAGGATCGATAAGCAAGTGGAGCGTAACTGATCATCTGCTGGATGGATGGATGAAGGGAGGGATGGAGGGATGAAGGGAGGGATGGATAGATGAATGGATGGATGAATGGATGGAGAGATAGATGGATACATTACAAATGTATCCATCTCTATAATTAGAGAGATGGATGGATGATGGATTGATGGATGGATGGATGATGGAGAGAGAGATGGATGGATAAATAATGGAGAGATGGGTGGAAGATAGATGACAGAGGGATGATGGATGGATGGCGGGGCAGAGTAGCCACACACAGTAGCATTTCCGGTGTCTGAGCATGACACACATACTGATGCACATGCTGTAGACAATCTAGATATTTGTGGAGTCAGCCTGTCACTCCCTACTGTGACCTCTGTGTGACCACTGTTAGCCACTCTGACATATTCCATATTCATCTACTGCCATCACAGCCCTGCAGCAAGCAGAAACAGAAGCTATACTGCTCATCTCCATACAGGAGGCTTTGCCAACACGCCGGTGGAAGGCGAAGAGGACTTGTTGCGTGTCACAGTGAGTGACACGTGATCACATAGGAAGAGGCTTGTGTGTGTAATCCTGTACCACTGTTCTACAGTGCAAAGGCCCAACTCGCTCTGTGCAGCACAACACAGGCTGATCAAGCCCATCATGTGATGGGTTTGAGGGTAAATGAGGGTCTAAGAGAATGCAGTATCACAGAATCGGATGACAGTTATGACAATTATCGTGTGCAGTTTTAAACCTAATGTCACATACAGTATAAGCTTAGATATGTTGCTTCCAGAGCAGGCATCTATCATATTATCTGAAGATTCTCCTTCAGCTGCTGTAAAATCATGTGGATCCCATGCCATCTATCTTTATTATTATTATTTCATGTTTTTGTAAGAGCTGGAGTTAGCCTACTTGTCAAATTGCTGATAGGATCTTTCCCTAATCACAACTAGTAAATGAAATACAATGCATGGCATCACAAACAAGCTAGTAGTCTAAATCCAACTCTCTGAAATCACTTAAGCTATTAGATAAATGTTTGGATGAAAACAGATGTGGTCTCAACATCTAGGACGAGTGTAATTGTATCTGGGTCTGCAGCACAGCTTATCTGGCAATATCATCTGACCTAATATTAATATTACATTATTTGTGGAGGGGAGGGATGTCATTCACAGCTGTTTATATGATTGTCAGGCTTCCTTCCTGGAACCCTGCAGCAGATAAGTTGTCTATAATGGCATTAGCCAAATCCTTAAGTAAAGCAGAAGGCATTTGTCTTGCATGAGAAGACACCTTGTTTCTTGATTTTTTCTGCACTCATTGTGAACAAAGGCAAATATTCTACCAGGAATTGAATATCTTAATCCCCTTACACTCTCCCCAGTATCTTAAATGGTGACAGATTAACATCCTGGAGGTTTACAAACCCAGCCATTTGAAAATGTAATTGCTAGTGGCACACTGCATGCATGCATGTGTTTAAAAGGATGGTTAATGTTAAAACTACAGGAAACAAACAAACAGTAGTGTAGATGGATGATCCCCAGGCTGGGCCTGACCCAACACACATACAGTACATACCGGGACCTGTCTCAGCCCATTGACTGGGTGCCATGGTTACTGTTCACACTTGCTAATTATTACAGCCAATCAGAGAGGTTAACGGGGCGGAGCCTGGCCAGACCATGTTCTGGGGCCTTTACCAGCTGGCAGAAACAGAGGTGAATGCATTACACACTGGCCTCCTCCTCCAACACAAATAAAACACCCTGACGCCTGAGGTGTACTTAGCGCGGAGAGGAAAAGGAAGGCGAGGAGAAGGAGAAGGAGAGAAGGAGGGAGCATCATATAGTGTGATGTCCAAGTGCCACCTAGTGACAAGTCTCCTCTGGTCCTCCAGGCTCCAGAGGACAAGGGGGCCTGGCTCAGAAACACAGCCCAGGACACCTCTTGCAAAACACAGACGTGCTGAATACTGATGCTATTTACGATAATATTTACAGAAATATGACACAGTAGCACACACTACTATTTAACCAGTGTTCCTACTGTTGCTTTGGGCTGCCCGTGTTTATCTAGGGTAGGGGTGTGATCATGGTCAAGTGCTCTCATGCCTCTAGCCCGAGGAGAGGCGTCTCTGGGCCCCATCCCCTCATTAGCCCAGGTATAAATCACTACTGCCCAGAGGTGAGAGAGATGAGATCGTAGGTGAGCTTGAAATAATGCTTATGTCACACTGGGGCAGCCCTCCATTATGGCCGCTTCAAAAACTATTAATCTTGCTTGTAGTCTGTGGCCTAGAAATAATTACTCCATCTAACCCATGTAATACAGCGTGACCAGCAGGCCAGTCCTGGTCAATCTGAGGGAAGGGTAGGGTGTGTGTGTCGGTGGTGGTGGTGGTCACAAATTACCAGGCCGTCTCCAATTGCTGGGTGACGGATGTCCTGTTCTCTCCAACTGCGGCCTTTACACTCACTACACTGATTTAGATAGATAAGACTAGAACAGTACATGGATGCAAGCAGACATTAGGGAAGCTATACTGATCCAGTACTGTTAATGATTCATAGGAAGTATATTAGTAGATTCTATCTGCATCATGATATATAATGCATTGCATTTTACATCTATTTTATTTTCCACTTACTACAGTGATACTTGATACAGTGCTATCTAACTGTACACCATGTGAAAATATGTTCTCAAACTATTCAAATGAAAGATACAGTACTTCAAGTTAACAGGGTGTAATCCACCTGACCACATCCATCACCACTGCTCAACACTGCCCCCTATGAAGTAGCACGGCCACTGCAAGAGCCAGCTCCCCACGGCGGAGCCATCCATCACAGAAACACAACAAACACTCACAATAATAAACCGTGGCAACACAATAAAAGCGGCTATTGGAGAAGCACGCACAGCGGGCGTCCAGGAGCCTCCACAGGCCAGTCGGCCTCCATGATCGTCACAGGAAGTAGGTATGAGACGACACAAATAAACGCAGCCCTCCGGTGGCTGTCACAGCCGGCGTCGCAGGTGCAGATTTAATTAGACGGGGTGAAGTCTCCCTTGTTGTGGCGGGAGAGGAGGGGGTCTTACTGTAGCCACGCAGAGCCACTGCGCCGGTACACACTACATCCTAATCAGGCGTCACCGCGTTTGATCAGCCCACCAAAACTGGTCAGGGATGGGGGGGTGATGGAGGAGAGAACAAAGAGAAAGAAGCTGTCAGTGGGGCACAGGCACGGGGAGGAGGAGGATAGCTTGCCCATTAGCGGACTAGATCCCTGTATCCTACCTCCTCTCCTCCTCTCCTCCTCTCCTCCTCCTCTCCTCCCTTCCTCCCTCAAAATATTGGCTGGCAGCTGCAGGCCTGTTATTGGATGCATCACACAATGCCAGAGGTCTCCCACATCACAAAGCGCTGTCCTGGAATGACACACCTATACTGTATGTACACCACATGTAGACCTACCAATGGCTTTCATGAATTCGCAGTGGGCTGGGAAATGGATATTTAAAGCCGTAGGTGGCTACTTTAAAATATACAGTACAGTATCATATGACATTAAAGACTTTTTAGATACAATACAACACTCAGGTACTGTAGTGCTGCTGAGAAGCTGCTTGGCTTAGTGCAGTGTGATGTCTCCTCCATGACAGCAAGGCAGGCCGAGCAGGAACACACACACACACACACACAATCACGTGATGTTTACCGTGCCGTTTCTCTTCATATTGAATACATTAGCCAACTGAACGTCCTGACGAACACAGCCGAGTGACAAGGCCTAATCTGCTTTGCAACTACCGTGGCAACCGAGATTAGAGCCTAACAAAGAGCAGACGAGTGGGAAATGTCTGAAACCCCGGAACAGCGATACATAAATTAATTAAAGGACAAACATTTTTCAAAAAACAAGTGCAGAATTCAAGTTGGAACATCTGTCAGCGACTTAGCTTTCCAACATAATACCAATGTTAGAACATTTATACCCTTGAAGTTAATGATCCCGTTTAATTGACAGATGAGGCAAACTGACTGCAGCATCTTGCTGCGGTGACAAAGATAACCCCCTCCCCCCTTTACAAAATAAAAATATAAAGAAATAAAACCGTTTAAAGAATCTTGGCATTAATCCCCATTGTCGTTCCGACACAGCGGAGGGACTTACAAACACTGATAACGGGGGCTGTCTATTTCGGGGGAGTTACTGGGACAGAAAAACAGGCGCTCTCCTCCAACCAGCAGCTCAGATTAGTCCAATCTCTGCATGCTGCCAGTCAGCCAAGACAGTAGCCTGTCATCACATTTCATGAAAGTCCATCTCATGCAAGACCATGCCTGTGACAATGTCTGTGAGAAGGGCTCCCCTTTACAGCTGATAGTGGCTGTTTGTGGTACAATGCTGCTGCTGCTGGATTAGACGCTACGCACACACTGGCAAGTTTGAAGGGCCCTAATCCCACACAAGTTTTGCACATGCACAATCAAATGTGCAACACACTCACATTCCTGTGCAATAATGCTTGTTTGAAACATAAAACCAGTCTCTTTCCAGAAACGTGGCTATTATTGTAAAAATGACTTAAATCAGCATCAGCTAAATCACCTTATTAATAAACAGCATACTAACATAACATTAGAGGGTTCACTGAAAGATCAGGAAGCCAAGGAGCTAAACCTCTACGACTACAATCTGTGAATGAGTGAGAGAAGAGCACATCAAAAAGTTTGAGTATCTAAATGAACAAGGTACTAATTACTGCAGAGCAAGAGGTTACAGTGCTAATGAACAGAGGATGATATGCCTGAGAGCTTGTTGACAGCTCTGTGTGTGTGTGTGTGTGTGTGTGTGTGTGTGTGTGTGTGTGTGTGTGCGCGCGACTGTGTGGGTGTGTGTGTGCGTGTGTGTCACTCCACTTCAACTGTCCTGCAACAAATGACAGTGGTTGCCCTTGACACCACAGGGCCAGGGCACACATGACACAGACGATGACAAGTGAACCCTGGGAACTGTCTGACCCCTTGCCTGCCCCACACACACACATACACACAGTCATGCACGCGCACACACACGCACACACACATGCACGCACGCAAGCACGCACACACACGCACCAAACCCCCATACGCAAATGGTTGTTTTCAAACACACACACACACACAATCAAACACGTCACATTAATGCATGCATTCAAACAAACAAGCACACACACACAGAGCCCTGACATCCGGGGGGGGG
>JAODLL010000018.1:5832194-5877801 GCA_026546735.1 Forbesichthys agassizii
ACAGAACCCCCCCACACACACACACACACACACACCCCCCCCCCCACACACACACACACACACACACACACACACACCATCTCAGCAGAGGAGCTGTTTGGCCAGGCAGTAGACGTGACCCGCTGGCCTCCCGTCAGCCTCATCTCAATAAGCCAAGTGTGAAGCAGAGAAATCTGCCTATATTGTGATGGGAAGAGAAACATATAGGGGGGTTATGCACATCTTATCATGTGGTTGGCAGCCCCGGTGGATCAAATAATGGACTGTTGTGTGTGTGTGTGCTGTGCACCACTGTGCAGGTGCATGTGAAGATGGGGCTATGCCATTGGCTGACAACACAGTGCCGCCCGCGTGCAGCCGTCCGACGTGGAAGTCCGTCACTCAGGCCATGGAGGAGGAGGTGCGGGGAGCGGAGTGGAGGGGTTAAGCTCAGAGAAGACAGCGATGAGAGGCAACTGTCATGCACCAGTGCTCGCTCAGGAGAGCCTGTCTCCGCAAGAACATGCAAAGTGGGCCGCCCGTTCTCTGACATAACGCGCACACACACAGTCTTCAAGGAAAGGGCAATGCTACAACGTAGAGAAGGCTTGGTCTCTCTGACAAGGTGCCTTTCAAGAAGCCCGTGGCCCTCTACCATATGCAAGGTGAAGTCAGAATGACGAAACTGTAGGTTCACCGAGATGTGACCAGGCTGCCTGAAGCCACTTCACTGAAACACACATCACCGTGGAGACAGACATTTGATTTACAGTGATCAGAGATAATTTGTCCATTTTCACACCAGAAATAATCAGAACGGGCAGAAATAGCAGCGACAGCAGCGTAGTGGTAAACACAGTAATTGTAGAGTCCCGTTTTCTAAATATAAACAGCCCCACCTTGCTTTACACCAATTTCCAAACAATCGCAACCTCAGAAAGTTATGGGTAGGCAACGTTAGACGTGACACGGAGCCTACCTTCAGGGTCTGAAACGTATTAAATGAGTCCACTGGCCAAGGAGCTGGTAAGGTCAGAAAAATCTACCAGCCAAGTATTTGTTTTTACTTACTTACAATTTTACTAAATTGTAATTAAACATGTTCTAGTATTTCATTGGGATACTAAGGACAACTCACCACACCATAGATATGTAGGGCTATCTACTACCTATTATAGCCTACTTACTGTAGTCATTCTCAACTCTCCTCTCTCTCTACATGTTTATCTCCAAACCCCCAATGCTCACATTAGTTTATTTTTGCAGTGCTTTGTCCTTTGGTTTTAATTTTTTGAAAGCTTGGCTTAATTCTTTTGAATATTGCCACTGCACATATTTAGTCTGACAGTATAGCAAGTGAGGCTTTCTGGATACCATTCACCTTATTACCGCTCAATGTAATAACACAAAAAAAATGCAAACATGTATGTGGTCATGTCGGCTAATTCTTGACAATGTTAGTACACAAAAAAGTATATTTGGATGAAAAGAAATCTAGAAAAGGAAATGAGTGAGTTGACCAATCTCCTGATGATGGCAGTGTTAAAATGTGGTACTTTAGTCTGAACTTAAAGGAAATGTAACCTCTAATCCTTAAATATAAGTGCCTTGCAATAGCAACCATCCTATACAGGAAATTGAACCATTGGCCGTATTATTGCTTTTCTCTACCAAATAAGCTATGCAGCAAATGGAACCCCTAACCCTGGCAGTGTTAAGGCCTTGCTTTCGTCACTGATCTACTCTGGACTTGGTAATGGAATAACATGAATGTTCTTAAAGCAGGTAGAATGTCTGGTATTTTGTGAATAGGGGTTAGTAGCAAAGGGACTGCTACCAGTTGGCAAGGATAGACTAAGCTAATGCCAATGCTAAAGTTGGCTCCACCGAAGAGGGGCCTTTGCATAATCTCCCTGAGGCAGTGAGCTACACGCCAGGTGTTTTAACACACTTCCACCGCACACATTTATGGAAAAGAACTTATGATGTACAAATTAACAGTTAGAATTTACAGAGCCCTGTGAACATGGCCTCCTGTGGCTTTGGTGAATGAAGGGTTCGGACTTTACATCAAAACCAGATGCTTTTTAACAGTAGGTACTTCATTTTATTGGAAAGGTGAGTCATTACAAAGGAAAATAAATTCAAAAATAAACAGCATCACAATCTTTCTTCGCTACGGTTCAGGTGGCTATACCTAGTACAATTATTTTTATTGGCTCTAGTTAAAACTGGCTTGTTGGCTGACATATCTAACAGTATATGTACATAATGTGGGCTTATAGGCCAATGCTGAATGATCTGACTAATCACTTGTGATGTCCACACTGGAACTGACATGTCAAACAAGTGTATTGAACCTGTCGACAGTGGTTACCCAAGCACACATTGTAGGCCGTACATTCACATGCACACAATTCCTACAGCACATATGTGCGCATGCGAGCACATGAACACACACATTTGAGACAGACTATAGAACATAGCCGGGACTAACTAATGAACCCTCTTGTGGCTCTGGTGTGCACCTGAGGTTAGCGGGTCATCTCTATGTTTATTCAGCACCATTGCAATGAGTTAACAGCACCTATTGATTGAATTGTTCATTCTACGTCTTTCATGTGACGTGCATGACAGATGAAGCCTTCGAGGGGGCCGGTCGGACACCATGTAATGTCACTGCATCTGATGGCCGATCGTGGCGTGAGTTGCATTGCAGGTCTTGTTTGCAAATATGCTGACACAAGTTGAACCCGCGTGATCAGTGACATGTAGTGCTCCATGTAGCGGCTGGCTGACACATGAGCTGTCAAGGCCAGTTTGGGGAGAAGCAGTAAATCTCATGTAGGAGAAATTAGTTTATTACTGCATTCTAGCAAACTCCAAGAGAAACTTGTCACAGCTTTGAAAAGTGGGTAACCTAAAAACTATTCAGAATCATCATGAACTGCGGGAAGTGACTGCAGTCACCAATGAAACATGTTAAATCTTATTTAAGAGTCTAACCATTGTTAAGTTTATTTTATTAGTAATTCTCCCCAGCAATTTTCTCACAAACTCATATATTTCTCCATAAAACAATATGGATGTCAGTTTATCTTCACAATGTACATTGTATTCTGCTATTTTTATAGGCCATTCTCAAAGACAACAACGATGTCACTTTTAAGACATCAACAACTGGGACATTCCATCGTCTGTGCATGACTGTTCACGCATGAAGGCGCGTCTACGTTATGACCAGCGTTCCATCTCATAGAGGGCTGTGTGCTAATGCCTACCATAAGGCCATATCTGCTTTTCCATTTGAATGTTTAGCATGATCACAGACCTCCTCAACACACATGGGAGTCCCTGGCAGGCCATCTTAGCAATGTGCCCAGAGACAATGCAGAGCCACATTGTAAAAGTTGATATCCTCCCAGATGCAAACCAAATGTAGACATCATGCACCTTTAAAATGGTATACATTTAACACAGCCCACTATTAGAAAAACATTATAAACTCAAGGAGAGGCATGCACAGATTCTCACGTGAATCTAAAGATGCCACATGGAGATTCAGTTGGTCTATGACTAGCAGGATATGTTCAGTCACATGTTCAAGTCACACCTGGATATCTAATTATTCTATTATACAGGCTTTCATTTTGAAATGTTATTTTGACATATTATGAATGAATAGGCCTAATAATGACGCACCCACAATTTATTATTTTACCATAATAAAGTAAAAAACTACGTAGAGAATCCAAAGATTTTCTTTTATCACTCACATCTAATGTGTCACAAAAGCTTTGCCATAATCATCGTTAATAGTATTTTAAAATATGATTCTGACTGATCACCTATGCTCGTTAACCGATAAGATTAAAAAGTTATATTTAGAATGTAGCCTGAGTGTCCATGGCCGAATGCCGCAGGTAATCACAGCTGAGCCGAGCTCACTATAATAACAGCAAAATTACGCTTATAGAACTGTACAGGCAGTCTTGTATTGCAATACGAAATAAGCACCAGTAACAGATATCCTAAAAGCTAAGCAACACAAACATCAATAACCTACATTAGATTTTTACTTTGCTTGGGACTGTCACAAGTTACCGCAGAACATGTTATATAGCCCAGTGTTACCCCGCTCCACTACAAGAGATGTAGAGAAAAGAGGGCTCAGTCTAAGCTCTTTATAAATGTTATTATTTAGCACTACGGACAGCGCTTCTTATCCAGGTCAATTCACACATGTAAAACCGCACTGTAAAACATAGCACTGGTTGACTGATGATGTCATCACAACAATTAGCCTATCTACAGTGTAACAAGAACAGAGCAGATGTCAACAATGACTCAAGCAATGCTGACGGTGGATTTATTATCATTCACCACTTGCCATAGGGAAAAACTAAAAGTGAGCAATACTAGCAAACAATAGTAACCTACCATAATTTACGTAGCCTAGCTAGCGCATAATGTTATATTGAAGTGGTTGGTGTCCGACTTTTTTTTAAACATAAAAATGCCTCCAACCCGATGACGTAACATTTAATAAACTGCGGTTAATACACGGGTGCTGTTAATAGTCAGGAAATTACGGTATATCAAAAGTTGTTTTTTTTTTCTTCTGTTTTACAAACTTTGCCTTTTTTTAGATTTTGGATTGCTCCAGGAAAACAGGTATTTGATTAAGACCGTGTTCAAAGAGATCGTATGGTAGCGACTGCCGAGCTAGTGCCGAGTCTGCCGACACGACCCTAGTTTTCTTTTTTTTTATTATTATTTTTACAATGCCGGAAAATGCCAAATTTTTAACCAAAAGTATTGACCGGTCACAATTCTTATTGTCGATTAACGGTTAACCAGTTAACTGTGAACATCCCTGGTCGTTAATCGTAGTAATTTCTAAAATTAGTTCATCTAATTATATCTATTGATTCAATGTTGCTTTATTTATTACAATGTATTTCTGTTATCAGTATAGCACAGTTTACAGCAACATGCTGTACATGCATTGTGGGTAGGATTTGATGGCAGCATTATGTTACAGAGCAGCATGACTAACCAAGCTGATCTGTAAACAGCCCAGTCCAACTATATGAGCCAAGAAAGGCTAAATAGATGTGGGGGATGGGTTAGCACCAGACTAATCAACCCTCGCCCAACACTCATATCCGATCAATGAAAGACCTGGGGCCTAGGGCCAACACTATATAACACACCAAAGCTTCATATTCATTCATTGATTTTACTTTGCAGAATAGTATATCATTGAACTCCAACGGGGGCAAAAAACAGAAGCAGGGTGTGAGGTCAACCCTCCGTGGACGGATGTTTGCACAATATTGATGGCGTACGCAGAAAGAAATGACTAAATATCTAGATCAATAGCTCGTTTCCCTAGCCGCAACAGGCCGCTCCAGATGGAAATATATAAATACATTGTGATGGCTACAGGAGTGGCCCTAACGAAGAGGGCTAAATGCCCGCCTTAAGGTAAACTCTTTGATTAGCCAGGCCAGGGGTGACTGGCGGCCTGCTGATGCTGGGATGCCACATTTCCAATGGCCTGAGGATAGCAATACACAGGGGGGCAGTAAAGAGGCCAAGGATATGACAGGGAGCGGTGCTAGCTGACCTGCCTATTCATTTGGAATGATAATGGCTCAGGCTACATCACACTTAGCCAGCCATGTTCCAATAATTCATCACTTATTTATAAAAAATCTACCTTTTTCCACTATTGTATTAAACCTATTAAGCTTACATCACAAATGCATTTAGCACACTTGTAAACAGGAGCTAGGCCAATATGCCAACGTTAAAAGCTCTAACCCCGTGTGTTTCTGGTCAATGGAGAGGCACACACTGTGCATGGAGATTGTACCATGTGTATAGAGAGAGGTTATGTGCAGAACAGATCTCTGGGTGTGTTGATGACAGGCCTAGGAGAAACCTGCTCTTATTTACATCACACACAACATCCACAGCTCCTCGGCAGCCATAAATAGGAAGGATCCAGATCGTTGCCTGTTCCTTAATTAAATGAAAGCTGTTGAAAAAGCCCTTACTGTATAGCCCGCCCCATCCACACCTCCTAGTCACCACAGAACAAAAGAACAACACATGGAGCAGCCCAGTCCACAGATGAGGACCTCCCGGGCGACCATCCTGCCCGGCTCTAAATCACAGATTGCTAAACAGCCCGGTGGGTCCCTGCTGAAGCCCCCCAGCAGCAAGGCTAGTAGTCGCAGATCAACACCTCAACAGCAATAAGTAATTTGGTAGAGGATTAGCAGCATGATGGTCTGATCAATACAGGGTGCTCAGGCCATTAGGAATGCAGTGAGGAAATGGCCCTCCCTGGTAATAAAGCATAGTGTCTGGGTTCTCCTTCATTTGCTGACTCCATTAGTGTAATGGTGTCATTATCCACCACAGCCGTATATTTCTGGGCCTTGGCTTTTCACCGGCTGGACTGGCGGGGTCTGATGGAGCTGTGAGAGCCCCCACGCCGAGTGTTCCCCTGTTGTACCCGGGGTCCGGGTGTAAATCTATCTCTGTTGGAGTCTGCGTGCTGCCCTGCCTCGTCTATCCCTAACCATGTTTTATGTCAGCAGAACCAAACACTATTTCTCCATTATTGGCTCATTAATAGAGCGAGCAGAATGTAGTGTGGGTTAAGAAGTAGAAAAGGATGGCTGGCGGAGTGCAAAGCTGCTGAATGAGCTGAATCTAACACCCCCTCTCGCTTCCTACGGGACTGACATGACAGGACGCCGGCATTAGTCGCCGTAAATCGCTACCTTTACACTAATTCACTGGCGAACATTTTGTGTGGGAGAATTGATTAACCATGTCTGGGTATGTGGCCACATAATCAGCTTTTACCTCGCTAGTTGTTAATTTAACAGAACTGCCCAGGGAAACACAAACCATTTTAATGAGTGTTCAGGAATTAAATGCCCTAAACAGCTTGCACTGGCTGCCATAACCAGAGAAAACCAATGAGGCTGATCTGAGCGATGGGCTGGGCTGAGCTCAGGACCGCACAACATCTGGTGACCCTGTGTGATCATTACCTAGCCTGTAGCTCACACACACACTGTTTCCACACCAGCAGAATCATCAGCAGTGGACAGACTGCAAATCTGTGTCAATGACTAGTAGGACATACAGTAGGTCTAAAAAACAAGATCAATGCCATATTCAATGCTGTTAATCCATTCTATACCACGTTTATCAAGAGTGCATCCTGCTCTGATAAAACACATAGGGTAGGAAGGAAGGAAGAATATTTTCATAACCAATGCTTCCTTCCTATGTACCCTAATGCATTTTTGGGAAGATTAATACTAATGTGAAGTGCAGAAACTGAATGAAGGAAATACAATACACCCGGAAAGAAAATTAATTATAGGACTGTGTTCTGTTTGATATATAAATATGTGGTCATAAGCTCAAACATTAGTTTTTCAAAATTTCATTATTTTGTATTTGTCTGCAGGAACAATTTAAATAGCAGACATGATATGACATAGCATTCTCTGTTGCCATGGCTCTCTTCCCAATGTAGGAACCATATCATGTATCCAAGTGTACTAATTGAAACAATCCAATCCTAGCAGTTAGAAATTAATATTTTGCATTAAAATGCTCATATACAGTTAAATGTACAGTACACTAGCAAGTTACCCAAAACATGTGCTTACTCTAATAGGACTTTCATGGAGAATTGTGTGTTTAGATGGCTATATTTTGAATTAACTCGTATTTGAGAACATAAACAGACAGGAAGCCCATATTCACACACATCACCTTTTTAGAATTGTCATTAATGCAACACACTTAATTACATACATTTTACTTTACCGTACATAGCCGGTGCTCTGTGTATTTGACAATAAACATGGAAACAACTGTATCTTAAGTATGTTTCATGATAACATCACCCATTGTAATAACACACCATCCATTAAGAATAGATGTAGCTCCTTCTATTCAGGTTGTCCTGTGGTTTTCCACCTACTTTGTCTGCACATTTGCACTTGTTCATCCCTTTATTTCAACAAATAAATGGAAGTGTTAGCAATGCTGCAGGACTCCCAGAAGGCCAGCTGGATCAAGTTCTCTGTAATAGGAGCTCATCTGGTGACCATAGGGTCTTTCATAAACAGGAGGAGCCACATCCAACATACTTCCAGTGCTGTCTGACATGATCCAAACACATGTGCCATTGCAGAGGGCGAAATGAGGTAAGAGGGAGAAAGAGACGGGCATGCTGAGAACAGAGATTACTATAAGCCAAGCATGGCTGAGGATGCCTCGGGCACAGTCACTCTTTCCTGTCCAGCTCTGGCTGCACAAACCGTACGAGTTATTTAGCTGTACAGCATGCTAAACGCTAATAAAACAAGGTTTGCACGCAATGCTAACGCAAACCATGCATAAGGAGCCATTGTTAGCAGGTCACAGTATAGTGTCGCAGAGCTAGCCTTTACTTACGTAAAGTCTAGGACACACCGCTGGCTAACTGCATCAAGAGCCGCCTACTTGACAGGAGTATTTTGATTGACATGCACATCTACCAACTACTAAATGACCAAGTCAGAAGTTAAACTAACAGAGGAAATTGTTGAGAAACTTACCAACACTACTCTGACTGTTAAGTAGGCTGCTGTTAGTGCTTAAAATATGTATCAACTTAAGTTAGTCAATAATGCAGGCTACTGGACTACCGTTGCACTGGAATTACAGATACAGACTCCATGAGTGTCAATGATAACAGCCAATGAAAATCCACTTCTCAATTTCGGAAAGTGCTGTCGAGCTTATAGGAGTCAGATGTTCACCACAGAGTTGCTTATGTGACATAGTGCTAATGGACGGAAGAGGCTGAGACTAGTCACAGTATAATAACATCACAATGTGGGAAATGCCTACATTATATACATCTACAGTTGTAGCCCATTCACTTGGTTGAGCTCACATAACATAATTAAACACGGTCTCAGTCATTGCACACATGCACACGCACACACACTCTTACACTTATAAGCAGCTATAGTGCTATACTGCCAGATCTGAGCAGCTCAGACTTAATGACAACGTCTTATAATACCAACTTGGAGAATGTAGCATGTGTGTGCTTGCGTGTATGGTGTTGTGTGTACACACACACACACACACACACACACACACACACACACAAACTGTATAGTAGCTGCCTACACATACTAATGTATTGTATGCTGAACATGACACACAATGTCAATGGTAAAGATTCAGGGGCTTGACAGTAAATTACAACATATCAGATGTATATTTTCGTTATAAAATAGTGCTATATGCAATTATATCCAATACATGTAGAAGAATGGAAAAACAATGGAAAACACAATAAAGGAAACAGGCTAGGTTTGGTATGCATTGATATTCCCTGCTTTCCAGCCTCCAAAATGCAACTAGCACCAGCACACTTTGAGCATAAACGATTTAATGAGCGACAGGGCAGAGAATAAGCCTGAGCTAACGGAGAAAAACGCTGTCAATACCTTTCTTCTCTTCTCCCCCTCACTGTCACCCGATCTTTTCATGTTCCTGGAGTTCTGTTTACACTGCTTCGCTTTCATTTGCGCTACCACGGTTATTGTAGTACACTAATGAAAGACACCGTGCATATTATTTACATTTCTAACAGTAATTATATCAGCGCCTTTTCTGTTGAATTTAATAAGAACATGTCTTTAATCCTGAAAGTTAATCGGTCTTGTTTTATACGGAGAATTGTAAGGAATATTTAAGACTTTAGAAATAAAAACTACAGGTCCCACAGTCAGTGCGTGATGACACAGACAACGCTTCTGCGCTCTGTAGCTGCTGCGCAGCGCAGAGCAGAAGCAGTGGTACACCGATGTACATATCCTGTGAAGTGAGCTAATGCATGTAGCCTACGACTACATCCATAACAGACCCCTAACCTGGTAGGCTAATGTTATATGTGCTGAATACCTTAGGCTAAGTATGTTTGTTTAGTTGTTTTGTATTTTGGTGTTTAGTTGAACACCAACATTTTAAGTAAAATAATATAGAAAAAAAAAGTAATAACAATAACCTTTTATTCAATTTGTAAAAACCATGAAAATTATTTTTTTCTTTAAACAACTTCAAGAGTGCATCATGGGCTTTAACTGCATGAAGAAAAACATGTATGCTCCATATGTTTCAGTTTTAGCAAATCAAAGGCAGCACTTTCATCTTAAACTAGCCTGTGTAAAAATAGATAATCTTTGAACATACTCCAAAACGAGCCCTCTTTCAACTCACTCAGGCATCTCATATCCAGGTGATAATGTGAGCTACAGCCATGGGAACCTTTAGTACTGCAGCCTGTATGTTGTAAGCATATAGCCACTATAGTCACCTTTTCTGTATCAGAGACGCTTTGGTTTCTGGATAATGCGGAACGTGTTTTGCAGAACGCTGCAATGTGCTATGTCCGTTATTCCTGTCGACACGTGTGATCGGTGGGGTCTGGGCCACCTGCTCTATATTACCACTACATACTTTGATCAGTGTCTTCATTAGAATGCTTTGTAATCTCTTTATGGCAGAGCTGACCCAAGTGAGGCGAGAAGAGTGATTTAACGCACGTTTCCTTCACCTGTCTTGTAAAAAGCTCAAACACTTCTGTGTTCAAAGATTCCGGCGTCTCTGGTATCCCTTAGCAATTATTATTTTGAATACTATTTTTAATCTGTTTCCTCTTCACTTCTATGTTTTAAAGGGAAAATATGCTTATCATTTTATCATAATATAATTCCAATCTATCATCACTTACCATTCAAAATAGCCATGAATCAGTGACTTTTGTGCAGAAAATTTTCCTGAAATAGAACATAATTACTTATCATTATTATGGCAGGTAGCATTATCTGGGCCTCTGATCATGGCATCTAAACCCAGATACCTTCTCCAACAATTTGTCTCACATCCAATCAAGCTCTTATGCAGCCAATATTCCACTTTTCTTTACCTGCAGTATTTTAAGGAGGGTGGGGTCACCTTTTGCACACTTTTGGACTAGTGCTGAAGATGCATATATGCTGGTTGATATTGTTGCATACAGGCTCCGGGTGACCCTTCTACACACCATCCTTATGTGATATAAGGAGCATATAAAGAAGCAAAGAAGGAATAATAGGTGAGGAGAGTGCGGTTCGGTAAAGCCACATACTAGAGACAGAGACAAAGACCACTGTATACGTGTCTGTATTAAAACCAGAGCTTCCAGCCCCAGTAATCACCCCCTCATACTGTACTTGAAACTCAACATGGCCTGAGATATCAGAAATTCAACAGACGAGCTCTTTTGTAAGTAATTACATGTTTTCTGCGCATGCTTTTATATCGGGCCACCTACACTTTTATTATTGCGTTATCAAATTGGTCTGCGGTTTCTGTATGAAAGAGGGGAAAAAAACTACTGGAACGACTGAAAACAATACAGCCTAGGCCTGCATTGTACCACATGTGAACTCTGCTGAAGGTACTTTAAAGAAAAGCTCACCGCAGCAGGAACTATCCACAGCATATCATGGTGCCTCCATAAAGAAGAGCCCTTTTCTGATTTTTATTTGTATTGAATGACCATATGGAGCAAGTATGTGCCTTCGCTGCTTGCTAACCTTCAATGCTAAGCCTGAGGAAACTTATTTGTCAGTGCTATAAAGCAGATTGCTGTCCAGTGGTTTCAATTAACATCAAAGGGGTATTCACAGGCAGTGATAGTTATATCAGAACCTGAAATGTATTATTTAGGCAGTGCATTGGAGTCTTCCCTTATATTTCTTGCTGATTTTATGCATTCCACCTCTTCATCTGCCTTGTTTTACATCTGTACCCCCCTGCCTCAGCCCTCATTTGTCACACTAGGGTACCTGGCTCTCACGCATGGCCTATTAGTAAACCTACAGCTCTGTAAGAGAATAGCGCCGCATAGGAACAGCCACTACTGTATGTCCTCTGTGGCATGAGAGGCAGATTAGGAGCTCTGTTCCCACCGAGGTCATCTATAACAATACATTATGAGATTATTATGTTACGTTATTCTGATACATTATCTCGGTTTTTGTTTTTGATGAAAACACACAAATTGCTTTTCTGTGTCAACATACAGTATCATATTGGCTGTTATCTGGATGGAGATGCTGAAAAAGAACTTCACTTTGTTATGAAAGGCATAAGGGACCAAAGTGCCAAGACTGGTTACCCCCCGTAATACTTTTTTATATGAATATTGACATGGAAAGGCATGAGAGCAAGTCAGAACATTAATCCTTTCTTCAATTCCCTATAAATGAGAGTGAAGCTTAAAGTCGCACTGGGACAAGAGCTTTTCTCTTTGAATGCTTCAGTGGCCCTTAGCTGGAATGGCGCTAAAGTCCTCACAACCCTGTGGACGAGGCTTACAGAGCACAGAGGGTCCTATAAAATGATTCACAAAGTACATACACCATTCAGTACATGTTGATAAAGCCTCAATAAACGATCACATAGGACCACTGGAAAGAGCTTTTTTGGTTTGTGAACAGAGGGAGCGTGCAGCCTTAGTCTAAGATGCGGTACACCTCCCTGCCCGGGATCACTTCCAGACACCGAGAGAAGGAAGGGCTTTGCTATTGCTGTGATTTGAATACCATGATTACTGAGCAGTTTTATAGGAAACCTATTAAAAGGTTTGCCATACAAGTCCTGTTTAAATCTCACGCACATCAGGCTGAATGACATTATAAAACTCTATATACTTAATCTTGAGTGATTGTGTGTGTGTCCTTGTGTGCATGGCTGTGTGTGTGCGCGTGTGTGCGTATGTACAGTGTGTGTGTGTGTGTGTCTGTGTGTGTGTGTGTCTTTCTTGTGCACCATCAAAGAGGATGATCTTATTGTAGAGACATAGATGACCCCATTTTGAGGGGATGACTGTATCCTGTCAATCAGCACCACACTGCAGATTAATCACACATGGTTCCGTATGCTACAGTACAGTACCATCGCCAAGACTGGACTTAACTAACAAAGACATCACATATTTTAATTTGACAAAAATGCACAGTAAGATCCATATGAATCCATGTGAGGTGGACACAATGGCCTGGAGTGATCCCTTTCCATGTTCCACCTGTTCAAATCAGTGTTTATAAAGTGTCAATTTATCTCATTAGCACTCTAATTACCTTAAAAATACATAACATCTGCTTTGATCAAAATCTGATCAAAGAGACCCTGAGTGAACAATGGCTGAAATTGCAATAATATGAAATGTAAAAGTTCAACAAATATTAGAAGGGGTCCCTTTGAAAGGAACTGTTCCACATTAGCTGCTTTTATTAGGGCTTTTCTGGTCTTTAATGTGCATGTTTTCCCCCTGAGTCAGTGTTGCCAGGTTGAGTCTTTGTTGTTGGCTCTGTGCTTTAAAGCGAAACACTCTGCTTACAGTACAGTACACACGGCCCACATCTTTTACTAAGCAGCTACATGTGCTTCAGAGCAGGTCAGAGGTCATGGCAGGATAACATTCACGTACTCTCCTCAGTTTGATGTTGTAAAACCAGAATTACAAAAACCTTGTTGTTCTGGGTTTGACTGCTCATGCCCCTTCCACATGTGCATGCTACAGTAAGTAGCTAGCATTTCTCTCTACCCCCACCCCCCACCCCCCCACTCCTTGAACTCAAATGACCCCTTCACAACTTATTGACAACCAGAATTATTACCTGTAAATTTAGGATTGTAAGTATTATTATTAGTACCTAGTATTTCTATATGTTATAGTTTAGTAGTAATAGTGTATATTCAGTGCAGTGCTAAGTGCAAAACCCAACATAATTCAGTATGTGCCTATATGCACTGTATCCTAATGATATAATAATATAACAGTGTGACCAGGTTTCTATGATATAGTGGGTTAAAGTTGGCTCATGACCATGAATATGTCTGTCTAGGCTACTCTGTTTATCCTTCCTCCCCACATGAGCTGGTGTTGGTGGAGTGTGCTGCTAGTGACAAGTGTACTCAAAGACTTCACACCACACGTGGCTTCTTTCACTCTTCTGCCTAGGACTCTGTCTCACCACTGGACACCCCCCTGCTCATGCTGAGGTCAAAGGTTACAAAAATGTAATTTCCTACATCATTGAGTGGCAACCAAAATTGGGTCCTCTTACTGTAGTCTAGGAGTGCTATACTTTGGTTTGACTCACAGAAACCAAAAGAACCCCTCTGCCATGCATGCAGAGGGGTTGAGCTATGAACCACCTCTTTACCACATAAACAACTTAAGCACCACAAATAAACAGAACAACATGAATAAACATTATATCAGAAACAATATGTGAACATCTTGATATCATTAAAAAAGCTTCTTGTGGACCATTAGGGGGAAATGAGGCATTCTTGATAACTGCAGATGTTTTTTAGTTGGTGACAATAAAATCTTAGTTGCAGAGAGAAGCAAAAAATAAACACATACAAAAATAAATGCAACAAATAACACTGGTAAAAGAAAATGTTGCTATTGTCTGTATGTGTTTTCACTCACTTGTCAGAATGAACATATTTGGCCTGCAAAAGTCTATGGCATCTGGAATCACATTTTCCCCACAAGTATTTTTTATCAAGAGTGTGGGATGATGCTGTTTGTAGTTTTGTCAAAAATCTTGACCGAGATGATTCATGCACACTCACGCTGAGGGAAGAATTAGATTAGTTAGGATGTAGCCCTAATTTTCGGAACATTATTGAAAAATCTTTTCAGACACAGCCCCACGTGTGTGTGTATGTTTGGCCAAATATTGACCGCGGCTTCTGCTTTTCCAGAAGCTTTGATCCTATTTAGCCCTTTTCTTCTGTATATGTGCTGTGCTCGATGGGACCAAGCTTCTGATTGTGTGTTATATGATGGCTCGTGCATAGTATCCCAGATGTTGGTGGCTTGGTCACCATCATCATAATAGTCATAATCTCTAACCGATACTAGTATGATAAAGTGTGGCTCTGATTGTGCATTTACAGATTACAAGATCTTCTTATCGTTGTTACTGTAGCTGAATGTGACTACATACAATATGTAATTAAATGTGTTGTAGTGACATCACTGACTTACACAACATTGTGACCTCTAATCTAACGTACATTAGAAAAATAAATCCCACACACCTAGCTAATACTTATCACACAGCAGTTTCCTGACACCAAAGCAGTCTCCAGCCATTATTTGAAGCCATCAAGTGGTTTTACATATGATGTTGTTTTGCAGTGAGGGGCTGTGCAAGATTAATAAAGAATGTGTGGCCATCAAACTGTGCAGAAGACAAGCGTCCAAACACCGCTGCTGTCTTATAGCAGCCACAGCTTTTTTTCACACATGTAGATCATACATGTAAAGGGCCCAGGTTTGCGTTTCATGGTGTCAAAGGCAGCTCTTGTCTTGGCCCACATCCCGAACCCTTATTTGTATTTTGTAAAATAGGACAACTATCCAGTGCCAAGCACCCCAGGCCCTTTGATACGTGCACAGCCCAGCAGTGGGACTGCTCCCTGTTCAGCTGGTACACAGATGTGCTGTGTGTGTGTGTGTGTTCGTGTGTGCATGTGTAGATGGCGTCCGCTATCTGAACTGAACACGGATTAGTGACTCTTTTTTTCTATTACTAATAAATAAAGACCAGTGCATGCTGGACTGTGTGTGTGACGGCAAAATAACATACCACTAGCCAATCAGAAGCAGGTGGCAAGGTTTTGCTGTGGAAACTGCAGTGCTTATCATAAAATATCATAAAATATCTGCACTTGTATCTTTAATTGTGGTCATGCGTAGTTCTCGGTTTTTGGGGTTAGAATTGTTTTATTACATCAGACTGGAAACAAAACAACACAGTTATAATTAGAATATAGAAATGCAAGCACACGTTTTGTTATGATGGACCAGCTCCGTGATGAAGTATTTGATGAAATATGAAGAAACACTTGGAGAAAACATTGTGTATCCAGTTGACTGGGAGTTACATTATAGAACGTTTTAGAACGTCTACCTGGTAATGCTATGATTCAAGCAGTTTCATTTCAATGATCTTTTAATCTATCTATATCTTAGACTGATACTTTTAGTACTGTACTGATAGTATTAGTACTGTATTCATGCCATTTACTCTGTGTGGCCAGAACCTATAAGATGGTGGCTGTATGTGTGTAAAAAAATAAGTTATTATTTGTCTGAAGCATGGGTGCACTGGAAGACTGTTTATTAGGTTACAAATCCAGCTATATTTCTATAAGGCCTCAACAAATGTATTATTACCTATAATTAGATTTTGGATAAATACACACATATCTCTCAATATGTAGTATAATCATACCTACAGCTGTATTTATGTACAGTACTACCTCAACAGAACATCCTAACTGTATTTCCATTGCTGACAAATGGGCTGGCAAGTGGATACTGATCAAGGCCATTATATTGTACAGCAGACAAAAGGTGCTCTATGTGGCCTGTATCTAGAAGGGGAGATCATGATGGGACAAACATAATGACACACCCTGTCTCCATAATTCAGCATGAACAGAGGCATTAACACACCCCTTATTTCTCACAGTTAAATGATACATGTCACATTGCACAGTGCCTCCATATGAGTCAGTCTGTCCAGGTGTTTCAGGCTCTGAAGTTTGGCGTGTCGTCAAGTGGAGATCACAGAGATAAGTTATCATTGATAATGACAATCTGTGATTTACGCTTAAGATTCAAATATACATTTTCCTCACTTACTGTATTATATATTAAAAACATGCAATGATATGCTCCTGCGTTCTAAACTACATACGGTATGTTTGGACTGGCAGAAAACACGAAGGCAAATGATTACGTCATTGTTAGACTTTGTTCGAATTTGACCTGTATCCTTAACTATTGCAATAAACATGTATAAGTGGGTTACGATGCATATGAGGGTTCAGATGCAAAAACATTTTAAAAAGTAGCAATTTTTAACTTAAAACAGCAATATTTTACATTTTGGGTACATTTTTTAAACTTTTAATGCAATGAAAAGGCTATGCGTCACTAATTTTTAAAAATGTATTTTCCAAAAACATAACACATTAATTAATTATTGCCAATTAAATTAAATATAAATATGACAGATGGACTACTATTTAATTATACTGTAAAATAGTAGAAATGCCAAAAGAGTCCTCTAAATGTTATTGTTTTTGTACTTATAATGTGTCACATTAAAAAGGGACAATTAACAAACCAGCTTTGTATCAATAGGCCTACTGTAGATGTCTGATATGATCTGTTGGTAACTTGGCCCTGCTGTGACCCATCCAACATGTGATTCCAGTTTCATACACTCTAAATCAACAGCCAATAAACAGCCCCAAGAAAAGCAACATCCCAATCTCTGGCCCACAGAAAGCATAAGAGAGCCATTTCAAGGCCTTTCCCAAAACCCTCAGCTCTTGGTAATTAGTCAGCAATGGCAGATAAAGTGTGTGATTGTGTGAAAAAGCGTGTGGATTGCAGACTGTGGTTTAGAATGGCAAATTCCTCTGGGAGACACAAGTCTGTGACAGAAGGAAATGCCTGATTTAAAGGCGTTGAATCAGTAAATTACGCACTCCAAGAGACAGCACTGGAGTTTTTAATTGCGAACATTAAATTACAGAGTGAAAAGATGCAGTGCGTATGTATTTAGCAAGAGACAGACACACGGTTGTACTTTTGGTTCTGATAAGTGTCAGCATCTTCAAGCCATCTAGCCGCTGTCTGCCAGCAATTTAGCTGAGCATGGTTTGTGTTATCTAAGTACATGAGAATATAAGTTATTCAGCTAAAGTTTAGTCAAACTTCTTGAGTACATCCTTTAAAAATGTATTTTTATTGAGTTAAATGTAATATGCTTACAGTCAATTGTTTTGTTAGTGGTAGTATTCAGCCTTTTGTATGTTGCAGTGCCGCTACTGACTGTTTTGAACTGTTTCCATTCCACACTAAAAACGTTGATACTCACCAAAATGACGTATGTACAGTAGTTGTTTATGCTTGTTATAGTGGCTGTGCTAATCTTTCAATGGCATCAAACAGATTTGTGTCTCTGTTTCTGGCTTGGCAATGGTATTCCGGACCTGCGCTGATCACTATGTGGACAGATGCAAGTGTGTGTGTGTGTGTGTGACGTGTGGTGTACATTTGCATGCAGCTTTGACTTTAGTGCGCACACAAGTGTAAACGGTTGTTTCTGGGTGTGTACAAGTTGCGGGGCAGAACTATGTAATGTCAACAAACAACAACACAACAGCAAACAACAGTCACGCTGGATGCCTCTGCCTCTGCTCCGCTGTAATTACAAGTGCAGGGAAACGCGAGACCTGCGGTGCCTTTACCAGTACAGCCCAGCAGTTCACAGAGGCTGTTGGGATTACAGGAAGATATTGAATGGGGTGCGTCTTTTCCCTCTGGATGCCACATGTCGCCACTTGCCTGACCCCAGGTCACCCTAGCCACTGTCCTGACTCACCCTGTGTGTGTGTGTGTGAGACCATTGTTTGTGCTTGGGTGTGTCTGTATCAACATGTGTATGTTACTCTTCAGTAGGTGTGTTAGAGTGTATAGGCGTTCTTGCATGTGTGTGTGTGTGTGTGTGTGTGTGTGTCTATACCCTTGGGTGTTGCTATGCTCCAGTCTTTGCTGCCTCCTACTGGCTGGGTACAACACTGCGACACATGCTGGTCTTTCTGTTGTTTGAAAATATGAACAAATGTTTTGCTGTGTACTCTACACAGCCATGTCACAAATATACAGTGTTAGTGTGCATAGCAGTGCAGATAATGTTGTCTAATGTGATTCCTTAATGTTTGATTGATCTACTGTAGGCTACTACAAGTATATTCTGAGAGCTAAAAGAGTTTGAACCAAATCATATTCTGACGTTATGACAATACTGTAGATATTACAGCAACAATTAACAATGTCAGTGCGCATGAATCTGGCATAAATCACACTTATTTTTTTTCGTTAAGTTTCCATTTGTCGCTTTCTGTAGAAACATGCGCCACAGTGAATGGGTTTCAGCCCTACCACCATGTCTTGGCATGGGAGTACATCTGAGACAACGTGTAAACAGTAAACCATAATCATATGTACCCTAAACGGAGACACGACTAATCTAATCCCTCCCTGCCAAAAATCACTAGAAAATGTTTCTGTTTTGAGAAGAGATCAAGATGGGCTTGTCGCTATGGATACGTCGCGTTGTGGAAAAGATGGAGGAGAGACGGGTTTCACCCGATGTATGGAATTGATCAAGTTACAACGCAGGCATGCTGCGTTTCACCCCAGGAGGGCTGCTCTGCGGGGGGTTATTGGGACCTGTTAATTGCCCCCCCCCCTTCCCCTCCCCCCTCCCCTTTCCCCCGTCTCTGTTTCCCTCACCGGCACATCTCAGGCCTGACCCCTGGGTAACTTCTCCATGATAGATATCAAATGTAACACTTTAATTGGCTGCAATAAAACAACACAAAGCCTGCTTTGTTTTCCAAACATCCTGGCCAAATAAGGGAGTTCACCGCCAGCGTCCCAGGCCTCCGGGGCCGAGGGGAGGTGGGGGCGACCTTCTCCCGTCCCTGCTCCGCAAGCTAGCCACAACCCGCACGCCGGTGGGGTCGGTCAGGTGGGTGTCGGTCCGCTGCTCCTCCAGTGGCAGTGATACGGGGGGGTAGAACCGCGGACAGAACGGTTTGCTCAGCAGACTGTTGCTTTGGTTTGTTTGGAGCTGCGGTCCTAGCTGGAATATGTAACCACATTCCTTCCCCTGTCCCACAATCGGAGTGTGCTGCCAGATTCTCTGGCAACGAGGCCCAGAATTAGGGCCAGTCCTCCTGCTCATCCCACAAAGCCTTTCATGTCCCAAACCGCAGCCTGAACGAGGCGCCTCGGTTTCAACAGCAGCAGACCAGCATATGTTTGCCTAATTCCTGAGACATGATGACAGTGGTCTCCCAGCCACGGAAAGACGGCTGCAGTTTTTTCTTCTTTCATGCTACACTTTAATTATTATTTTCTGTTGTTGATGACTTCCAATAGTTACACACCACATGTTTTCTCATTACATGCGTTTTATACGAGCACCCCACCACTGCCCTCCTCCGCTCTCCTCCTTAGTCACCCGTTCCTTCCCACAATGCCTTGCAAGTGCCTGACCTTGGGAGGGGATAAACGGCAGGGAAGGCTTTTCATTGCCCAGTGGGAGACCAAATTACGGTTGAAGCATTACCCACAAGCACTTGGTGGAGGGCAGGATCACAAAGCCCAGAGATGGACACACTCTTCCTGACAAAGGTCAGAGGAGCAGATTTACCCAGAGCAACGCCCCACCTCGTAAAGAGAGGGCGTCACACACAACGCCCAGAATCACACCAGTTTACCCTTTTGAACTTGTTTTAATGCTCAGTGATGCCTTTGGATTGTACAATCCCAACCTGGTATGTGTGTGCATGTGTGTGTGTGTGTGTGTGTGTGTGTGTGTACGCGTGTGTGTGCATGTGTGTAACAAGGAGTGATTCTGCTTATGTTCAGAGTCAATCAAAAGGATAAGTTTGTCATAATTGTATTTACAAAACATGTATGTTGCTTTTTACTACACGCATTAGGAAGAGCAGAAACACTTTTGCTCTTATCTGGAAACCACACTCCAATGTTGTCCACAAATAATTATACAATAAACCACAGAGCCACAAAATAATGCTAAAATAGGCTACAATTAAATATCAAATAAAATATCAAATAAAATCGTAATAATAGCAATGAAACTCATTCAAACAAACAAACAGAACTTTCAGTGTTGGAAAGTACCAGTCTGCTGCCCACTAAGACGTGTCCTTACAATGAAGCCCCTACCATCTTTAGTGTGTGGATACTTACTGATAATACTGTGGTCACAGATTAGAGGTCTTCACGGGTTAGGCTTGCTATATCTGTCTATTTTCAGCTATCTGGCCAAGCAAGCAAACATTTCACTGACGTTAATAGCCTCTAAGCTGCTCCAGCGACACAGAAAGCAGAAGAAAACACTGAAAACAATTAGAATAAAGTTGTGCATAACGGTTTGCTTTGAACCCCCATTCATATTTTTATATTTTCTGCTCTTATTCCTCTTATCAGTGGCCCTGGTCTCTCTCACCTCAGGCCAGGCTTTGGGAGTGAAGGCTGCTTGGCTCACATAGAGTGCCTGTGGCTGTCATTGCATGTGTTTAGCCTCACCACCAGTTTCCTACAGCTTACTGCGCCCTGCTATCCTCCGAGATGGCGTGTGACACACACTTATCCTGGGCAAATCTATGCGTCCCGGCCTGCCAAGTCAAACAGCCCTCTGTATATCGCTGACGTCTAACCCAATATCTTTGGACTTTTAGAGCCCAGTGTTTTCTTTTCCTCACAGCTTTTTCATGTACAAATGTGACCATAGTTTCAAATACTCAATCATTAAATTCTCAGCTCTGCTTGCTGAAACATTCAGAGTTTATTTTATTCCTGCGCATACAGACAGCCGCAATACATTTTTAGCAGCTATAGCAGGGGCCGTGTGTATTTTAACATGCTGACCATATGTGGCACACTGACCTCTCCCATAAACACAAGTGTCTGCAGTGCACACTGGGTATGTTTCACTGGTTTGGGAAGGGAAGAAAAGAAAGTCAAGCTGCAGCAGCTCTCGCTTTGAGGGAAGATGGCCAGGCTGTTAAAACTCTGCTGACTGGAGTCCAGTCATTAGTTAAGCCAATAGCTTGTCCCTCTGTTAAGCAGAAGGTTGATGGAATGAACTTGAAAAGGCTTTCCTGTCCTTAAACTGTCAGCGAACGATGAACGATGAAGTCCAAATATATCGACTATAGAGATTCAAGTTCTCCTCTCATTGTCCTAAATAGCAAGAATGATACAGAACAGTATCAGACTAAGTGGGACAATTACTTTTCCATGACTACAAGGCTCTTTCCCATCAGAACAGATAGCTGGTCTTTGTGTCATGGGGGTCTTTGATTGCTGTGTGTGGGCAGACTTGAATGCTAGTTTCTCTAAGAGGGCCCTTGGGATTTGGGGCCCTATGAGTGGAATGCCCCCTTTACCTGTAGGTATCAGGTGTTGTCACGCTGGGGTGGGGGTAATGACACATGATGTGAGTGGAAGGCTCCTGGGGGTAATGAGGGCTGGAGGATGCCGCCATCTTGGCGGGTGGTCCCCCCAGCCCGTCCCTCGACACTGATCCCTGGTGCTCTGTGTCTGGGCCTCCTGACGCGAGACGGCCGGCCCCGGCGATCCCTTCTCTCCCCGGCCTGGACAATCAGATGGGCTTCAGTGGAGACTTGAAAGTGGCGCCGGCCAAGCAGGCTCCCAGGAGCGACCTTTGTGTACTGTAGGCATTTCATCACATTACGCAAAATGAAAGGCAATAAGCTAATTACAAGCCACTGTGACCATGCAAGCCATAAATGCAAGTAAATACACAATAAACAGAATTGATTCAATCCTTTCAACGCTAAATGAAACACTTGTCAACGCCTGGACCAAAATAGCAACCATAGTTTCCCAGGGCAACAAAAACAATTAAAATATCCAATGAAGTTCCTTCAACCGACATAAGCTTGGTTGACGCCACATCTCGATGTTTGGCTGTAGATGGAAGAGGAGAAGCACATAAGCATTACCCTTAATGACATACTGAGACTGTTGTTTATTTGTTCCTCGGTTTCCTTTTTGCTGTGAAGAGGCTTTTGTGTGTATGAGCTTCTTGAATCATTCAGGGCAGGAGGGATGTTTAATGCATACATGCCTCCTAAAAGCAAGCACATTAGGGAAGATACTGAAAATGCAAAGGGTTTGGTCAATGTTTACTAATTCATAATGCTCTGAGAAAAGCAACGTCTTTTAGAGCAAATCCATGTTATCATTGGAGAGGCTCTTCCACTGGAATCATTTTCTAACAGAGTATGTCTGGTTTAATGACAGTTTGAGGCGCTGTTGTTTGAACAGCCATGTGATACATACAATGTCATAGGGAATGGGTGGGGGTCTTCACTGTCTTGTTGTGAATCTTACATTTCGAACACAATATTATACAGACTGTTATCCCTGGAACCTGTGGCCCCTTTAGACCACATTTAAATTAAAGTGGTAGTGTGTAATTCTGTTTCCACTGTTATGTTTCCACTATACCAATAGGACGTTTGTTAAATACTTTTAACGAAATTGGTTTCATGGTAGACCACTCTAAACTAAAACAGTGGATGAGATGCCAGTAACATCTCTTCCTATTAAAGGTACGTTCAGTCATTCTTGCTAACTTTGAGCTCAAATCAAATTAGTATCACTCCTCAGTCCTCCGTGGCGCCGCATCACACATCCAAATGTATTGTGAAGCAAAGCGTAGTGCTACGGCTTTGTTGATACAAGCAGTGTTAGCCACTTTGTTTATTACGGAGCCAGGTACAAGTATGGGATAATTGTTTCAGCACGCACAGAAAACGTCAAGATAGCCAAATGCAATAAGATAGTTGTTACATTTAGCTTGCAATAGCTGAGTAAGCCTTATTAAAAGCCAACATCATCACCATCACACATGGAACTTATTTTATTCATAGCTTTGTAAATGTGTGTCTTTTGTGTGAGACATTTTATGTTATTAATGTTATTACCATTTTATTAGCATGTTCCACTAAATATACTGCATTATTATTGATTTGTACAGACTTCAAACTTTTAAGGTGAGGACCTCAACATTAGAGGCATGCACCTTGATAGAAAATATACTGCTATTTCTACTGCTACTAAAGTACTATTACTACTACTACTACTACTACTATTAATACTACTACAACTACTACTAATAATAATAATACTAATTATAATAATATGAAAAATAAACAAAGCAGTATAATACATCACACTGTATGAGTACCAATAATAATTGGAATGAAAATACAGCAATGAACAAGTGTAAAAGTGTTAAATTGGGATGCTAGTTATTTAAAATAAGACATACGTATTTCAATTGTATACTTTGTATACACATGTGACATTGGTGTAGCTCACTTGCACATGCATTTTCAGATGTGTCTTTTGGCTTGTGCAGTTCATACTGTATTCCCTCTCGTATGAGTGCGCTCCCATTTTGATCTGATGGGAAAGATCATGAACCTCAGCTAAAAGACAACATTTTGCAGTACAAGTAAGCCATCTAATGGACAAAGCTGGAAACAGACTCAGCACAGTAAAGACACCTATACCTATCTATTGTTCTAAATATACTTTATGATATACTTTATGTACACAAGACTTTTGCAAACTACAGTATTTGCTTTGTTTTTATGGAATAACAAAACATGTATACAAAATAGAATATATAGAAATATAATAAGAATGTATTAAGCAGCCACAAACTCTATTGTATACTAGTTTTCAAATAATTTCAAATAAAAATAAGAAATCTCCTTTGGATGGTCCAAGTTTCGATCCCCACTTTGTAAACCATTGTTGTAGCATAAACAGTAGGCCCAACTGTATCCAGCAACTCTGTCCTCTGTTCTCTGTCTGGAACTCATTACTCTTAAATTTATCCTGCGTAAATAACCTCAAATTATCCATAAAAACACAAGGCTGTAGAAATCTTCCTACTTCATCTGGCCCCGATTAATATTTTTACGGTGTGGATTTAAACGTGCTGGATCCCTGTGTATGCGAGGGCCCTGGAGGGACAAAGAACTTTTTTAAGGGACAGATTGTTGCTAACAGCGTCCATGTGCTCTGGGTCTGTATAGCTATGTGGAGTGAGGTTGCAACAGATAACAACACAAATAAAACACATGGCAGTTAAAGCAAATACACCGGCTGTGCTGTTTGAAATCTGCCGTCGTCACTCAGTCAATGTGTAGGCGTGTGTCCGCTGCCTGATGAACCTTCAGGCTCGCATATGAGCTCTTGAGTGACGAGCGGGGGCTTGTGTTGCAGCGGCCGAGTGGCGTTTCTCTATGGCAGCGTAGCGCGACCACAGTAGCAGGTGTCTAATGTGACCATTCTGGTTATTCAACACTTGAGTCCATTAGAGCTGCTCAGCCGTGAGAAGAAAAGGGATATGGAAGGGGGAAGGGCCCTCCTCAAAATGGAATCTTTAATTTCACAGGCCTCAAGATATCCTGCCACAGTTGTGATTGTGTAACGGAAAAAAGGGAATTGAGGCTTTTGAAAGCACATTAAGCAGAAAGCAATTAACCAACACACAGTAGTTAATTTTTGTATTAATACTTCAACAGCTGGTGCAGATTGCTTCCTCATTTTTATCACTGCTCCAGCTGTTCCACCGCTGACAAGAACATTAAAGGGGATTTGTCCGTAATAAAGTGGCTCCATATAGATACCTCGTGGAGAAGCAGAGCCTGTAGGGAGCGTGGATTTACATATAGAGAAAGTGAGGAAAGGAACATCTTTTCAGTAGCTTGTGGTCCTGCCTTTCAATAGACGTGGTTGGAAATGGTTTCAGAGCACTCTGTTCTCTTGCCTGTCTGCTGGCTTTGGTGTGCATTTCTCAGCGCTTCATTGGCAGCTTGTGCAGATGTGCAGCTGAGCGGGCTTTAGCTATATTGTGAATTAAAGGCAATGGAGCATTTTACTGATGTTCTGAGTATCATAGAGTCAAAAATAAAATAAAACAAATTAAATTCCTATGTATACTATTCTCTGGGCAACAACTTTACATTTTTGAAGAATCATGTGTGGCTTGTATTTCTGTCTATGTTAAGCAACTGTATTTTGTTTTTGGACGGGTTGGGGCGAGCTGGGCCCACCCTCAGGGTCTAAGCTGACTGTCAAAACAAACATACCAGGAACAAGCTGAGAGAGGCTGCCACCAGCGCCACAGTCATCTTGTCTGAAACCAGCTTCAACCACAAAACATTTGCCACACTTTGCCACATGCCTCCGTCATGAAGTGTCTGATGGGGATAGCTGAGCGACAGGCTAACGCCCTCTCTCCATTCATCAGCTTGGTCTGTGATCTTTCCAACCCTTTCCTCTTCCCCATCTGTCTTGGATTCTCCACTCCTCGCCTGTCTTCTTGTATCCTCTGCCCCTATTTGCTAAGGAATTGGAATCTTGTACACTGAACCATCCATGATTGGTTTATTATTGCTGTTATCCAATCAGAAGAGACTAGCTTGAACTTTAGTTTAGGTTCATCTGAAGCAATGCAGATGTTATGACAATGAACAGATTGAGAGAATTCATGCGTTGTTCTGTAATTGAACGTAATTGTGACACTCGATAGGGTTTTATAGTGGCACTACGCTTGAGAAAACGTTTGCCATTGGCTGATTTATGAAACAATAGTCCCGGCTACGACGGCTGTTTTGGGTTATTTGAGAACAAAGATTAAAAGCTATAATTACACAATGAGATAAAACATCTGTATTCCTAACATAGGCTTAACGTCACTGCAATCACTTAGTAATCACATTATGGACGAAGGTTTTCTCAGGAAGAGCTAATGCCTCTCTACACATGCCAGCCTTGTTTTGTTTGAGCGGGTTAATGACAAAGATGTGAGGCAAATCAAACTGCGGCGGTGCCTTGTTTTCCAGAACAAAACGAGTGGCAAACATTATAAGAGTGCAAACCATTAAAGTTAGAAATATCCTAATTTATGACTCCAGTCTGTTTGTCATTTGGCTTGGCTACTGGCGTGTTGAATGAGGCTGTGTGGGATAGTTATGGGGGCACAAGTCATAATGGGGCTGACAATGAGGAGGAGGGGACCATGGCCCTCCACAGCCTTCATGGCCCTCAGTGCCAGATGTACAGGGTGGGGCCACAGTGCTGCCTTCACACACACACACACACACACACATGCATGCATAAGCATATCCATAAACTACACCCAGACACAAGCATGTACAGCCGCAATCACATCCACACACACACGCATGCATGCATGCTTACACGCACAGCCATGCTTATACGCACCCACTCACACACACACACACACGCACGCATGCATGCTTATACGCACACACGCACACACATGCATACATAAACTACACCCAGACACAAGCATGTACACCTGCAAGCACGTCCACACACACACACACACACACACACACACACACACACACACACACGCATGCATACACACACCCAGACACAAGCACGTCCACACACACACACACACACATTCATGCATACACACACCCAGACACACGCACGTCCACACACACACACACACACACACACACACAGCTCTCACCTGCTCAGTGCTAGCCACCTGGTGACAGGTGTTCTCTGAAGACAAACACCTCAATCCATGTCCTCCCCACACAGTCCCAGAGACCATCACAGTCCCTTAACTGGGCCCGGGGGAACCATGTGCTGCTCCCCCAACCCTTTCTTCTCCTCTCCCAGAGGATGGAGGGGGTGAGGGCCGATGGAAGACATTAAGGCCCTGAAACCCGACCAGTTTGCCCAGCTGCTTGCCATGAGAGCCCGGCAAGATGCAGGAAACTATGTATATCAAAAGCATAGCGGAATATTTATTAGCCTATTTCCTCTGTTGAAGTATGAGCCACATATTGGGGTAACACCAAAATAGCCTTGTTGAGAACATTAAAGGTTGGTTGAGTTGTTGTGTTCTGGAAGTGAGTGGCACCCCTTTAAACCCCAATAAAGGAATGCCAATAGATGATCTATTTCCATTCAGTTTTCTTATTTCTTCAATGTATTGTTACATATTATTATGTTCTATTGGCTGATAAGCATTCTACTATGTTAGCTACAGGCATGCCAGATGGATTGTTATTCACAAATCCATCTGGGGAGCCGTCCATCAAAACGGCAGGCACAAAAATTCTTGAAAGTTGATTGGACGACCGCACAGTCGCACACCTAAACCACGCCCGTATATCAATAAATACGACGCTGATTAGTAAGTTCAGTTCTACTACTCCAACACATTCAAAATAATTACTCGACATTTCAGACTGATTCTCGTGGCACAATTAAACTGAAGCTGGTCTTGCGAGGCTATGTATGTTGTTGTATGTTAGAACCAAGGATGGACGATCCATCAGGATGTTCAGGAGTATTCCCAAATGGCCGTCCATTCCAGGCCTAACCGGCCAGTGGTCAAAGCATTTTACTCTACAATATGTCACTGGGCCGGCCGGCTGGCTGCATCTTCTGCGTCAGTGCATGGCTGTCTCTCTGTGTTTTTCAGACTGGGCCAAACTAATACTTTCAATATTGAGGGGTGATACGACGACCCCTCCTATCTTTGACTGATCCTTGTTTATGCAGAGATCTGATTGTCTCAAGACTTTTCACACAATCAAATCGAATGCTGCAGTATGGGCGTATAGCCTACAATACATGTCAGGTACAAGCAGTAACATTTTCTACAGTTAGTTAGGCCTAATTCAAACATCCATTGATAGCTATTGTTTTCATTCGTCTATAGTTTACCATGTTGGCTAGAGTTGGTAGGCTAATAGCCTAGCTAGGATTAGGTTGTAAACATTTGCGGTAAACTATTTTTATTGGTGCTGAAGTACACCCAAATGGCTTTGTACAGTATGTCATATTCTTCTAAAGATCTGATAGATTCATTCCAGCTGGTTTTTAATGTACAGACTACTGATTGTAGCCTAAATGTATATTTAAAAACAAATAAAAGGCCAATAGAAAGGGCCAGGCTATCTACAAAATTAAATAAACTTCTGCATCATCGTTTATTATAGTGGATTGTTTTTCAGTCCCAGTCTGACCATGGTTTGAACCATGTTGGAAATAAGTGTTTTTTACTTGTATTACTGCTTTTATGTGTAATATAATCCAAGAATAAAGTAAATCAATCAATGTTTCTACTATAAATCCCATAAAAATAAGTTGTACACACATATTCCATAGTATTCAGACTGTCGGAAGAATATCAGTAATAGGAAGGCCATATAGTAGGATATGAGTGTGGACACCCATGTATTGTGATTAAGGAATAGTGACATTGTGAATAATGAAAACAATGACATGATTGTGCATCTAACATTGTGACAGAGTCTGTGCCACTGGAAAATGTATCTGACAGTTGCTACAGGCCTTGCCACCACACATGCCCAATGCCCATGCTGGTTGCCTCTTGACATTGTCACAGCTGCAAGGTCTTAGTTTGGGAGCTGAGGACCACACCGGATAAATAAAGCAAAACAACTTGACTCCAGAGTCGTGTGGGTGAGAGTGGAGTCACTGCTGTTTTCGGCACTCTTGTGGACAGATGTGGGGACTAAACCCCCTGCCTGTTCCATAAATCCCAAGTGTTGTATGAAAGCTGTTAAAGACCTATATTCACATGTACTGTATGTGAGCATAGGCACTACATGCCAAAACATTCTGCCCTCTTTGTTCTCTGTCAGCAGCTCAGCCGGTACCTTTTCACGGCTGTTTCTCTTCAGCGAGCATGCCTTCTGACTTCCTTGTGATCCTGTGTGATAGAGTAATGGAGAACAAAGCCTTTGAAGAGGTGAAACAACATCTGAGATGATGATTATGTACCCAACGTGGACACGGCGGAGAATGTAGAAACAAAGACAGCAGAAAGTTCACATTTTGTTCGAAAAAGCTTTCCTTTGATTTCCCCATTTCAAAGTCTGGTATCATACAATGTGCTAGGCAGAGATTATGCCCCCACCCCAAACTGTTCCCCCATTTTATACATGCTGCTCTCATCAATAAGAATGGGAGTATATCCATAATAACTTGCACATGTACCCCTTTTGTCTTTGCGGTTTTCATTCAGCTATAAATTGAAGGTAGACTTTTTTCCCTTCTTGTCTACGGGTGACGTGTAAGACAGGTTTAAATGGGTGTAATTTCACTTTGAAGCAATTGTGTGACTCATTAAATGGTGCCCATTTGAGTGTACGCTCTCGGTGGTTTTTGGAACAGCACGATGGCTCTACGAGTTCTTCATGCTTCAGGTCCTCGGCTCGCAAAGAAAAAAGACATCTGGCGACCATTCCAGTGCAATGGCGAGCGCCAACACGAACACATTAGGCGATGGACCAAACCTTCTCAACCTCCATCAAAGAACGCATGACAAAAAAAAATCGAAACCTTTCGGCAAGCTTCAGCATTTGCAGTTCATTCTGCATTTGTTGCCCTTAAGATTTCCCTTTCCTGACGCCAGTGTTCTCTGTAGTGAAACAGATCTTTATTGAATTATGAAAGAAGGGTTGCACAACCATGTACCACAGCCACTCTCTAATCCACTGTGGTCGGTGTAAAGGGGCTGGTCAATTTTTACATTAGAGAGACTAAAAATGATTTGGTGAGTGGTGTGTTATCGCTATTCTCCCAATTGACCTTGAGAAATGCTCTGGTTAGTGCTGGAACACCCCCTCCTACCTTCCACAGCATCATCTCCAGAATGTAAAGATAATCAGTAATCCTCAATTTATGAAATGTCCCTCATAATACTAAAGATATAGTGCATGGTCATTTGCAACAAATTAAAAAAGTTACTAACAATATTACATTTAATATCTTAGTGGAATATATGCATTGTATGTGTATGGTATTTATAACCTTTCCCATCAAGAGCTATGTTCAATCCTTCCAATAGCTATTTGTAGTCTAAACTATTGCCACATATGGCGACCTTGTTTGTTTAACTGTTATTTTACCTCATAAAAGCTGGCATTGCACATTCCAGCTTTTTGGTCTTTTTCATTTATTCATGATCTAAATGGGCTGATTAAATTGCTGCAGTAAATGGCTACAACTTTATTGAACAAGCTTGTGAGTCTTAGTGACTTTTGCATCAACCAAATCAATTTAATCAGCTGGGTTTACAGCATTTAAATGGGGACACCCTATGAAATGCCTCGACTCAGCGGGTTTATATATAGTGAATAATGAGAAGTGGAAATATATGCCAATTAGGGCCATGACTTTGTGACAACATCAATGTAACCATGGTACTTATATACATTACTATACAAATATTTAAATCTACAAAAATATGAATACTTAATACCTGTAACTGTTTTGTTATCTCTAAAGTAACAATTACCTAGTGACACTCCAAAATATTTGAGTGATTTGGGGGTTTTGCGCAGATGTTGTAGAAATAATGTGGTAAGTGCATCTGCCAGAATCATTCTTCTATAGCAGTAAACCATTCTTAAAATGCAAAGGAGTGGAGTTCGAATGACGTTTCGAAAGACATCTGCATCATGAAGTTTTGAAAAACATCTGTATCATAAATATTATAGTTATAGTCTCAGACCCCCACCCAAAAATAATATAGTGATTATCAAAAAAGCCAGATCACATTTCTAAAAGTATGGAAAAAGATTATGTAAGATAAGGGGTCAACAAAGTTATTCAATGTATGTTACACGTACAGTATATCACATTTCTCTTTGTACTATGAAGAATACGTTGTACTATATGTACAAAAACTCCCATTCTATTTTTTTAAGAATGTATTTCAGATACTGAAACTAATTACACATACTGGGAAATATACAGTGTGTTCCATATAGGTACACAGAACAGTTGCCATTCAGAACAATCTTGGGATTTGGTTTCTTTACAGGAACTGCAGGAGCAGAACAAAACACTAATTCCACTGGATCTAAGACAACAAAGAAAACTTTTCCAGTGGAAAACAATTGGCATTGAAACAGTGTTCAAATTACGCTGAGGCCCGGGATGGCGCGGCCCCCTGAGTTCTGGCCAGGGCATCCCTACTTCCATTTGAAATCACAGGTTGGGGGGGACGCTATACATTTACTTTAGTGGTCGTGTCTACTGTTAGTGCACAGACAGAGTGTGTGTGGCAGAGCCCTTCACATGTCAGATTTTGTAAACATCATCACAGTAACGCAACTGAAATTAACAAAAGGTATTCTGCTTAACTTTTGCTCTCGTATCGCCGAGGGTGCTTCTGATCAAGCCCTGACTTGTATTTATTAGGTTTATGTGTTTCCCATTATTATTCAGCTTACCTGTGCCAATTACCTGTGCCGATAACCTGTTATAAAATCCTTTATTGTAACCCTTTATGTTATAAAACACTTTATAACAAATTTCTGGTTGCCATGACTTTCTCGTTCATTGTTCCACTCCTGCAACAGCCAGCCACGCAGTTTTTGTGCAAACAAAGATTAGACCTATAGCAAGGGAATGTAAATAGATTAATTACCATGTTAAATTTGTGATAGGCCAAAGCAAACCGCATATTTTTACATATTTTTACAAAAGCCTAATAAAATGCAATTGGTGCATATTAATTCATCAAAATTAAGGAAATGATGTGTTTGACCCTCAACATTTCCTTGGGGGAGGACTCCCAGACCCCCGGCTTCATGTGTTCACCTACCCTACCCAAAATAAAAGCTGTAAAATGCCCCCGCCCCCCCTTCCTTCCCCCCAGAGCTGGAGGGTAATTTGAACACTGCATTGAAGGAACCATGGCTAGTTCTTTTTCCAAATCAATGTAAACTAAAAAGGTTTGCTCGGTGTGAGTGTACTTGCATTAGTTAATAGGATAATTATAATGTTGCCTCTTACAGTAAACAAGAATTATGTTAACACTAAACAGAATACCACTGTTCCGGTGATAATATACACTACGTAGCTCTTTTATTCACACCTGCAAATCCAAAAACACAGTGTTTACATAAAGTACTAAAATAAAAACCGCACATCTTGTTCATGGCACAATTACATTGATAGAGTGCAACCAGTACATTTTTGATACATTTGGGACAGTATAAAAAGATTAGAATTAATAAATGATTAGTATGAGTGGTAGGGGCTCTCAGTAGGAGTGGGGGGCTGTCTTCAATTAAAAAATAAAATCAGATCCTCACATTCCCTTTAAAAGCAGTGTGGTATCTATCAATGCTAATTGCCAATTTTGTAAAGAACAGCGAAAGTATATAGACTCATTTACTATTTACAAACAATGTACATTAGCCTGTGTGCACGGTTTTGCTGCAGAAGTATGATGGAGTCAATGACTTGTCAAGCTACGCAAGAGCATTAACCACCAAAAATCATATTTAATTGCTTGCAGCCACATCTGAAAAATGCCTAAAAGACTCTGGTTGACATAGCTTGCTAAAATAATACTATGACAAAGTGAAATATTACTGTTTTTATCTAGGTAATGTAATTTGGCATATTGTTTGCACTGACTGTGTTTCACTTCAATAAGCTTGGAAGTGTTCTACTGTATATTGACGACGACTTTTGCCTAAATATTTAACTTCAACAGCTATACTAAGTTCGTTCTGGGTTTCCTACCTTGCTATTAATCCCGTCACACAGCAGCTTCTAGCATGCTTTTTGTTAGACAAAAGTCAAGAATGTGTATGTCTGCAGAATACTGACCTAAACAGTAAAAGTGCATTTTATGGGTTGTATTCCCACTCTGAAGATATTTAAACTGGTATAAAAGAACAGGAAAAAGCATAATCTAGGACACAGCAGGTGAAATATTGTTGAGTCATAAGGATAATTGCAAAATTGATAATTTATTTATGTTATATGTGGGGCTTATCGGGACTTATGAAGCATGAGCTACATATGTCGGTGACGTCGGCAATAAATGGGTCTACTGTATACCGTCTTGACAAAAATAGCTTCTCACAAAGGAAAACAATGTCCTGTCCTGAAGGTGTTTGGGGCATTGTCTAACCATCCCTTCAGACTGAGTAAAGACTTTTTTGTTTGGAATGTTCAGAGTTGCCAATTTCAAGTATGCATGGCACTAATAAATAATGGTATATTATTCATGGTTTAGTAGTCATTAGTTAGATTATTCACTAAATAAGATAACATAACACAGACAAAATTAACTTGTGATTTTGGATAAGTCAGCATATTATAGCCTAAAGCTCGAAAATGCTTGCGTCTGCATTGACATGGTTCGACCAGGCAGAGATTTTAGGGCAATATTTGTTTTTATTTGATAACAACTAGCAATGTGCCACCTGATTTTGACTGACATAACTTCTGCTGAGCCCCCAAGCCCATTAAGCTGCATGCGTTGCTATGGGGAGCCGGGAAATTAGCAAGGTCACATCTGCTTTGTTTTTCATTGAAACACACCTCTGCTTTGCTTAAGCATTACATATGCGTTTCTGTAAAACCTCAGATTGATTGTTTTAGATTGTTATAGAAAAGCTCCATATGTGGTGAGAATAAGTGTGGTGGAAAATGGAAGTTTAGTGTGCATAAAAAAGGTCAAATTGGAGAAAAGGTTGCATTTTGAAATGTATCTTTGTTGATAGCCATCTTTGTCTTCATGCTAAATTGGTCTGTTTGTATGTGGCTAGTATGTATGTAAATGGATGTGTGTAGATTGTTGTTGCCTGCTTTGAGTTAACACTTCTTCTGCAGACCATCTATAATTCTCAAGAATATTAACAGTCACAATATGGAGTCACTGTTCTGAAAGCCAATGCTACTATTTTAGTGGAAACCCAAATAACACATACATGGGCTAACATACTGTGTAGCATCACACACACTTTTTTGTGTTGTCTTCATCATCCTACTGTGGAGGACCATTAGATATCTCTGGACTGTTTGCTGCCATTGTAACATTAAACCCAAGGTACTATATGTTATCACCCAGCAGCATCAATTGCAGTCAGAGATGCTATATGGATCATACATTGATGGTTTATCGCCACTGTTAGTTGTATCTTAGGGTTAGGGTTAGGGTTATTATGATTTACTGGTTTTGGTTTGGCCTCGTGGAGTTGCAGACTTTTATCAAGCACTGCTTTTCTGTCTTGTGACCGGCATACACAATAAGAGGACAAAAACAGACAAGCAAGTAAACAAACCAGAGATGGTATGTATTTGTGGAGCGTTTCTGTCAAAATCTCAAATCCTTCACTCATATTTACACATCCAAACCCTACATGGCTAAAACATTCATTGTGGGTAATGACGGTTCAGATAATGTGCTCACCTTTAAAGTGGTGGATCTATATGACTGCCTGCCACTAGATGTCACAGAAGAGCACCAGCGTCTCAGATGTATGAATGTGTGTGTGTGTGTGTGTGTGTGTGTGTGTGTGTGTGTGTGTGTGTGTGTGTGTGAATGGATGAATTTTAAGCAATCCTGTTCAGCACTTTGAGTGGCCTGAAGGTGGTTAGAAGCTCACTATATAAATGCAGTCCATTTACCATTATTTCTATTTCACATAAAAAGCTTGTTGTATTTGTTTGTTTACATAACACAATTCATTATGATGTCATTATTTTGTTCACTACAGTTTGAGGTACATTGTGGGTCATTTGTGGACTATGCAAATAAGTGTCAATGGTTAGAAAAACAGCTAGACATGTGCATACCGTAAATGGACGATTAGTGGTTGATGGGTGGTTGTCGATCTTAAAACTGAAAAAACACATGTGTTATAAAGATGAGGGTCTCGGAGCAGGGAAGCAGGATTTGGCACGTGCACCAGCTGTGTGGCTATAGGCCACAGGCATTTTTGATCCTCAGGGCTCAGGTGTGACTGAGGTTTGGCAGGGTGTGAGTGTGTTGTTGGTCTGATGGTGCTCTCTGGAGATAGTGAGAAAGGGCAACTGTTACAGACCAAAGATCTGAAACCGTTCCTATGGATGTTCGAGGATATCTGAGGCTCTGTACAGGCTGGCAGATTGTGTCATATTGGACAAATATCTAGATTTTATGAAAAATGGTCCCCTAAATGAAAATGCTCATGTACGATGTAAGTGACATACTGTATCTCATGTCACAGGGACCTTTAGCAATATATTGAACCCACTGGTTCATTATCTGTAGATTAGATCATTTAATATGTAAAGTAAAAGTGCTTTTTTTGTCACATACATGGGGGAAAGCGGAGAAAACCCACGCAGACACAGGGAAAACATGCAAACTCCTTCTTGCTGTGAGGCCACAGTGCTATCCACTGGGCCACCATGTTGCCCAGATATTAAGTGGAATGTACATTTCTATATAATTTCAATAAATGTTTTAGTGAAGATCTTTTAGATAATAGAATCTGTCCAAATCACTTAAAAGGAATATATATTGAATGGTGTGCTTTTAATGATGAACTGGTACTACAATGAAGGTTGATTACTACAGCATTAAAGGTATATGGTCAGTTATTCTTGCTAACTTTGAGCTCAAATCAAAACAATATCACAACGGTCAACGGTTATCACGCGGTCCTCCGCAGCGATGCCTCACATGTCGAAATGCATTGTCAAGCAAGTGTAGTGCTATGGCATTGTTGATAGGAGCGGTGTTCGCCACTTTGTTTATGTTCCTATTATGGAGCCAGGGCTGTGTATAAGTATCAGATTATTTTTTTACACGCGAGGAGATATTTGTTGAATTGGACAAAGTGTATTAGCTTACATTTAGCTTGCAATAGCTGACTATACCTTTAACAGTTCCAGGCTTGATTGCAGTTAATACAGGAACTGTCATTGTGTTGACCCCTTTGCTTGGCAATAATAGGCTAAGCTTCAAAAGAGCCTGATAGACTGTGGCTTTAAAACATGGTGTCGTCATCAACTCAGCAAATTCACACATCGTCTGGTAACCTCACTTAAGGTCTTTTCAATAAATCACTCCAACAAAGAATTTATGAAAATGAGTGTGCGAACCCAGAGGTCACAAGCAGTTTAATTTGATACTTGGCTGTAAATCTGAGCCTCTTCTATAATTGCTGTTTAATGAGCCTTTACAGTTGTAGAATAATACAGCAAGGAAACTAGCTTGCATATTTGGATACATAAAAGTAAGAAAAAATAGTATGCTGTCTGCTGGACACACCTCACTTTAATGTATATTTCTCTATAAACCTCGTCTACAGAATTAAATTGTTACCCTGGTGCTTAATGATTTGCATGTTTTTCAAGCATCCAAGTGAGCCATTATTGCCATTTTGTCATGATTTGGCGGACTGTTCTGTTTTCTATTAACTCTTATGGGCTAATTAAGACATTAGCCATTATAGAAATCCCTCTACACTCTGCAAAGAGTCAAACACTGTCATTTTATTTGTTCCAAATTCCTAGTGTCAGGCCTGAGTTTGTTCCCATTTTTGTTGAGTCTTCTGGAGGAGAGAGAGGAGTTAGTAACCTCTGAAACCCTATAGACCCTCTCAATATTCAATCCAGACAACGAGAAGCCGTGCAGTGTGATCTGACCCCACACTATCCTAATCTTGATTAGATCCCATTCTTTGGGTAAATCTTGGGCAGCAAGACTTCCTCCGTCACCTTTCTGCTGTTCTTGCACTCTGAGTGGAGTTTGTTAATGCTGTCATTTTCAAGCAGATTTTACAAAGGTCAGTGTGTGTGTATTTTTCATTAACATCTCAACGAGACTCACTCCAGTGCTTGCTAATGAGAACCATCGCCTCGGCAGATCTGGAGAAACATTTTGTTGTCAGCAAATGTCGCAGCTTGATGGCATATAAATGTAATTTATCAGCGTGTTTATGTTGCCGGTTTAGTAGGACATTTTTATGCCCCACTAGAGCAAGGATGCTGTGTCAGTGCATAATGACAATGTCACTTCTAATAACAGACAGATTTTGTATTTGTGGTGTCATCTCATGAAGCAGCTCTGTGCAGTTTGAAAACTGTTACAACTTTATGATTACATTGTACATGTAACTTTTGGAAATTAACATTGTCCATTCAACCATTCCTTATATGTTGTGTGTGTGTGTGTGTGTGTGTGTGTGTGCATGTGCGTGTGCGTGTGTGTGTGGGTGTGTTCTCCCGCACATTAGTTAGTGACACTGAATGTGATAAATTGTACTGTTGTATTCTAAAATCGACAGTAAGAAAGAACTCTTTGCCTCTAGGCCCCATCCAAATCCCTAGTCCTACTGCTACTGTGTGTGCATGTGCACAGTGCACGTGGATGGGTGAACACGCTCTTGCCTTCACATCAGGACTAGAAGGGAGGAGTCAAACATGTCTGGCTCCACTAAGACATGTTGGCTGGACTTCTAGGTTTGGTTCTCCAGCAGGGAATCAAGCTATAATCTGTTCAGTGTCTTTGTGTTTGGATTTAACAACATCGTCACCAAGTCATTGTCATATAATTTTTCCTTTCCAACCCAAGACCCCAGCAGATTTGTTAACTTTCCAAAAGCCAGTGCTTGTAGGCATGTACCCTGTGCAGCTCGCCAAGCAGTCTTGTCAATGACAATTACATTGAATGGAAGCTTGAGCGAGAGGATGATTCGTAGTGGCTTGTACACAATTTAAGGAAATGACAAAGACGTGTATGATTGTGAGCTCGTCTGGTGACACTGTCATTGGCTGTTTCTGATCAAAGAGTTTGTGCTATTGGACAATGGCCATGCTTTCAGTCCAGCTATTGGCAGGCGACCGTGAAGGAGCATGATCAGACAGCTCGTTTGAATTCATTCGCCTTGCAACAGAGTCATTGCATGCCAACTCATGCATGAGGTGTGCATTCCTCATGGCTGCTGTCATTGCTGCTGAGGTGAATTCCATAGAGATGATTACTGCTATATCAGAAACAGACTGGCCAAATAATTATCATTCGTATATGCTTCCAAGCAGAAGAATCATAACACTGAGAATCTATGTTGTATTTGTTATGGAGTAAATCCCCAAAGTTTATAAAAACATAAGCCCAGAGAGATCATGACGCAGGCAGCATAAAGCCTTTGTTCTTGTGTGTTACAAGGTTTGGATATACAGGTCAGATATTTCTCATGAATTATTTTACTTCTAGTAAACACACGCACAACCATCAGACCATCAATATCTAAATGTCTTTAATGTGATGAAGCTAAATGTGATGCTAAATATCATGTAGTGCAGTGCCTAACATCTTAAACCGTACAGTCTTCGTGGTAACTTGGACCTTGTCGACAATTATAACGTTAACGTATGAACATTAACGTAAACTCCGGAAAACATATTTTGACTTACCCCACCTTCTCTAAAGGAAATCTGCAGGTCAGGTGAGAGAGTATAGAGCACTCAAAGCTCACCCCTCTAGATTGAAGGGCAGTTTTTAGCCAAGAGCCATCAATGAACTGAACAAAACATTACACATTTCCTTCATAAACTTTCAATGGCAATAAAATCAATTTGTCTAGACCCAGATGTTTCAGTCACTTGGTAAGAGTGCATGACCTCAGCGCTTAGTGGAACACAATCTATATATGACCTCTGTCAGGTTTTCATATATAGCCACCAATTAAGTCCAGTTGTTAGCGTGCACACGGTGAATTCAGCAACAACAATACAATAACAAGCTTGAATAAAGATGGACGCGTGTGGAAGGGCAGGGCTGGAGCTGACAGCAAGTTCTGGCATGCATCAATACTGGTTGACATGCCACTCTGTGTACCTGCAAAAGTGTCTCCAGCCTGACCTGATGTGTGGATTTGTACAGCATATCTCCATACTGTATATCCCTTCACTGACAGCCGGGACACCACGTGTCTGCCGCCCGGAGAAGTCATCCTCACACCTCATTGATGCAGACGGTAATAGCTCTCAGCACTGCCAGTCAAGCCACCCTGTTTAATGGGGAGAATGATCTGGAAAGTATTCCTGATGGATGAGCACTTGCTCAGCCTGACGAAACATTATCAATACAAGACGGACGTATATTCGAGTGCCAGGCTTCAGTTTTACATAACGTTATTGAAACATTCCAGAGATTACATGGATCTTTAGTATTACTATAATAATATCTTATATTAATATATAATAATATCACTATTTTGTGTGGCTTTCTTGCCATGTAAATACTAAATCACATAATTGAATAACATAGTGGTTGCTGGTACAAAGGTTAGAGGGTGAATCACCATAAACAGTTTCAGCTGTAAGTTGGTTGGCTTTTGTTTCACAAAATAACATTGGCCTTGCAGGTATTATTAATATTTTATCAATCTTTTAACTTTTGCATTAACTTTTGGGTCAGGAACTCACTGTGACACTGCCCTCTATGGGTTGAAAGTATAAAGTGCGTGGCATTCAGCCAATACTGTAAAGCCATGAAGCAGGTACATTGCGTGTAAAGCCTGTTTACACACACACACTGTAAGATTTTCTTGCAGTTGGTCCAGAGCTTTACTGAAGGCGTGGAGAGGGAAGTGTCTCCATATGTTCTCTCTATAAGTCGCTCCAGTATTTCCTTCCTAAAAAAGATCTGTCTACTTGACAAGAGATGTGTTTTGATTGACATGAACGATGACCAACTAGTGTACATACTGTAACTCATTGACCATATCTGACATTTCACTATACTTAGGATTTCTTTGGGAAGTTAAACGAAGTCTGGCATTTTGCAGGTCTCGTTTGAATCTCTACAGACCCATTTACTGCTGACGTCACGCATGTTATGCAAACTTAGTTCTGGGTTATTTACCTTGTGGTAGTGCATCCTGTCACAAAACAGCTTTTAGGTATAAATGTTTTGGTCAGAAATGATGTCATCTTATCTTAATGCCCGGCAAAGTCAGTGGAGAGCTATGGAATGTTTTCCCCCACCCCCGGCGTGGGTGGGCCTTAAGTGCTATTTGTCTCTGTTACTGCTTAAAAAAATCAAAAGTCTGAAATAAGTAATTCATTCTTATTTCATTCAGACCAATGAAAATCTACTACCCCACTTCCTGATAGTACTAACATGCTGCCAGGGGCATATGTATCAGACGTTGCTTATATGACAAATTGCCCTGTTACTGTAACTGATTTACTCTTAGAAGATGTGTTATATTAAGCCCATTAGGTATACAATACAGGCAATATTTAAAATTGACAGCTTTTTTTTTTCCTTTGGGAACAAACATTCTGCTCTATTCTATTATATTCTATTCTCAAATGAAAATGTCAGTTCGGCTGTGAAACACTGCCTACTTTGGCAAAATGTTCAACATTACTACAAAGCTACATTACTACAAAATTCTACAAATATCAAAGAACAACAATGATTTGAGTTGTGCAATTGCACAACAACAAAATTAAAAAGTATTACATTACTTACCACACAATTTGTAAAGTATGTTTTTTTGTTGTTGTTATTTGTCATTTTCAAGGATTCAATAAACAAATTAAGTTCCACCAAAAGGCATATAAAATTAGGACGCGCGGTGTTCAAGTCCGTTTTTGAGAAAAGCTATGCAACCGCATAAATGTTAAAAAAAAAAAAATGTCTAATGTCACTGAGTTATAAAGTTGAGTAATAAACTGTCGTGGGCCGAATTTAGCGATAAGGGAACAAAAGACAAATATTGAATGTGATTAATTCGATGAATTAATCACAAAGCATGTAATTAATTAGATACATGTTTTTATTACTTGACAGTCCTTGTAAGAGTGTTTATGCAGTCTTATGAGCCTATTTAGATGCTGTTGCATTTTTCAATGTACTCCTACTGAATAACATTGTGAATCAGACAAGTTTGTTATTACAGGGAAACCTTTTGGTGCTATTCTGCAGTTTGTCGATATGATATTTACGTTGGCTTTCATTTCATCAGTGGCGATAATGGCATGGTGTCAGACAGGATTAGAATAACACTGACAGACAGAAACCCTTCAATAGAAAGGTGACATATTTCTCTCCATCACTGTCAGGAACTGGAAGAGGTCCACAGGTGAGTTCAGAGTCAGCTTGCTTTTCTCTAACCTAAATTCCACAGTACAACATCCATTAATTCATCACACCTTCTCATGTTCTCAATTCATCCAGCACAATCAGTGGACCTGTCACTCTGTCTGCAGATCAAATCAATGTAAATTCAAATTAGCTGCACTTTGGCATGTAATACACACACATACACTATAAATGATAGAAGTGAGCTGAGCAAAGAGGTGAAAGTCAAAACATGCATTCAAACACAATGGCGCACAAAGAGGCCAGTGTGGCTCTGATATGTGACTGACAGCTGATGGCTTGTTGCTGTGCTCCCCAGCCCCACGCCGCCCGTCAGCTAGAACAATAAACCAATGCGCTGCAGGCATGACAGTGCGGCCAGTGGAGACCCGCGCCACAGCTAGCCCAACTAATTAAGCATACAGACGGAGCCTGGCGCCACAACCCAAGACAATTCCAATTTGAGGAGCTATAATTGAAGTGACAAGTTAATTACAGGCTGATACTATCGTGTGTGCCTTGTAACACCCTTCACTGCACCGCAGCACAAACTCCAGCCCCTTTTTCCTCTTCCTCCTGCTCCCTGAGTCTCCAGAACCTTCTCTCCCTGCAGTCCTCAGATGTGTTAATTAACAATGGCCGCCCAACAGGTTCCTAGCTTGCGCGCCTAGCCTCTCCTCTCACCTCTTCACCTCTCCGCCGGATGTATAATTAAACGCAGATAAGTCCACTTTGTCTCATTTTCATTTACAACATTTATGAGCTGCACTTTGTAAAGGCAAAACTCCCACCAGCTCCGTCTCCACACACCTCCGCTCACCCCCCTCCCGATCCCACCCAACACCTCTGTGATTAGCGTTAGCATCTTCTTTACACAAGCTACATAAAGTTTAGTGGCAGGATTAAATCAGATCATTACCATAATATGGCTGTGCGATTTGCCCCTATCTTTCTGCTTTGCAGCCACATCAAAGCCCAGCAGAGCGCTGGTGTAATTGGGCCATGCCGCCTTGTCAAGACGATTCAGGCTGATGGTTGCTACTCTTGCTGAAAAACCTCCTGGGCATGATAATTAATAGAGAAGAAAGTCAAGTCAATGTGAAGAGAAGGAACATAAGGGGAGGATGGGTTTATTCAAATATATATATAAAGACTAACTTTTGGACAGCGCCTCATGAATATTTCCCTCTTTTGACTTATTCAGACTTAACATTATCAATTTGATGTATAATGGATATTAACTTTGTCAAGGCTGGTTCCTTTTCATCCTGATATGTGTTTCATGATGTTCCTCCAACTGTGACCTTATACGTGGCTCTAATGATGTAACTGAAGTGAAATCAAAGTTTGTTTGCCTCATTGTGATCCTCCTCAGATCACTGTCATTGCTGCTGTTGTCTGTGCTGAGGACAGCTGCCATTCACCGAGTTTGCATACAGATGAATTCCAAGCTAATTTCCAATTGAAATTAAGCTAGCAAACGGTATATCTATTAAAATGCCCTTTAATAGTTTTCCCTAGAGACATGTGCTTATGACAGTACAACAAACTTGGCTTCTTATTTGTTTTCTTTGATACTGTTTACATCTTCATGTCACCTTGTTGGAGGAATAGTGTGTGTTGGTTAATGTTGTAACATCGCTGGTTTGGTAATGAATAAGACAAGGCTTCAAACACAGAAAGGTGCCTGCTGTATAATAACATACCCTTATACATTTCCAGCCTGGGTCACTGTTGATTTGCTTCAAATTAGCACCATATGTTTTATGTCTGTGTTTACATATGAATGGTCTATGGTGGACATAGAGTGAAGGGTGGGGTGAATATCGATGGCTCTTGTGTCTGGGGTGTGTGTGGGGGGATGTAAGGCCCTGTCATTCATCCCTCATCTTTTCATGGATGAGGACAGAGCGACAATGCTGCTGGCAGTGTGTGACAGAGAGACAGCTGGTCGCCCTAGCCACTGTGTGACACTTCACTCAGAAAACAATGGGAAAGAGAGAAGAGAACATCCCGGACTAATCAAAACAGCCGACCGGATGCCCTGCCCTCACCACCACAGGAGCATGCCAGGGGGACACCAGCCTGGCAGCTCACACACTACCTTCTCTTGTCATGGTGCCACATCCTAACTAGCCCCCCTCCCCCTCCATCAGCCCCCAGTGTCGAGGCACGGGCGGCTGTCAGCTAAACCACGTAACCTTTACACTCCCTACATTTGAATATGAAAAGGCTCTCTCTCGTACCAGTCAAAGACCATCACTTTAATAACATTTGGCAGTCATTTGATTTATTGGGTTTTAGAGGAATGGGAGAAGAAATCCACTAAATATTTCATATGCCATGCTAATCCTTGTAATATTGCCAGCCGGAGCCATGTACCTGTACGGCAGTGAAGTGAGGCGCATGGATTTCTCAGCGTCGATGGCTGAAAATGCCTCTGAGTCTACTGAATAATAAAATAGCTGCATTGAAATATTTACACTATGATTCCCATTAAAGGAATCTTTAAAACATGAGATTTACGGAGAAAAGTATAGCGTTAGTGGAGACGGTGATCACAACACTCGCACACGCTCATCCTTCTTGAATAACAGCATCTCCTTCTGTACCTAGTGTGAACAGTGGATCTGGAGAGAGTGTGTATCAGTTCAAACAAAGAGAGTGCTACCACTGCAGAACAAATGGCTCACAAGGAGCTGTTTGTGTGGCTGCATGTGTTTTGATGTAGGGTGAAGAGTAAGGCGAGATGGGGCCCACACACTTCTCAAAACACTGCGTGACAAAAATGACATTAGAACGGGGAATTTGAAGGAAACGAGGGTGTCAGCAGTTCCATCCGCCTCTCATCTCGGGCGTGTTTGACATTTCCGAGAGTGGGCTGAGCGAAGAGTGACGTCCTGAAGATCCCGACGCTTTCTTCATTCATAGTGCTCTCCATCGGTTCTCCTCCAGTCCCGAATAAATGTAGACGAGCGAGCATGAAGAAAGAAGCAATGACAGAGAGGTAAACCGAAGGGTGTGCCGTTCTGTGTGCATCCCCAACCTCCAGCCCTGCAGTTGGCCAACACAGGCCTGATGTGCAGCGCACACACCACTGGTGCTCTCAGGACGTTTATGGTTAAATGTGTCCCTCCCCACACATCCTTGGCAGGCACGTTTCACTCTTTTATATCTGAGGTTGACCCTGCCGTGACACCGGCCCCTCAGGGTGCTGCGGCACTACTGGGAGATCTGATGAAAGCATCCAATGGCAGGCCACCATGACTGCACACAAAACAGACAGCGCTTTGAACTCCAAGCCCTCCTTTTGTTTTCACTGCAGTTATAGACCGGGGGTGGTCAGAGGCTAGCATGGCGCAGCGTAATGTGTGGCTAACATGTGGGCAGAGCTTGAATAATGCTGCCTTTTTGGTTGGAGCATGTCAGAAGGCACGCCACAGACTGAAATAACAACAACTGCGCGACAGTGAACACTAAAGACCTAGAATTTAATTGCTTACCAAGTCAAACCAGTGCGGCCCTGTGTCGCGCTCCGCACAGTGCTGTAGGCTATTTGCAGTATGCAATACCCAAAGGCTTTGGCACTAGTAAGATACAACTTTACTGTTGACTCTCTAGAGAAGACTCTGATCTTTCCACTTCCCAGCAGGGCCTTCACATGAATAACCTTCGGGGAACGGCACATGTGTCACAATATTGTTTATAAGTATGATCTCTGCTCACATGCATTGCCTCCATATTACTGTATGCTTATCAGAACAGAGTGCTGTATGTTACTTGTAAAAAAAAAAATATATATATATATATATATATATATATATATATATATATATACATGTGGAGCACACACCCATATGTCTCTGGAGGGCAGC
>JAODLL010000018.1:5878302-5889508 GCA_026546735.1 Forbesichthys agassizii
TATATACATGTGGAGCACACACCCATATGTCTCTGGAGGGCAGCTTTGTTAGCAGGGAGATACCTGTGCACTTCTCCCAGCCAATCAGAAAGCAGATTGAAGGCCCTAAGGAAAAAGCCAGCGGAATCGCTGCTGGTAGTTCACAGACATCCACAGTAAGGGGTAACATGTCTAATGAGGCACCTGCAGATGAGTATACAGTGTACCGTATGCATGTGTGTGTGTGTGTGTGTGTGTGTGTGTGTGTGTGTGTGTGAGTGCGCGCAGCATGTGTCCGTGCATGCGCACGGTGCCACTGCTAGTTACGCGGGCTGATCACAGCTTGTGGGAGTGTAATTGGACATAACAGGCGCCAGTCGAGTGGGGTGGGCGGGGCGAGGCAGAGGCTCCTTGAAGCTAATTTGCACAGCAGTGATATTCCTGCATTGACAAGTGGAGGCAAATAAATGAGCCGGGGGAAGGCAGCCAGGCGATGTGCCATGGCGCGCCCGCTGCTCAATTTGCCACCAGGGCTTCAGCGCCCAGGTAGCACAATTACTGCAGAGCATCGCTGCCTAAATTGTGAAGCGGAAGAGAAGTGACACCCATAAGGCGTGCGTCACTGTAATCGAATCTAAATGAAGGCTGTGCATAACTAGAGCGCCCACCTGAGACAGTGGCAGAGATGTGACCGCGCCGGGCTGTCAACACCGTGTCAACACGCCCGCTCACAACCGCATCCGCATGCATAATCGCACAAATCATTACAGTGTCAATGATGATCATGTAAATATGAGGAGTGTGGCAGAGAAGTAGGGAACTGTGGGTAAACGAGCCAACTTATAGACTGGAAACAATGATTGCGCGAGGGGCAAGAGGAATATGGCGATGGTTCGGATGGAGATTTAGTTTGATTTTGATCGGCTACATTACTTCGAATACAACTAATATGTGTCACTCATATTTGTCACACTGTAGACTTTGCCGTTTATTTTAGATTCCAATATACCAAGAATGTTCACGGGCCTTTCACTGAGAGAGTGATATTCTCAGGTTTATATTTAAGGGATGACAGTCTGAATTCATGTAGTGCAAACAAATTCACAGTCTGAATTAATGTAGTGTACTGTAAGTCAAACTTCTTTCAAAAATGTGAATGGCTTGGAATTAAGACTTGACACAAACATGTCAAAGTATATTTTTGAATAACCAGTAGCCAATGGAAGTAACATTGAACATAGGTAAAATACTATACAAATAAAATGTTGCAGCATATGACTAAATGAATACACCACTAAATTATAACTGCTTAACAAGGCTAGTAACGAGGCTATAAATTAACTAGCTAGACAAAATGTACAACCTTAAAATTGAGATGGCCTGTCACAAAGCCAATTACTTAGTCCTATGAAAGGTAAAAGTAACTTTTGTTTCGAGTTATGACAGTTATATATTAGGCTACTAGACGGTGTGCTCTGCACTCTGAAATGAGATGAGGTGTCTGACAGAATCGGGTAATAGACAACTTTTTACACATTGTCAATGTATAACTTACATAATAATGTAAATAACCATTGGTCATGGATCACCTTATTTGCAAATGTCATATGATGTAGCCTAGCTCAAATAATGTTTGGTCTGTGGAATTATTCAGCTGTTTGATACTTTGGATGATCTATTTGTAAGCACCAGGTTAGCAATAATAATAGTCTGGATCAGCAGAATTATGATGTGTGCAGTGTGCAGCATGATTTACTACTGTTTTTTTAATAGGATTTTTGATGCATCGTCAATAATTTCACTTACGTGTGCATGGTTGTTTTTGTGTCTGTGGGCATGCATGTGAAGTCAGTCAGCGCAGTAGAACTAAATCATTGTTGATGTTAGATGGGACATGCCGCATCATTATTAGCCCATCCAAGTGTCAAAGGCAAAGCATTAAATCCTCTCCTCCAGCCCTGTGATTGAGACTGCCACAGTGATTAACCTTAGGCGACGCGAGCGCAAGCCACTCTGCCTGTTATCCCCGATGCCCACTGACATGTACACACTGCTAACCTGCTAGTACCTACCTGCTAGATATGTCCATTTGTATAATGCTTAGTGTAAGGCCAACCATGCTTGAAAAACGTTACTAAAAACAGTGTACAATAGAGGTGATATGTAATCTCAGCGAGGAAATGGGAAGATGCATATTTAACTGTGATGTTTATCAAACATTACATGTATTTATCATTTGCCGTTATTGTAGTCCATATATACAATACAATACAGTAAAATGTTAAGAAGTTATCTAAATAATAACAATAATAATAATAATAATAATAATAATAATACAATCATTTACTTACTAGGAAGGTCATGTCATTTTTATTAGCACAATCATTTGTGTTTGAATTACTCCTTCAGTCACTTTGAAATCCCTTTACTTGCTGAATTAGCAACTTTCGTTGTTTATTCACTAATGTCATCACTCCTGTGTTTGACTTGCTGTATCATATTCCATGTCATTAACAGCAGAAAGAAGACCGACAGACAGACAGACAGACAGACAGACAGACAGCAGACTCTGGTCAGAATGTGGACGGCGACACCCTGTTTAACGAAAGCTGTTTTAAAAAAGCATTACTTTGTGCTGTAAATGAAATGTATGTACACTACGGCGAGCAGGACTTTTTTCAGGGGCTTCATCTGCCTGATGAGGTGGTAGATGGTGGATACAGGGAAGACGGCCATTCTCCGGAGGCTTTGACCAGATATGTTTTCCTCTTTCTTTAGCCTACAATTAGAAGCAATAGTGTAGTCTCCCGGTCCTACGATGGCTCCCTCTTCTCGGCAGAGATATATTTATCTGAGGATAATTGGCCATTAAATCTTCACTTGACAACTGTGAAAATGCCACCCCAAGAGTAATCTAGCTGCCAGAAAATGACAACGGTTGGCAGTGCTGTCGACTGCTGAGAGCCACATCAGGAGCCGATGGATCTATTCCACATGCACATGTACACACACGCACCCACGCACACACACACCACTTGCACACGTTCACACACAGGCACATACATAGGCATACGTTGTCATACACACTGGAAGAGAGACACAGAAATGCACATACACATACACACAATGTTAGATGTTTTAATCACATTCACAGCTAGTGAGTACTAATAACTATGTTTTTTAACAGGCAGGTTTAACTGTTTCCAGATGTAATAATGTCCCTTTCAACTGCCCAGTCTCAAAACTGAAACATTTTTCAAAGATTCAGTATTTTTTTATTTTATTTATTTTAATTAAATGTATGTGCTCTGCTTTGACTATTATCTGTCCCACATTCTGTATTCAATTGTGGATATCCACAATAGCCTGTCTATCTGTCTTGGCCTATCCATATCACATAGGTCAAAGTATTTGAGCTTGCCTCTCAAGACTGTAGCAATTCTACACAATGGTGAATTGAAAGACACAGGTTCACTATATTAATGTTCTCCATCCAAGTGTCTCTCCATTCTAACTCAAATCAGACTGATCTGATACTGTATGTAGTTGAATGTATGGTTCCCACAAGACGTTTCATACTGTTTTAAGTATCAGATGCATGCTGTGTGTTTTTTTTCCTGGGTGTACATTTTCCTAAATCTGTGTGTACATTTTACACAATATAGTACCAGACATTTCATCTATAGCATTTTAGCCATTTAAATCTATCTACATTCAGCATTAGTCAGGATTATCAAAATGAGTCAATGTTATCTGTAGGTGTGGGTGATAGGTGAGGAGCGAAATGTAGGGTTCCTCTTATTGAGGTAGTCTGTTAAACACACATTGGAATAGAATGCAGATCGGCTTATTCACCACTGTGAGATTACAGTAGGGACACACAGTCTCTGATTCATTTAAGTCTGACTAAAAAGCCTTTTTGTGTGTCCACGTCAGTGTTTCAGAAGCTGAGTGCACCTGCGTGTTGCGGTACATCCAAGCTACTTTCCATTGAGGCCACAGGCGGTTGAGAACCAGCAGCTGTGTGTGAACGTGTCACATGCTTTCAGACCAAGTTAGCCGCGGGAATGGGGAACTTCAGTCTGTTAAGATGTCACTTCACATCCAGCGGGTCACTCAAATCAAAACAAGTCGCTAGAGCGTGTCTAGAGAAACATTACATCCTGAAAGCCGAACACTTTTTCTAATATTAGTCATTGTTGTGCAGTAGTAGTAAAAGACCATGGCTTGGTATGAAAAAATGATAATACTGTAATAATGTTAGCGGAAAAGTAAATGTGGGGATTCTGCTCTATAAAGCCCCAGATGGTGATGTGTATTAATTCAAAAACAGTTTTTCATCTTTTCAATCGGTGCTATCGTATATTCCGACACTGAGTGCAATCCTATGTCGTAGCGGTAATGGGTTGGAGTGCCGAGCACAGGATCAGGTAGAATAAAGTATTCACCATGAAGGGAGAGGCTGGAGGAGATATAGACAGTATTTCTGTACCTGTACCCATCACAACACACCCGCTCTACCTTTGTCGTAGGAGCTCTTGTTTATTCCGTTGTTAATTCTCTGTTATTGTTTTCTCCAGAGGCTTCTGCCCTGCTCATAAACAAGCAGGAGCTCTTAGCCGGCTCGGTTTGATGACCTACATTACATCCCCTTTGCATAGCAGTACAGGGGCTTACATGTTGTGTGTGCATAAACTGCAGTGTAAACGACGGGAGCAGAAAGGGGGCGGGGCAGCGTCGGGGGGCTGGGAACCGAAGCAGAGGACACGTGGCATCAAGAGAGCAGTGTCGTCTAAACGCCGCTGCCTCAACGCGCTGAGCATTGATGTTAGCTGCGCGGGCGTGTGTGTGCGTGTGTGTGTGTGTGCGTGCATGTGGTTTACTGTAGCTGTGTCCCTCACACATGAAACAAAGCTAACGCTCCTCTGGGACCTCCCGACAGCTACTTCCTTCCTCGCGACGGGACGAGAGAAGGATGCTGTGTGTTACAGCAAGACACAACAGTACCATACACTGTGTGTGTGTGTGTGTGTGTGTGTGTGTGTGTGTGTTGCATTGATCTCCTGTCACTGTTCTGTTTAAGCGGCTGTGGAGCTACAGAGGCAGTCAAAGGCAAATCAGCCCGAATGGGTTTCATCTGGCTTGATGCGAGCGTGGAGAAGAATACACTTTGATCCCAGAGAGAGGCCCCGCGGGAAGCCGTGCTCCGCCATGACGCCATGCATGTACTCACTCCTGTGTACAGTTACTGTACGTCAGTGTGCGTCTTCCACCACCACGTGTTCACCATGGATGGAGAGCTTAGCTTGTTCCTCTTGGAATCAGGGGTGTTTCCCCATGTGTGTGTGTGTAGCAGGGTGTAATACTTGTCACGAAACCCGTTTCAGCCTTTGTACACCCATAGCGCCGTGTAACTTGTGTAATGTGTCGAGTGAACGTCTGTTTATTTGGAAGTGAAGTGACGCTTCTGAAAGAGCCGTCATACAAATTAAACCCCTTCAGGCCTTGCCCCCCCACCCCCTTCCCCCCACATGACTAAAAGTTTACTGTTATCCCTGAGAGCGTCACTAAAGCAGAAAGGCAGTTAAGCCCCATTAGGAGCCTGTGCGCTGTGACGATCTCATTGGAAGTGCTGGATGAAAATTGCCTGGATTAATGTGTTAATCCACCTCTTTAAAATGCTAATGTCCATTTTATGCTCATTAAATCTCAGTGTGTGTTTTCTTTGATGCGTGCAATTTCTATCAATTAAACACAGAGGAATGAAACAGGCGGGATGGAGATTAGTTTGTTTGCTTCAAGCATGAATTTCTGCTATTGGTTTCATATTTATCTTGAGAGGGGAAAGGGGGAGGTTGTTTGGAACGAGTTTATGAAAAACACCAGAAGGAATATGGTGATATTAGTAGTAGAAACTATTTCATAGACTGTATTTAACACAAATATAATGTGCATCAGCAATAATTACTGTATTTTGTAACATAATATGGCCAAAGTTTTTCCAAGTACATGTACATTACTATATTTTGTATTTAACTTCATGAAAACATCCACAATGTGTGAGGAATGTTCATTTAAAGTTGTGCAAATTTAAAAAGCATTAAACAATGTTGCTTTGTATGTACATGTTTATTTTAAATAATACAATTGTGTGCTGGACTGATATCATTTTAAAATTCATAAGCATTTTGGCTACAACATATTTCATTTTCAAAGTCACTTAGAAGATGATATGTTCCCTGGCACTGCATCGTAATTTTTATGGTTTTACATAAAACACAAACTCGATTCAACAGCGAGTGTTTTCTCTATTAAAAGGCTAAATAAATACCTTCCAATTGAATTGAACAACTTCAATTTCTGAATACTATTGCTAAGGCTTCCCTTCAAGACAAACTAACACAGGCACAGCAGAAAAGGCAAGACTTTGAGAATATACGGTCAAATTACTAGACACTAAGATTACAAGCAAATCGAGTATCATTGCTATAGAAACCTGACAAATTTTACTAGGGCCTTTGAAAGATTCTGACAAGCTGAAGCATTATCTAAACAAGAAAACAGACATATGGAAAATAAGTGCATTTAGAAGAAGATAGATGCACTGTATTGAGAAGATCAATAAAAATGGGACAGTTACTATAGGTGTTGGTGATCCTATGATTTCATAGCAATTATACCAACATTAAAGATCCTCTATGGCAGGTAATAGGAGCTGGACTGTGTGCTTTGGCTCCTTACTGCTAAATGCTTTGCTGATATAACATTTTTTAATCTATCTTGAATCACCGTGTGACCCAAAGAAATACCTTTCAACATCCGTTATGAGAACTTCTGTATTAGTACCTTGTACATAATCCACTAGTGGCTGGCTTTTTATATTAAGTCATGCTGTTTACATTAGTTCATATACCATAGTTCAGTGAGTTCCTGTCTGATATTTACAGGCAGCCATCGAATAGGAAATGTTTCAAAGCTATCTTTCCATCGCCGGAAAATCAATTTCCATATTATCCCAGTTGAGCTCCAGAGAGCCATGCGAGTATCGATTATGAACCACGGTCACAAATTACCAAACCCTTTCATGTGACTACAAGAGCCTGCAAACTGAATAAGCAGTTTGGATAGAAATGATCGTTGCGGTGAGTCCTGTGGAATTTCATGTCCCACAAATGTAGGGATGACTCTCTGATGCCCTCGCTGTTGTGCAAAGCCTTTTAAAACCAGGAGTGACATAGCTTGTCCAATCACAGAGGCCTCTGCGGCTTGCCATAAACTGCTTCCAGATTTGTCGCACACACACACTCTCTCTCTCTTTCTCTCTCTCTCTCTCTCTCTCTCTCTCTCTCTCTCTCTCTCTCCGCCCCTCACACACACACACACACACACACACACACACACACACACACACACACACACACACAGGCGCATTGTTCACCGTAAAAATACTTCCAGTAAACTTGCATTTATCACGAGAGCACTATTTTCGAGGTAGGGACACAGGGAATGATTTATGGAGGCATTTCAACTTCTCCCTCGCCCGCCCTCCATCATAGGCAAAGTATGCTGCCATATAAACATAATACACTCTGTGTTACATGGTGAAAATGCACTAACTCATCTTTTATTTACTCATGCGTTCTCTGACAAGCTGTTGTGTGCCTCAGACAGACCGGACCTGGGGTTATATGGTTATATATGGAATTCAGCAGATCGACTTGTGAGGGTAATAGTCCATACAGACCATTGAGATGATTGAATTCAAAAGCCACAGCCTTAATTGCTCCCACTTACCAGATCTCCAAAGATGTGTGTGTGTGTGTGTGTGTGTGTGTGTGTGTGTGTGTGCGTGTGCGTGTGTGTGCGTTGAAGGTGAATCAGATGAAGACTCCCCAATATACTGAATACCGTTACCTCCATCCAACAGCAAGCAGTCCTCCACACTGACAAAACATCCCCTCCCCCACATTCAGCATATGTGGACGATTCACTGGGATGGGTAATTTATTAAAATTGACCTAATTTTCCGTGATATATTAAATCTCTGCCTCAGTAATCATGAGACCCATTTTATTGAGCGAATTAGCCGCCCACTGCTAGGTGCAATCAGAGGTCTGGAAAATGGTGTGGCATTAGTGTGTTCACACCATGCTAATGGTCAGGAGATGCCAGAAATAACCATGTCATTCATTACAGGTCACTGACAACATAATGTACCAAGATAAACACACTTAACACTAGAACTGCCAAGAATCTCTGTATTCCTAAAACTGCCAACGGGTAAAATGAACCCGTGTGCATAGATACTGTGTTTCTAGTTCCAAAATGTACTCTGTCTTTGTATTAATTAACTGTCTTTTAAAATCTTGTCTTTTAAAATTGTTTATTCATCTTTTTGTTTTGGTGCTCTACTTTTATAATTTTGTTCTAAATAGGCTATTCATGAAAGCAAATATCCCACTTGTTAGGCATGTCGGCTAACTTAAGCTAATGCTAGCAGCACTTTGCTGTATTTGGGAACAGCTGTTCGTTCACGCCAGTAGTGTCTGTAGCATAATATGCAGTTCTGTATGAATCTCCACCCCACTTCAGTCATGATCGCAAATGTGTCCGTGGTCAACCCGCATCACACGTTGTCTCCTCCTTATCATAAGCAGAAAGGAAGCCTCCCATAATCGGTTACTCGATATGCAGCGTTGAGATGAGAAATGAATTGAATGGAACCAGCAACTTTATATCTCACTGTTATTTCCCCAGTATGCACCCCCACATAGAAACATACAACTCGTGACAAGTGTTACATCCGAGGATGATACGTAGGCTACTGCCTGTGCGCGCTTCAACCATTTTACATTTACTGACTGCAACATCAGTTTCTTAAAATTTCTTAAAATGTTAATAAATGTTTGTGTGTGGTGTGTGGCCAGCTGACCTTGTGAAAATCTACTGTTTTGAATGATGTCGATTTCGATTACATACTTGTATACCGTCATCTAGCAACATAGAATGTGTAAACATGCTGTGAAAAAATAATAAACTTCAATCAATCAATCAATCAATCTTTATTTATATAGCACTTTTCATACAAATTCATGTAACACAACGTGCTTCACACTATGTCATTAAAAACAATACAAAATTAGTAAAAACAATACAATATATAAAAAATAAAGTAATACCACTACTCATGTTACACTCATCATCCCAACCCTCCAATCACAAACAAACATTGGGAGTCCCATTCCCACCATCCCCAAAACATAAACCACCAGGGACCCCAGACACTGCACAAATGCGTATCCTTGTAAAATTCCCTAAGTTTCCTAGCTCTACGCCACTGAAAGCCCTTGTAGATTCAGGAGCAGCGGGTAATTTTATAGACAGGACATTGGCCCACGCTTTACGCATCCCACTCACACTACTAACGCAGCCCATTCCTGTGAATGCTCTGGACAGCAGACCCTTAGGTTCGGGTCTGGTGCTTTATTCCACTGTTCAGGTCACTATGACCACACAACCTACACACACTGAACAGATTTCATTTTATGTGATTGACATTCCTTCCTGTCACGTGGTATTAGGGCTTCCCTGGTTATCTGTGCATAATCCATGTGTATCTTGGCCCAGTAGGTGCATTGAGTGATGGTTGCATGAGTGTCTGGGAAGGTGTATTCCGGTTTTGCTAAGGGCCACCATGGTGGAGAGTCCGAACAGTGCCTCTGACGTTCCCATCCCTATTGAGTATGCTGACCTGTCATAGGCCTTCTCAAAATTAAAGGCCTCTAAATTACCACCCCATCAGTCCTGGGATTGTGCCATTAACCTCTTACCGGGATCCGTACTGCCCAGGGGTCATGTATATCCCCTGTCGCAAGCAGAGACCGAGGCTATGGAAACATACGTCTCTGAATCCTTGTGGCAGGGGTTCATACGTCCCTCCTTTTTACCTGCATATTCGAGTTTCTTTTTTGTGCAGAAGAAAGACAGTGGTCTGCGCCCATGCGTAGATTACCGACCACTTAACAAAATCACGGTGAGCTACACGTACCCGCTCCCTCTCATCGCTTCCGTGGTGGAATCTATGCATTGTGCGCGCTTCTTTACGAAATTGGACCTTCGAAGTGCCTACGTGCGTATCCGAGAGGGGGACGAACATAAGACAGCGTTTAGCACTACGACCGACCATTACGAATACTTGGTCATGCCGTACGGTCTTATGAATGCCCCATCAGTCTTTCAGGCATTCATGAATGGGATCTTCAGGGACATGTGGGGTCGGGGTATTGTGGTGTACATCGATGATATTCTGGTGTACACTAAGACCCGCGATCAGCATGTTACTCTGGTCCGTCGGGTGCTTGAAAGACTGCTGGAGCATGATTTATATGCAAAGGCTGAGAAATGTCTATTCTTCCAGCAATCTGTCTCCTTTCTGGGATACCGCATCTCCGCGACCAGGGTGGAGATGGAGACGAACCAGGTGGAAGCCGTGCGTGATTGGCTGACCCCGATCACGGTGAAAGCGGTACAGCGCTTCCTTGGCTTTGCTAATTATTACTGGAGGTTCATTTGTGGGTTTGGTAAGGTCGCAGCTCCGATCACCTCTCTGCTAAAAGGAGCACCAACCAGGTTACAGTGGCATCCCGAGGCAGACAGGGCTTTCAACGAGTTGAAAGCTCTATCTGCTCCTATGCCCCGGTGCTAGCCCACCCTGATCCGTCGTTGGTGTTTGTCGTAGAGGTAAACGCATCTGAAACCGGAGTAGGGGCGGTTCTGTCACAAAGTTCAGGTAAGCTCCGTCCCTGCACCTTTTTCTCCAAAAAACTAACATCCGCTGAACGTAATTAAGACGTAGGTGATCGCGAGCTGTTGGCTGTCGTCAATGCTCTAATGGCATGGAGGCACTGGCTCGAGGGGGCTAAGCACCCTTGACTGACCACCGTAACCTGGAGTACATGCAAGCTGCGAGGAGACTGAACCCCCGCCAGGCCAGATGGTCCCTGTTCCTAGCCAGGTTCAATTTCACACTGTCGTACATCCCGGGCAGTAAGAACGTGAAGGCCGACGCACGTCTCCCGTCGGCCTTCACAAGTTTACTTGTGGTGAACCGTTCACAAACAATGTCCATATCTTCTGGCAGCAGTAATATCAATATCAGCAGTAATATGGATAGTGAGCATATTACTTCTGGCAGCAGTAATATCTGTTTAGGAAATTCACTGATCTC
>JAODLL010000018.1:5891712-5902392 GCA_026546735.1 Forbesichthys agassizii
CCAGGACAGGCCGGGGGAGTGGTCCACGTTTCTACCCTGGGCAGAAATTGCCCAGAACTCCCTGCGCCACTCCTCGACCAATCTTACTCCGTTTCAATGCATCTTGGGGTACCAACCTTCCCTGGCCCCCTGGCACCCGAGCCAGACCGAGAACCCCGCGGTGGACCATTGGTTCAAACATCCGGAGGAGATCTGGAACGCCGCCCGTCTGCACCTCCAACAATCTGCAGACCGTCACAAGCGCCAAGCAGACAGACGCCGCAGGGAGACGCCCGTGTACCAAACTGGCGATCGTGTCTGGCTCTCGACCCGAAACCTGCCTCTCCGCCTACCTTGTCGGAAGCTGGGCCCGCGGTTTGTGGAGCCTTCTAAGGTCCTGAGGAAGGTGAATGATGTAACATACACGTTGGAATTACCAGTTAACATACGTGTGCATCCTTCTTTCCATGTGTCCCTCCTCAGACCGGTGGTGGACGGCCACCTCCATGAGGCCAGGGTGCTGGAGTCCTTGACAGACTGTGACAGTCGTTCTGTCTATGGTAATGCTTCTGACTACACTGCCACCACAATTTTTAGATGTATGGCTCCATTTTGTTCATACCTGTAAGCTTTCAAAACTATTTGCACAAATATGTACGGAATGAGCTTAGAGTACAGACAAAAGGCTACATCTGTATCTAACTTTGAGCCTTAAGAAGTCGAAATTGCAAGTATATACTGTCGGACAAAGGGAACAATATTATTAGGTCTGCCTCTTTGTTTGAGACAGCACATTCAGCACATCCTTCTTGTATTTGTACTGTCCCAGTGAAGCCATGGTTCTATGCATGAATATGTGTAGCATTTGTTACATTTTGAGGTGCACTTATCAATCACTTTATAAACCAACTGTTTTTAAGCAAAACTGAGGTGTGTATAGAGTTGAAATTGACAACTCTGGAACATCCATAATGTAGGCAGGCTATCCATAAGTAGGTAGGCTATATACAGCATTTTTAGTATGCTAGCAGTGGCAAAAGTCAGTTGTTAGCCAGACTCTGGCAAGCTTTTCCTCTTATTACAAACACTAATAGAAGATGACAGTAATCTAATCCAGCGCTCTCTTCAACAGCATAAACACTGGGATCCAGTTATGAGTGAGGCTTTTCCAATGGGCCATGGCGCCAACGTGTAAAATGCCTCAACTTCAGCTTCAGTTCGTCCTTTGCTTTGCCTTTACTGTTATTCTGTGTAAAAACTCTCGGCAGAGGATACAATGGTTATAAGTACAAGTGCCACACAGTTGTAGCCAAACCTCAGAGATGGTTTGTGTGGAAACAGACAAAGCCTGGTCATTGTCATCTTGTTCTGCTTGTTTTAGCCTGGAAACTAAATTAGTTTTAACTGAATTTGAGGTCCAGGGGCATCATGCTCCCATGATGTCGGGGGGCCACCATTTGTCATTATGCAATTTGTCTACCCTGTTTTGCAGCAAACAGGACGTGGCAGAGACTCTGCTCCCAGAGCTTTACGGAAGAGAGCTGATGGGCCCAGACAGTTCCAAGACGGTGTGGTCACAGCCGATGGCTGGGGATTCCCACCCTCCTCTCTGTTCTCTGAGGAAGGAGCAATTCAGGTTGGACATGCAGCACAGCGCCTGAGAGAGCCATCCCACAAACAACATTGTCATTCTTGTACTTCTTTTGACCAGCAATTTAGCTTTACTAGCTTGCATCCACTTTCCAACAAATGGAGAAATATTTCATGGCAACTACCACTCAAGGTTATAATAGTTTTGCATTTTTCATTTGTTTTCATTATTATTTTGTTTTGACTTTTTGTTTTCAAATTCAGTTTAGTTTTAATTCATTTTTAAAGTGGGTTGGGTAATTTAGTTTAGTTTCTATATTTTGAAAATGCTTAGTTTTAGTTTAGTTTTTATTAGTTCAGTGTTAGTTTTTAGTCTGTAATATGGGGTATTTATCAAGGTCAGAAAAAAGTGTGGAAGCCAAAACTTCCAATGCACACTATTGCTTGTATTATACATAAATAAAATAATGTGAATTTGTGCTTCTGACACTGAGAGTTTTTTGTAATTTCATATTCCATGTACAGTAAAGTTATGGTAGTAAAGAGAAGCTTTCTTAATGTACATTGGGCGCTAGGATGCCTGCTTGTATTCATGTTACTTGTTTTATTAATCCGCAGAGTCGGCGGTGTTCACCACAGAGTAACAGCTTTCTACCGTAGTTGCAGTGGTAGATTTAAGTAATCTAGATATTTGGAAACACCTGTATTTTATCTTCTTTTGTGTAAAACACACGTATACAATCCACACGTGTTTCGACACATGTGGATTGTAACAATAAATACAAATTTCCTTTACACGAAGTCAAGTGGAGGTATTTTCCATGTTGCTACACACGGGAGCAGCTAGCTGTGTTAACGAGCATACACAACCAACGACAGCCCTCAAACGTATTGTGTAATTAAAACTCAACAGAACATCATAACATTTTAGAGAGATGAAAACTAAGGACATTTACTCTATAATTCTAGTTTGTTAGTTAGTTTGTTAACTAGTTAGTTTTGCAAACAGACAATTACAGTTTTAGTTTGTTATCATTTTTCTGTAATGTCTAGTTTGTATTTTTATTTCAGTTAACAACAATGTTTTTTCCCACTTAGGTTTCGTTATTTCGTTCATTTTCGTTTACAATTATAACCTTGCTACCACCCCACTAAGCCTCCCCACCTCCTAAACGCACACACTCACACAATGACTATTCCAGTGGTTCCAGCAGAGACTGTATTGCATGTGGCTCGACAGGAAAAGCATTGTTATGGATCTTGGGCCTGCTGCACAATATTCCGCTCAGCCCTATTCAGCAGCCCTGCCTGTCTGAACACCACAGCTGTCAGTGGTGTCACTACATGATGAACCGTGACACCACCGAATCTAGCAGCGCTTTGTCACCCTGATACACTTAAGCATTGGTTACAGAGCTCCAGCGCTGCAAAGACACGCTGTCAAGTCGGGGAAGACCATTATCTGCAACAGACACAAATGTACAGGGTATCCCTGCAGACACTGTGATGATTAAGGGCTAAGTGTCATTCCCGATGTCTTGGAGTACTTCTTTTAAAGCGCTTCGCTCTCCTTCTCTCCTTCTCTCCTTCACTTTGCCTTGCACCTCAGACCTATATGGAAGTGTCTTCTACGGCCACTCCAAAGGGATGCTGAACTGACAGCCGTGTTGACGTGTTCTACTAAAGTCCTGAGGTCAAGCAACACTTCTTCAAGACAAGAAGCACGGAATACAGAGTATAAGTCAATGTGACATTTTAAATACACGTGGAAGGCTATCAGTGATGAGCCTACAGGACAGCCAAAAGTGAGTGGGATTTTAAATGATGGGAAAGCATTTGAAGAATGCACATTTGCACACATTAAAACCAGCTACTTGGCTTTGGAGATGGACAGTGTTGCATAGACATGACATTATGTTGGTGTTTGATCTCGCAAGGACTATAGAACGTCTCTCATGGTCTAATGCTAAATTGCACTTGTATATAAATATTGTACTACTATATGGCTTATGGAGACCTTTCCTTTTAAGTGTCTAACTAGATTGTTGACATTCACACCTTGAGGGATTCCAGACCCTTCCGACACATTTTACAAAATAATGAATCCATTGGTAGCCTATAGGTACAGTACAGCATTTTAGATCGTGTCAGATATAACAGAGATTATGACAAAATATACATTTTGTATCTATGTCATTTAAGATCTTTATTGTAATTTGATAGATTAAGTAAATAATATTTTAGTCCTTGTTGTCTAACCATCGTGGCCAAGGTGAAACACATTCAGAATGTGATATAAGATGCTTCTGAGGAAGACATCTACTAATATATCAATATTAGTATGAATGAAAACTGCAGATATTGTGAGGGGATTAGATACAGAGGTACAGTTTACAATTGTGACCAAACAAGATAAAGAGGGTTCACAGGTACAATGCTGCCACACATTACTGTCTATGAAGGGAGGAGGAGGTACAGCAACAATGCTGAATGCACAGGTCACCACTGTCACACAATGTCATTTCTGTCACAACAAACTTGTCTTTATTTCTTTAAACCTTGCTCAAGGGCACATTAGGATTACATGAGCGATATAAGACTATATGTTTAATTGTGTTTACAAACACCTCTAGTCACACAACAACAACAACAACATCTGGTCATATTTGAGCTTCTTTAACAGCCATTTATTCACATGCAGAATATTAGCATTCAGACAAAGACAAAGACAATCCACCATTCTCCACTTCTATCACTCACTACTGTTTGTCAGAATCAGATCTGAAAAGCAGAGGCATCAATAAAAGGTCTTGTTTCAACCATCACTGAAACAACTGTGCCTGTTTCAACCTACACTGAATAATGAAAAGCAATTATGTAGCTAAACAAAGCTTTTGCGGTAATGGGATTAGTTTTATTACTTTATACCAAATATACATAGTGTGGCTGCATGCTTTTCTTGTTCTAAGTCCTAGGAGTCAGGCCTAGGACACCCATCTGTTTAACTGTGACCACGATTCCCATCCAGAGGAATTAGGCAGCACACTGCTGTGAATGTGACAAGAAGAGCAGACTGGCTGAAACCTGGAGGAAACAGAAGCCAGCCGCTCAGATTGTGTCTAGATTAATTATTTAAGACCCGGATTCTCTATCCAATGACCCCGGTAAAGAAGCACAAATTATTTAGCAAGCTGCCACATGGGCGTTTGTTTGGTGCAGGGCTATGAAGCGTATCTCACCAGGGTATCACAGGGCCCATGTGAACCTCTGCTTGAGATTATAACCTCATGGGTATTGATGGGCTGTGTCAGGCTGTATGACTACAGTTTCTCTCCCCAATCAACCAACTAGGCTGTCTACATCAGCCGGCGGAGATAAGTAAAACACAAGCCCGTGTTAGCAACGCTCAACATTTCAGACACAACAAATTACGAGAGGCATTGACTCCTCCAAAAAACTCTCTGATAATAGAGTAGAAAAATGATATGATGATATCTGACACATTGGCTATACATTTCAGAACAGCTGATAGCATCTGCAGAGGTAAGTACAAGCGCAGCTAACACGTGTCCTGTGTTCTGTGCTGGATAACCTGTGGGACTCTTTCCACCGGGGGGGCGGACCTGTGGGCTATTTCCCCTGGGTTGCCATGAGGTTAACAGCTCTTTAAAAGCAAATATCGTTCTACTGCACAAGGTTACAAATGGGATCTAACATTTATTCTGAGCTAATTACCGTCTACAGTTACATATCAATATATAAGATTCTCTATTTGTGCATTTGGTTCTTTTGCTTTCTGGGTGACACTCATGTGGTTCTGGGGCCAATTTGAAGTGTCTACTCTAACCTGCATGTTTGTAGGAGAGGTCCCCAAATACAGTATATTGGAAGAGCAGGATGCACTGGTGGTCTGTGTAAACAGATAACTACTATACTGCATGCTAGTTAGTGTCATCCAAGGGCCCTGTGGCTGCAAGGACACAGTGCTGACCAATATGTCAATGGAGCTTGTACACCCTGGCCTGTCTATTATTATAAAATCCACCCCTCATGGTTTACCTTCTCTTCACATGTTCCTCTACGTTGCACAGCACTGTTCAAACACAATCATCTATAGAGCATTGAATATGCACATCTATATATATGCATGTAGATCTATATGCATCTATGCATGTGCATAATTTACTACTGGTCTACCACTGTCTTATTTGTGTGTCTCTGTCAGCTGTTTTACTGACTTACTATTACTATTTCTATTGTAATTCATAGTTCAGAATAAAAGATGTAAACTTGTGCGCGTGCAGACGCACACACACACAATTCCCTTATTATTTATTATTTATTAGATTGTTTTGCTTCAGAATAGACTGCGCGCCCACCAAGAAAAGGTTGGGAACTGGATCACATAGTGTTGAAGGACAAAACCAAATCTGCAACGATAGCCGGCTTGTCATTCCTGGTACTACCAACTACTAAGATGGCACTATACTGTATGTATATTTTACTATATACTTCCCACAGCTGCTTAAAACGTGTTAATTTTAGAGTGTGCCAAAAACAGAGATAGGAAAAGAGAGAGGTCTCGGTTAAAGACAGAAGGGGCAGCACGTTTGTGTGTGTGTGTGTGTGTGTGTTTACACGTGTACATGTGTGATAGAGAGAGAGAGTTTGCCTTGATCTTGTTAGGTTGGTGATTGGGGTCTTGGTGAAACAGGGGCTGTGGGAGTAATAGCCTCTGGCAGGCAGACAGGCCCCGTAGCCACACAGGGCTGATGTTGGGCTGAGCGGAGAAGGCCCACCGACATGGCACCGACGTGCTCTTGGGTGTGGAGGCATGGCTTTGGGAAGATTATTGTAATTGCACTGATGCTAAAAAAAAACTTTTATTGAGGATGTATTTCACAGGCAATACCAGCACGGTCTGAGGGAACCGACATCAGAGTACACAGGATGCAGGAGTTCAACCAAGCTGAAATGGAGGGAAGGATTTATAGTGGAAGCAGCCTGCCACCAGCTGGTGAAAATAGGTGTAACATATAAATATAAGCAGATCAAAGGAAACAAATGCCTTGCTTTGCATTCGGTTTTTCTTACACACTTGCATTCTTTTTTATATATAAATAAATACTGTATATATAATGTTTAGTTTTTCAGAATATACATACCTTTCTTTATGTATTATTAACTTGTTTCCAGGGGGTTACAGTATGATCTATCCTACTATAATACAATAGCTGCTGCTGTTTTGTTCAGCCCAACAGCATGTACTGTATGCTTGCATAGCTACTCAGGATTTCCACTTATATACACACAAGCTGCTTATGTTGTTACCCATGTAAGTAAGGTTGTAAAGTCTGTTAATTAAAGATCAATTCAATGAATGACCTTTTCTGCTTTACCTAGGGCACTTTGAAAGTCTTTTCTAATGAATGAATTATGTAGAAGCTAACATAATGCATCGGGTGCCTAACGTGTTTGCTTAAATCACACTGAAGCGCAGGCCTACCTTTAAGTGGATGGGGTACATCTGTTCTGCCTGCGGTAAGTGTCTAGTTTAATTTAATTCAATAATCCTGATAAATGAAATAAATCCCTTTTGGGACATTCGCTCCTTAAGTCGCAAGATAATGTGAAATGAGGTTCTCAGAGAAAAAAATTAGGACACTATGGTTGATTGAGCTTTTACAAAAAGCAGAAATATTAATACGGAGATATTCTTTATGTTTATAATTTTCTTTAATGAATGAAGGCACCCATGTGGAAAACAATCAGGGCTGAGAATGGATGACGATGATTGGAGGCTTAAAGAGAGAATGCATTAGCTCTTCACCCACTCCCAATGCAAATTGTTTCACTTAAAGTTTTAAAATAGCATTTTGTGTTCTGACTTAATTTTAATAAGTTTTCAGATAAGAAAATCACAAGCACAGACTTCAAAAGCAGTTCGCTGGTGTCAGAAACACATTTACTCAATATATGATTCATGAGAGGAAATTAGAAATTGAAAAAAGAGGACACGAACACGAACTTCTTCAGAAATAATACATTTTTTGCTGATATTATTACACTAATAAAATATCCATATCAAACACACATTTGAATTAAAACGTGATGCTTGTATAATTGATTGCTCTATAGAAATTAAAATTGAGGTTGGTTCTCTATTCCTTTATTTTTACAATACAATTCTCCCCAGGCAGAATTGCCTTTAATAAATACATATACAATTATATGTATTACTAAACATCAGCAGCCAAACAAATTTTCTTTGTGCATGACTCAGCTCTTGATTTTCAAATATAATAAATGACAGCTATGAGCACAGAGCCTAAAGCTCATAAAGGAAATACATTTCTTGACAATTTTATTAAATTAACTGTAGCCTTGTTGATAATTGCTTTACTCAAAATTACTTAAATTGGTGAGATTTTTTATTACAGTGTAGATTGATGAAGAGGCGAACATTAAATCCTCTGATAATAAGATAAACTCTAGGTGTGGCCTTGTCTTAGGGCGCCCTCCGGTGTTCTAAGAAACAGCCTAATGCTGTATGTGGCTCCTTTACAGCTGCATGTTCCTTGACCTGAAGGTTTCCTAGAACCTCTTTCCTTCCTCACGGACTCTACTTGTGCACTTGTTTTCTGTAAGTAATAGTGGATGCGTTGTCCTTGAACATCTGTTGTTCAGCCAAGCCTCAGAGGTAATCCCACTAATGGCCCTATAAACTATTTACATAAACGCACATACATAAATAAAAATGTTTCCAAAGAGATTTGGTGTTTTACTCACTGCAAATCAATCTTGCAGCTGCATCTGTTGATGAAGGTTGGGGAAGTCCAGAGTCCAGCTTAAGATATATGTATAGATCGATGCCTGGCACATGGCTGGCTGTGCAGTGAGCAATGGCCATGGTTCCATAGGGACTCAACACAGGGACACACACACGCTCGTGCGCATACACACACACAAACTGATTTGGCCCTTCTGCAAGCAACATTCAGACGTTGATAGACAGTGATGTCCATAAACTCCACAGGAGGAACATTATGTCTCACATGCCATGGGCCCTTAAAATGTCTTGTTTATTTAGTATCAACACAAGGACACTATTTTAAATGAAATATTTATTTGAAATTATTATTATAAATTATCCCAGTTGCATGTGTTTTGAGGAAAACAAAAATCGGTAAAGAGGGTTTTTTTTTATAGAAGATAAATGACTCTAAGATGTCCATTTTACAGTATGGAACACATTTAAGTTAAGTTATTTAAGGTTGTAAATTAGGGCACAGACAGCATTATAAAATGCTTATATTTACTTCTATCAATTGAAAAACACTGAGATCTGTTTACTGATATGAAATAAACTGTACTCTATATCTGACAAGGATCAAGTGAACTTCTGTAACAGATGACAGATGAAATTCAACACAATTCATAGTTACTATAATAAATCATAGCTGGGTTCTCAACAAAACTGGGCTGTATAAGGTTGGACTTAACCCGGAGGTTTCTGTCAGTTGCAGTGTGTTATTTATCACAGTCTTATAATGCTTTAGGCCTGTGTTGCTCATATTGTGTATGAGCCATTTGTAGAACACTGATTATAATGATTGACAACCCTGTCCACTTTGAATTCAATAAACTATTGAGAGATGTGCAACTTTTCAACAGAGAGAATACAGCCTTTCAGATATCTCAGCGTTTCCCTTTGATATTCCTAGACAATCTGATATATCTTCAGTGCCTAGATTTATAGCAATGAAATGTCTGCATATGACAGACCAAGAACGGCTTTTTGGATAACTCCTGCTGCCGAGCAATATTCATAAATTTAATTTCCAATCCGCGCTCCCTTTTATTAGTTTGGGTGTTATTAAATGGGATTGCTTCATCTTAATATAATATATTTCCAGGTCCAGAGAATGTGGCTAGAAGCTGATATTCAAATCCAATAACATGGCCTGTACTTAGTGCATGGCACTAATAAATGCCAGTGTGTGATGATGCATATGCAGACAGTGCTCACAGCAAGCTGTAATAACGCTGTGACTGGCCTTCAGAGGTGAGAGATGCATTGCCAAACCCCCGTACTCTACTGCTTAAAGAAGGCCCAAATGACCTACATACTAGGGAGAGAGACAGAAAAGAATTGTAGAGGTTGTTCAAATATTTCCTTTACTCTATCAACTGACAAATCCCCAAAGAATGTGTATATTTGATTCTCTCAGTAACAGAAGTTTCTATCTTGAATAACTCAGAACTTTATGCTTGGACATCAATCCAGTAAGGGCCTAATATTTTCATCTAACAATATGCTATTTTGGGATGATTTATATGTGTTTTTTACTGTAAATGGACAGCAGACAAAATGCACAAATTACCAGAGTTACATAGTCACATGGCACCACCTCTCTGACCCAGCAGGGTTAAAACTTTGCCCTCTTCCCTTATTTTATCTGTGAAACCTGACAAGTGCTTATGCAAAGGTTGCAGCTTAGGAAGCTTAGCTGCAGTGGGGACTGACCTTTACTTTTATTAGGAATATTTCTATTTTATCATTATTATAGAGTGAAATCTATATGCACATGATCAGCACAATGGATTTCTTTTTCATTAGTTGTGTAAAATGCCAGTCAGTGAATGGAGGGGTACCCCCCCAACCCTCACACACACACACACACACACACACACACACACACACACGCCCTACAGAAACGGGATCTAACAATTGGAATTAATATGCATGGAGCTTTCTCCTCTCCATTTGTTGGCTGAGGTTTGCCAGGTGACTTTATCAGGGGTAACATTTTCGAGAGCTTTGCCTCTTCATCATGTTCACATCCCAGCCTGCCCAGCACTTGTTACTGTCAATCACCTGGTGATAATACAACCATTCTCTCATTTGGTTTAATAAAATCTCCAGGCATATTTGAACTGCAGTCATTACAGCAAATAATTGCTGCATTGAGGTTTTAGCCAGGCCGTAGCCCCAGGGATAAGGCAAGACTATTGCCATATTAAGGAGACAGGGTGATTTCCTATCTCTCTCTATATACTGTATCTTTCTATCTATCTATCTAAATTTTCTCTATACACACACTGTATATA
>JAODLL010000018.1:5902492-5918279 GCA_026546735.1 Forbesichthys agassizii
TTGTTGCCACATGAAAAGATATGCTCACATATTTGCAAATATGTGAGGGGTGTACTCACTTTTGTGAGATACTGTATATGTTTTGAGGCTAGCTGACGTTACCGTCACCACTGTAGGTCACTACTCTATTCAACCAACACATCAATGTTAGCACGACTAACGACTAACACTAGATAAATAATTTGACAGACTGTGGCAGTGGCAGCTACCAACCCGGAATTCCATCTAACTTCACACGGGGCGTTTCTTAGAACCAATATGGCGTTCTTATTGGATGAAAAGCCAAACAGGTGAATCTCTATTTGCTATAATCTATCACGTGAAAGTAAACGTGTGAACTGCCAGAAAACAATAGCTGGTCTGCTGTTGCATCCATCCCTGCTAAAAACATTGCTGGTCACCAGCATAAGGTATGTTTTGCTCGAGGCACCATCAACCAGCATGGGATGCTGGTTGATGGTGTGCTGGTATACCAGCTAGACCAGCACTAACCAGTATGAACCAGCCTGGAATTCATGCAGGATTTTTTTAGCAGGGATGGTCGGCTGTCGCTCAAAACATAAAGTACACTAAAAGTTTTCAATCTTTTAGTATGTCATATAATGTTTTTGTAAAGAATTGGCCTATATTTCTGTTTTACTATATGCATTTTATAAGATAATAAATAAGTAAATAGTTGTGTTTATTATCTATTTGTCTATTGTGTTTTTATTTTATAACGTCAAATTTAAATGAATCAGCTTGAATATAGTTAAAGGTGTTGTAGGTAGAGCAGGGTGGTTCTAGAGCCATGCTGGTTCTACCATCATCTTGTGCATCTGTACTGCTGAAACACAACAGTCTAAAGCAGTAAAACACAAACGATGGCTTTGTTGTTGTTAGCCATTTGAGCGTTGTTCAACCCACATCTCATATGGACAGCCCAACTCCTCCCTGTTTTGTAACATGCTGTTCAACCCACTGCCGTTCATTGAACTTGTAGCAAACGTTCCACCATCCTGAACGCAGGGTGAATTTCTGTCGGATTCAAAACATGCTCAACTGTTATTGGAGGACAGGCAAACATGGACGGGTTCTCAGGTTAGCTTAAGGATTCTCACAGATAGGCAGGCCTGTCAGGGATCAAACACCTACATCAATAGCATGTCCTGCCTCATATTGTTCCATGTCTGTTTTGCTTTGGTGACGGTATTGGGTAACTATAACCTCTTATCTCATTGATGTGACACCTGAAAGCCACTGATTTCTTTGAGATTCTTGAATATCTGCATTGCCAATTAGCTGTTGGGCTAAAGGCTAACATCCCTGTTTGAATAGAATTGATTCACAAAAATGTACAAAAGATTATTAAAAACTGTTAAATCCTGTGATCCTTTAAGGGGGATCCTGCCCTCCACGTTGAAAACCACTGCAGTAGATGATGGAAGGGCTCTGACCACTAACAGCTCCCCAGGCAGGGACACAGAACAGGTGGCCACTCATTGGCTGTCCTCATCAGTGGTTTAGATTCATTGTGTGAATGGCGTCGCTGCCCTCTCTGCTCACATCCCCCGGCCTGAGGGCTGTGGCGTTAGCGTGTGTGTGTGTGTGTGTGGCTGGGGGGTTGTCTGTGGCTCCCTCTGAATTGCTAGCTTTGTTGCTTTCCTGACCTTAGTAAGGTTTCTATATCTCCCAGCCAGTCGAGGAGCAGGCCAGATCTGAAACCTGATGCCAACGTCACCACTGGGGAACCTGCCCCCGCTGTGGCCGTGTGCTGATAGGCTGTCTCTCTCACACTCCGGCCCCTCCTCCTGAAGAGACTTCATGCTTGTTCTCTTTCTCTATTTCTCTCTGCTTTACTGGCTCTGTCACGCTCTCTGGTGCTCGCTCTCTCTCTCTCTCTCTCTCATGCTCCCCTTCCCGCTCCACCCCCCACTGCTTTTTCTGCATCCGGCCTCAGCCTGTCTGTTGGAGGCCTGCCAGTCGGGGTGGGGGAAGGGGGGGTCAGAGGTAAACAGGAAGTGAGGTGTTGGGGGCGGGCTCACAGGGGAGTGGTCTGACAGGAGTAGGCAGGGGAGGGAAGTTTACTCATACAGAGTCTGTGGGGAGCATGTGGGAACGCTGCCAGCTCAAACTGCACAGTAGGTCACAATATAACGTATTCTCTTTTATTCTTTCTTTCTCTGTCTCAGCATTGAATGGTCTTTTTTTGCTGGGGGTGGGTTGCAGGGTGTGTGTACATTCAACGGTCATGTTTTGTTTTGCTGGAATGTCAAGCTCACCTGAGATTTGTGTCTCACTTAAACCTGGTGTGAGGACCAGTACCAGTCAAATCATACCAGAGCAGTCAAATCTGAATTTCATATCAATTTGTATTTATTAGTATATTTAGTAGAAATAGCGTAGCAGAATGAATGAGACTTTGTCCATGTTGACACCCAATAGCGTTTGACTTTGAAAGAACCATTTGAGCTATTGTCTACAGAAACTGCAGTTACTTTACTAGTTACTGATTAGGCTAGTAATTTCAGCAAACAGGTTTTTCCACCAGGTGTTGGGAGGAAGTAATTTGACAGTTGCCATGGTTAGAGAGGGTGGAAGGCAAGGGTTTGTTTGGAGAGTTTATTAGATCATTTTTATATATATATGTATGTGCTTTTAGAGGGCAGGGCAGCCACATAGGATAAAGTTCAGTGTGGATATTTTGTAATGTTTTAACATGTCACACTGCATGCGCTAGTCATATTGCATCTGCTAAATCCCAGCCAGGTTATATTAAACAAAGCAAGGTGGAGAGGGGTCTCATAAGGTGTCATATTAGTTTGGTCAATGTAGCACAAAGCACTGAGAGTGTCAGCCCACTACTATCCCCTCCACCGGAAGGCCTCCAAGGACATTATTAAGTTCCCCTATTTGGAGGGGAAAAAACAGCCTCATTCATTTCCTTCCGGTATATTCAGTAGCAGTCACATCTACAATACACAAAGTGGCCAGCATTTAACCTTGAGAGAGAATGGAGAGCCTGTCAGATATATTTCAGCTGAAATGAACATTTCCATCAGGGCAGTGTGCAGGTGACTCATTTTTAAACCTGGCATAAGGATGATTCCACTCTGCCAATCAGGCTGCTGGTTGTTGATTAACATCTGACTTGATGTGCTTCCTCCTTTGTCTTTACTTGTTGGGGAAGGTGGCATCAAAGCAACTTTACACACATGGTGTTATTCGTATCATTAGCAGACATGTGACATTGTATGTTTGATGTTGGGACTGATATTATGGAATGGAGGTGATATGAACATAAACATAGCATGTACAGATTAACCATCTTCATGAAACGTACAGAAAATAAAGACGATTGTCTCTTTCATTAAACATAACGCTTAATGGCTCATAAGATCATAGCCCTGCATGGCTGCTGGTTTGTGGGAAGGAAATTTGAGAATAAAAAAAAAGCCTTACTTCATCATATCCTACAATCTCTTTCTAACTAGCTCACACTCAGACGGGCACAAAATGAATGGACGTGTGTGTGTGTGTGTGTGTGTGTGTGTGTGTGTGTACGTGCACGTGCACGCACACATTCGCACATCAGCAGGCCTGCTCTCTCCCTCACTGCTTCAATAATGAGGGAGTTGTAAAGGTCTGCCAGTGAGCGCCTGCTGATTTCTCTCTCCTCCCTTCTCTTCTCTTTCCCTGTCGTCCTGTCTCGCTCCCTCCGGGACCTCCTCTCATGAGCGTGGACCGCTGCTGCCGTTAATGAAAGGGATCATCTAGCCCGTCTGCTTGCTACACTCCAGTCTCTGACAGAGAGAGTGTCATGTCATAACACACAGAGCACCATTAGATCTCCTTTTTAGCTTCTCTCTGTTTGTCACAAAGAAACATCATAGCTTTTCTAATAAACAATGTTTGTGTGTGTGTTTGTCTTCAGAACATGGTACAGCCGGATGGCTTAGACTCTTGAAATTATTTTGACATTTCAAAATAATGACTACATTTGCATGCACATAATAGTGACCTTTTTCACACCTTGCCTGCTTTATTTTATAATGATACACTTCAGTAATACCCTCTGGGAATTATTCAGACAACAGTTCTACATAGATGTTTGTGTGGGTACTGAAAATGGTTATTGATACTTAGGCTACATGTCAGTCAACATTAATTGCCCCTATAACATGTATTTTACACTATGGTGTATTACAAAATGACAAAAAGCCAAAAGTGGCTTATGTTAGCTCCTCGTGGAATCGAACCGTACTATTTAGGCTACTCCGGGTAGGTTATTTCTTCATTTAAACAAGGGAGGTGTCAGCTTGCAACTCTATTTAATTTATATTAACAGGGAAAACGCTAGAACACATGGCAGCACGGTCCTCTCCAAGACAGTGGTACAAATGTCCCCAATGCACTCCCACCCTCTTTACATTCACAATATAATCATGCCATGTTTTTATTAGCCCCATCCTCCCCAACTAGCTCTAAGATAAGAGTGTTTTAAAGAGGGTTTTTCTGTTCAATGTCAGATTCATGAAGGTGTTGCATTTACGTTAAAAACAGGATAATTCCCTTTATGTTGTCCTAAGTTGATGTCAGTCCTGTCAGTTACCATCATGTTTTTGTACCTTATGTATCACGTAAATGAGTGCAACAACATACTGTATATTGGGGGGGGGGGGCAGAATCGTGATCGAATTGTGAACTCGATTATTAGCAAGAAAACCGTGATTCTCATTTTATCAAGAATCAACACTTCACTTTTTCCACATTCTGATATTACAGCCCTATTCCAAAAATACATCTTTTCTTTTTCTCAAAATTCTACACACAATACCCCATAATGACAAAGTGAAAAAAAACAGTTAATATAAATCATATTTACACAAGTATTCAGACTTTGCTCATTACTTGCAGCACCTGTGGCAGACATTACAGCCTCATGTCTTTGAGTATGACGCTACAAGCTTGGCACACCTACCTTTTGGCATTTTCTTTTTCTTCTTTGCAGGACCTCTCAAGCTCCATCAGGTTGGATGGAGAGCATCTGCACAGCCATTGTCAGATCTCTCCAGAGATGTTCAATTGGGTACAAGTCTGGCCTCTGGCTGGGCCACTCAAGGACATTCACAGAGTTCTCCCAAACCCACTTCTTTGTTATCTTGGCTGTGTGCTTAGGGTCATTGTCCGGTTGGAAGATGAACCTTCCAACCTGAGGTCCAGAGCTCTCTGCAGCAGGTTTTGATCAAGGATGTCTCTGTACATTACTGCATTCATCTTTCCCTTGATCCTGCATAGTCTCCCAGTTCCTGCTGCTGAAAAACATTCCCACAGCTGCCAACACCATGCTTCACTGTAGGGATGGTATTGACCATGTGATGAGAGGTTGTTTCCTCCAGACATGCACACGCGCTTGGCATTGGCTTGGGCCAAAGAGTTCAGTCTTTGTTTCATCAGACCATAGAAATTAGAATTTAGAATATTCTCATGGTCTGAAGGGGAATTCACACTACCGGTGGTAGTAAGTCATGAAATTCTATTTGTGTGTTGGTGCCGCGGCGGTGACGCAAAAGACTTGCCGTGGCGGCAGGCGCAGAGAACGCGGCAGGAGCAAGCTGGCATGCCTCTATATTCTGCCGCCTAGCCGCCAAAGACAAGTTGAACTTTTGCCGCCGGCATCTTTGCTGACAATCTGGCCAGCTTCTACACCGATCATATTTTTTTACCTGAAAACTAGAATATTATGGACTAAGTAAATGGAACAGTTACAACGTATGTTCCCATTTACAAATATGTTTGGAGGAAGACAATTGCTTGGCAATAGAGAAAATGCAACATTCTATATTTTATAAATACTTTTTAAATCGGAACAAACGGTTTGTCAAGGATAATAAAAGTGCTGGTGGACAATGCCCTCAGCGCAGCAATGAGTAAGTTGATCGGGAAGAAAATAGAAGCAGTCTGCTCTCGAGTTCTGTTGAGAGCATGCACCCATTAAAGGATGCATACATGGCCTTTTATTTCCTCATGTCCTCCTTTTCCTCGCTGCTAATCCTTAATAAAGCAAATCTAAACAACATACTGTCTGCATACAGTATCGCCCATAGCAAAGTTTATATCAAATCCCACCCACTTTTGCGCATACCGCTGCATAATTTTGTGCCTTATATAGGCATATATATTTCCAAATCATGTCCTGAATTTGCAACAGGTTGGCTCCAATAAAGAAGTAGAAACATCTCAAGGATGATTAGTGGAAGCAGGATGTGCCTGAGCTCCATGACAAAAGCTGTGATACTTACATGTTGTTGTTTTCTTTCTGTAATTTCTTATTTTTAATACATTTGATAAACTTTGATACTAACTTTTTTCACTTTGCAATTATGGGGTATGGGGAGTTTTTTATTTTAATCAATTTTGGAAAAAAGTTGTAACATCACAAAATGTGGAAAAAGTGAAGAGCTGTGAATACTTTCCAGATGCACCTTATGTCTTCTAGGGTTGGCACGAATATCATTTTACATGCTTCAAATGTAAACCGCCAACATATTGTACTTAAAATGATGAGTTTAACTACTATTCACCTATGAAGACTCATAGTAACCACCAATAACATCCGGCAGTAATATCTAGGTATCGTTTGGGGTTTTTACAATTCCGGTGCCAAATAAATAATTTTAAACTTGCTCAAACTTTGCTCTGCATGTTATTTAAAGATATTGACGCTTAATGTGTGAATTTCGAGTAATTTCACATCTTCCTCTGGCACTAAATAGAATGGACAACCCTGAATTTCCTGACATTTCTACCCTACACTATGTTTGTTACTGTTGTACTGTTTTGCAGGTACAAACATTATATATGTAATACATATGTAATAAACTAAGTATTATAAGTACAGCAAAACTGCATTATTGCATTATGCTAATTTGCCCAAAAGAGTAATTGAACTTTTAACAGGCATCCAAACAGAGGCTAAAAATCAGACCAAAAGTGTGTGTAGGGTATAAAGGCACGTTACAGTATGCACATTATACTGTGTGAAAGAGTCGGCTCTGATGCTGAGGAAACCTGGGGCTGAGTGAACTTAAGATAAGGGAATATGGGGCCTAATTTAGAATGGAAAAATGTTCATGAGGGAATATGGAGCCTAATTTGGATGAAGGGGAAAAAAATCATAGGTGGCTATGTAACATAGGGCTAACCCCATATGGGCTAGACTAGCGATGTTGCTTACCTCATTATTGCAAGATGTACCATAAAAGTAGCTGTTTAAAGGTTTTGATAGCAGGTTGCTGATATCTAATATACCTTGTACAGCATAATGTCCAAGGGACCATTGTTAGCTTTTACATCCATGCTCCAGCTGTGTGTACCGATATACTTTTTAATGACGGTGAGTAGGCCTGTCACGATAATTACTATGTCGCCTTATCGTGCGATATATGGAAATAATCTAAATAATTTTTCTGACCGCGATAATATTGTATTTACACATATTTACACGTTGTGCTCGTTTCTCTCACTCACTCACTCACTCACAGAGCCAACAGCGACAGCTGATATATCATAACGTAGTTCACAACCAACCTTTACCACGACAGTGTGTTGGATGCTTGTTTTGAATTTAAAATGTTTCCCGTGTTTCAGTTAAACTTCTCCCTGCTTCCCTTGTCAACTCCTTGGATTAGGCGTATATAGTCATTCCACTCTTGTCTTTTCTTGTCTGCACTTGAAATGATCGTTGATCGCGATTATTTCTTGGACAATTAATCGGCCAACAAAAAAGAGTTATTGTGACAGGCCTAATGGTGAGAAAGTTGTTGTTGGTCTCTGTTGCCTAGCCCTGCCCTGACGTCAATTGTTCTAGTTTTCCAGCCCAACTTCAAGTTGGTGCCTCTCTGGAACCAGTTTTCCTGGCCTAGAGCCGTGCTTTTGCTGTCAAAACGCAAAGAACTGGTTCCAGATTGGGCATGGGCTCCGAACCATCCCTCAAATTGCTTTGGTGGAAAGGGGTATGTAAAAAACATATGTGACCACTATACTATCTATATTTTAACTTGGGATGGCACCGATATGATACTAAGATCGGAGATCGATCCGATACTTACTTAAATAGCTTGATTGGTATCGTTGACAATTGGACATTTGTAACCGATCCATGGGACTGATCCAATTAAATTAATTTACACTTCCACGGTACCATACACGTCGAGGTTGGATATCCGGTACCTACAGTACTGGTACAAAGACGAGTGCCGTCATGTTTTCAGAATTTTGGCATTGACTTGGTACCAAAGTATCTGTTCTCGTGACATCCCTTTACAGTAATAACAGCAGGGCTTCTCAGTAGATGTGGCTCATTTATTGATGTGCCTGGAATTGTCACAAGTGTCTGGGTCCGGAATACAAAGCTTATCTGTAAAACACACGTCCTCTTATTTACGTTGCGCTTGATTAAACAAGCAACGAAAATTATTTCGTGAGATGTTTTGAATTTTGGTTTCGATGACTTCGGCTAATCGTCCAGCCCTAATATCGCCCAACAAAAATAGTTATCAGGACAGGCCTAAATACACCTAACCCTAACTGCTCCCAGTGATCAGGTGACACCTTGCATGGCTGACACTACCATTGATGTGTGAATGGGTGATTGTGAGTCCTGTAAAGTACTTTGAAAGGTTAGAAAAGCGCTATATGAATGCAGTCAATTTTCCATTTACACTGTTACAGTACAGTATATTCGTTATTAGAACTTAAGTTTGTTTTAGAAACCAGTTCAACAATTTAAAGCAAACCTAACTAATGTAGTCTCATATGCATTCATGCACATGCTCTGTGAGATGGCGTGATTGTCAGTATTCAGAGTTGGCCTAACTCTTCCCATTAAGATTTGCTCAAATTAGTCACTTTTACATTAAAGCAGTCCTTCTCAAATAGTGGGGCGCGCCCCCTTGGGGGGGCTCGGAGCCATGCCAGGGGGGGCGCGTGTGACCCCGGGGAACATGTTATTTTTTTTGCAATGAACAAACACACAGCACAGAGCAGGAGATATGAAGTGCAGATAACAATCCTTTAAGAGACACCATGGAACAATATTTAACAGGGATGAAAAGAAAGGCAGAGAGTGACGAAGATAATGAGACAAACATAAGTCTCCTGAAAGCTAAGACGATGAAATATAACGACGCGTATGTAGCGCTTGGCTTCACTGTGACTACGGTGGGAGACGAGTATCAATTTGAATTTATTAATTTTTATTGATTCTTTTATTTTTCAGTGGTCAAAAAATGTAAAATAAGGATAGACTTTTTTTTTTTTCCAGGCAAATTGATGCACTTCTGCATCAATGCAAGTCTTGTCTGTTACAGACTAACAATAAAGTTATGTTAATAAAGTTATTCTTTGTAAGTTGATCTTAATTTTTTGTTTTGTTTTCTTTATTGTTAATAAGGATACAATGTTATGCAGAGGTGTACTTGCAACAATTTTATAGACAAATTATACTATTTACAGTTGCGGCGGAGAGTTGGGGGTGCGCAATATGTTTTCTTCTTCCTGGGGGCGGAGGGCGTAACAGAAAATAATTGAGAAGCACTGCATTAAAGGAAAACAAGGGTATGACTCTCTGGATATGGATTAAACCTAGTCCTGGAAAAGTGACATTTTCCAGGGAATGTTTTTATTTTACATTTTTTAGTCTAGGCTTCATCCATGTCTGGGCAACCTGTGCTTCAACTGTATGTGAAGGTCTTGGATTTCAACTGCAGCAACCTGAGGATTGTAGCAAAGCAAGCCCAGTGCAGTGTTAATCCTCCATTACAGCCTTTCAGCTTCTCTCCTGGGCACCAGAGCTCAGGCTTTCCCATAGCTCTGGTCCTCGCATAAAGGGTCATTAAGGCCTGATGCTGTATATAATTGGTTGAGGAAGCATCTCTCTGCATCACGTCCCCTTTCATTTATCAGCTGTGCTGCTAAATCACACCCCATCCTGCATTCAAATTGGCACACAGCCTTGGGCATAATTAGCAGGACCTTTCTCTTCCCCTGACTTGATGGTGCGATCTATATTTCATTAAGCAGACCCCTGGTTTGGGCTGTGGTTATGGATGGGGAGGTGATTCTCTGTTACTGTTCAAAACAACAGGAGTCGCTTCATAGTCTAATTATAGGAGCACAAAGGTTGACTGCTCCGTAGTGTTTGCTGTTAACAGTGGTAGTCGGTGGGTTCCACATTAGAGGATTGTGACTCCTGGTGTCTTGTCACACGGATGTGTTTTGGTGGTTATTCTGGCATGGCAACTTTATGGGTAATGTTGTGCACATATATTAGGAGTGGGTGGGAATCACAGAGTAACTCACGATAAGATACTTTGCACACGTTAGTTTCACTATACAGCAATTCTGTGATAATCAATATATTGCAAGACATTCATGAATAATATCACAATATCTTTGTAACATAAAAATAGAATATACACTAAAAAGCAAAGTAAATCTGTAATTAAGCATTATGCCTATTCTTTATTTAGTATTGTTTTCTGCACATATAAACATGTCATTCACATTGTGTTCATTTCTCAAGAGAAGGCTTAAACAATGCATTTTGTTACGCTTGCCCATATGTTAAATCAATGGACATTTGTTTTATACCTAGTTACTGAGTAATACTTTTTTCAAACCGGACAAATTTTGAAACGCATCACGTTTATAAATAACCATTACGCATCATTTGATAAGTGCCTCCACGAGGATGTATGAGATAGTGACTCATTTAATTTAAATTGTTGGGGACGTTAGTTTAGAGCGCATGTATGCATGTTTTATTAATTAATTAATATTGATATTTGGTGGCAGCGTATCGATAACGTATTGCAAAAGGAAGTAATACGATGTATTGCCATATCCATATGTTGTTTGTCTGACTCCCACACCTAGAGTAGTTGCTATGTACTTTTTGTCATTACAAGGCCTTGTAATACCAATTTGAAGTGATTTGTGCCTTCACAGCAGCATCCAAATATATACAATAAATTCCAAAGCAGGGTAGAAAATAGGTTCAATGTCAATGCCAAAGCCTCAAGATCATGTCATGCATATATGCCTTTACTGAGCCGGTAGGCTCCAGAGACTGTAGACCCGTGGAATATGCATGTGGAGCTAAACAGCTCTCAGTAGCCTGTGAAATGCCGCAAGCGCTCTGTCTTGCCAGCTCCACCCTAGCCTTCTCGGTGCGTCACTAGCTCCCTGCTCTCATTTCCCTAATGGTGTGTTTAGCGGGGACTCTCTCTGGGTGGCGCAGGGAAGACGTGAGCGCAGTGGCCCGCTAATGCAGGCCCTTTGATGAGGTAATAATGGAGTGTTCGGAGACTGACACCTGTGTCTGCTGCAACCAGCAACCCATCCTCCACGCACGCACGCACACATGCGTACACCAACCGCCCTCTATTTTCTCTCTCATTTTCTCTCACCAGTTCTCTGTTCCCCTCCTCCCTCTCACCCCCCCTTCTGTCTTACAGGGAAACCACTCCCCCTCATACAGCCTCGTTTGCATATTAACCGTTGTGTTGCCAAGGAGTGCTAGTGCTCGATGCCATGTGACCAGTCAAGCATGTGAACACTGACTGGGCTTGTTTCCCCTCTCTCTGTTTTCCCCGTTGTTTTGACACGCTCATTGCGCACATACACACTTTCAGAGAATGGGGAAATATATTCGGTTTGTCTGTCTCAAACACATCCAGGCAGACAGCTAGCTAAAAGCCTTGCTGTGTTTTGAATTTATTGAGGTCTTATTGAGCCCCTCTTTACCTGCCTTTCGGACATTCCTAGCCGCTTTTGCATCATGCAGTGTATTGCCGGTTGTCAAGGTGCTGACGGGTTGTGCATGCGCGTGGAGATCACTGCAAGTGTTTCTCGGAGGTTATTTCTTCTGAATGTTTTCTGTCATTTGTTCCTTGGCGCCAGGGGATGCCTGTGTCACTACAGATTAAAAGGAGGCTGTTTGATGGTATGCACTTGTGGTAGGTGGCATTAATGAAGGCACGTTTGACTTGCCATTGTTTTTGGTTTTATCCACTCAGTGTTGTGTGTTTGTTTATTTATGTGTGTGCAAAGTGAGCGTCCTCTGTGCGCTTAGTGTTTGTGTATTGGCCAAACTGTGCTGCTTGGGGTGGACCAGCGGGGCAATTTGACACACTGAGAAGGATGTGGCTTGGCTCCCGGAGTGCTCGTGTCCAGATCTTAAAGCTGTTCTGGCAGGTGGATCCAGTGGCCAGTGAAACTCTTGCAAGACGCGTCACAGCCATGCAGCTAAACACAAACGGTTTAGCCCTATACGAATAAAGGGACATGAAAAATAGGAATATGCCTTTTGTTTTTAGGCGGCTAAGGGGTAGAACTCACACCTTTCACACACACAAAGGTGGCGCACACACACCGCCCACTCAAGCTGTGTGGGCGGTGTGTGTGGGTCGGTGTCACATCCACACAATATGGTGTGTTCATCTGAAAGTAGCTCCCTCTTATATGAAGGAGGACACACTGCATGCACACACTACATGATATAACCTGCTTGTCCTTATGACATTGTACCGCTCGCTCTGTAACTGTTCCCTGTGTCATTACGATGACACTAGAGCGACCACATCACTAATGCAGTCACGTGTATTGTAGCGGTTAGTCAACCACCATCCTGTAGCCATGTCATTTGGAACTACACACGTGTTTAGTGAAGATATCTGGCCCACGTTTTGTCGAGTGCTCTGGTGTGCTCTGGTGTGCTCTGGCCACGCATCATTAATTTTGCAAATGTGATTGATTTTTTAAATTATAATAATTTCCTGTTATTGCTTTCTATTGTTTCTGTTGTGAATAAAGTATACATCTGCATCTTATGATCTTATATGAAATGTGCTTTATAAATTATAAACATGAATTATAAACATGAAGATTGAAGACATTTGTGACAAATGGCACATGTCCTGATGTTGAGTCTAGTGACAAACAGACAGTCAAAGCAAGCTAGAAAAAAAGGTCAAAAGTCACAGCCTCTCTTGTATTTTCTAACACATTTTTTTTGACGGATTAAGCAGACCAAAGCAGCCACACAGCTATATTTTAATCTACTGTATGGCTTCCAAGGTACTCTAGGCACGTGCCTTTTTCTGCCATGGGCATTGGCAATGCAAACACTGCATTGTCTGTGTAACTCTAATACGGAGAGGTAATGGCAGTGTGACACGGGGGGGATAGAATTTTTGTTAGACCTGGATGGTGCGTGTTGTGGTTGTGAGTGAATATAAATTGGTAATTTAAAAATATGAAAAATAGGACATTGCATTTAACCAACTTTACACTATTGTCTGCCTCTCACACTGCATATTAACAGTTAGTGGCAATTAGTGCGCATTGTTCTTTACAGAATATTCATTACAATATTGTAAATATACAGAATTATAGTGTATTATTGAATACTCACCATGATTGGTGTGGTACAGCCATGGATTAAACACATGTAGGGTCCGACCTTGATAATCTGTGTTTACAGTTTTCTTTCCTCCTCCACTCTCCTCTCCTCCTTTTTTCTCCTACTCCACTCCCTCTTTCTGCCATCTCTACTGCTTCACTCGCCTCCACTATTCCGGCCTGTATACTTGTCTAATATTAAGGTATTTATAAGTAACGATTTACATACCTAAATACAGCCACACGCACACCGCTGAATGTTCCTTACTGTAGCTTACCTGACAGCATCTTCCTGGATGACATCAGGCATTTTGCTCTTCTTGGCAAAATATTTTAACAAACTGATCTGAAAATCCAACCAAATGTAAATCTCATATTTTGCCGACTAAGTACGTTAACGTTGCAGCAGGTACTGTAGCCTAGTTATTAGGCTACAATTAATTTTGCTAATGTTAGCTGGAACATAATTTCACGATTTATAATTAATAAATAGTTGACCATGAATAGAGAATATGTTTCCAATATGCTTATTTAGACTTTGAAATATGGAACTTTAAATTAAATCTAGTCTAATTTAATCCAGTTAAATCTACCTTTATTCTTGTTCTCCGTAAAATAGGCTAAAATGTTAGAACTATACGAGTGATTGGTGCGCCGATCCATCCTCAAACTAGTAAGATGATAGATGCATGACGCGATGCACTCTTTAAAGTGGGGGGGGTGGGAGAGAGTTCAGTCGTGCGCCGCGGATATACATTGTGGACAGCTTCACACAGTCATGGCGACTTCATGACATTTTCTAAAATGTTAATACAGTTGCGGCATAAGAGAAGGAGCATCGGGCCACCGCTAATTGATGGGCTAATAAAAAGGCAAGATTTGAATGTCGCACAGCACTTTTGAGTATCTCCTGATAATAATCAGTGTCACATAATTATCACTTCACACTGTAAAAAGTAGTGTGCTCTTCTGGTCAGGTTGATGTTATAGCATCTTAATGGTATATAAATCATATGATATAGCCTAATGTTACCTGATGACCTACCTTTGAATATCTAATATGGTATTTGAATGGCGCCTGTCTGCCCATGACTCCACTGTGAGGTATAAAATGCACACTCCCTCCCTGGGTCCCTTGTGAGCCTACACAAACCCCGGTGGGTTTGTTTGTCCAGGTATCCTAGGGTTCCCAGGCCGACCCAGTGCTGCCCTGTGATTGGCTAAAGGCCAGGTATGTGTGTAATCCCTACTGCATGTGCCTGGCAGTGCACGTGGGCCCCTGTGTCGTGGTTGGAGAAGCCCCCAACAGTCGGCTCGCAAGCTTGGGTCCTTGCCACGGCTCCAGAGGGAACTGCTTGTCCCATGCCTCCCTCCACCCCCACCAAATTGTCACCCATGTCTGGAGTGTGTCTGAGTTCACAGCTTGAGGCTAAACGTAGTATCATGCAGAACGTAGTCGTTCTCACGTCAAAATGATTGTGATCATGTTACCAAGCTATTTGCTTTTATTGCTATATGTATAATTTACCATGAAAACATGATTATCTTTTATTTTATTTTAAGTGAACATAATGAAACTATATGAATAATAATTAATTCAGAAAGCAGGAGGAGCAGAACATTATTTTTAAGATATTCTAAATCACCTGAATGCTTTTGGGTGTCAGTTGAGTCAGGACAAATGATTTCGGCATACATAGTTTGTTTGAATGTATATTGTCTGTGCTTATTATTATCCACACAGTCTGTCTTGCCATTTTTGGTTTGACAGCATTCCATAATGAATCCAGAAATCCCACCATGGAAAAAGCGATTATGTTGACGGCCTGTGGTGGTGGAGAAACGCAGTACTTCTGGGGTTAAGTTGTGAAAGTTAATGTAATAACTGCTAGCACCATCTGCTGGCCTATTTCCTCACAAAGAAGGGGGGGGGGAAGAGAGAGAGCGCAAGCCGAGCACAGGCTTTAACGACATCTCTAATATTCATGCTCATGCATTTGGCTGCTTTTGTGCTCTCATTTTCCGCCGCGCTGTCTACTGGAGCTTGCAGCCTGCCATCCACGCCCCAGCCAGCGACACGGGGAGGGCAGCTCGCCACACAGGAGCAGCACCCGACAGGAGGGAGGAGAAGGAGGAGCAGAAAGGGAAAACGAGGGAGAAAAAGGGAGACTTAAATGAGGAGTGAAAACGAGCTAGCACAAAAGGCTTTTGTGTGTAAAGGAGTGAACCTACCTTAGCCTGGTATGTGAGCCGAGAGGAGGCGCAGGATACGAGAGAGAGAGAGAGAGAGAGAGAGAGAGAGAGAGAGAGAGAGAGAGAGAGAGAGAGAGAGAGAGAGAGAGAG
>JAODLL010000018.1:5949026-5961245 GCA_026546735.1 Forbesichthys agassizii
ATGATGTATGTATATACATATGTATATATATATGTATGTATATACATATGTATATATATATATATATGTATATATATATATATGTATGTATATACATATGTATATATATATATATATATGTATGTTTATACATATGTATATATATGACACATGACAATCAGGTGTGTTGGAGCAGGGAGACATCTAAAACATGCAGGGCTGCGGCTCTTCAGGACCAGGGTTCCCTACACCTGGACTAGTGGAATCCAGCAGAGAGCGACAGACATCTCTCACTTCAACGCAATGAATGTAAGAATGCTGGTAAGTCATCTGTACTTGTCTTCCTTTACTGAAGCTACAATGTTTGATGACTATTAATTACTGAATCAACACATCTTTTAAATACATTTTCATAACAAGAGTGTGTGACATTCTGTATGGTAATTTATCACATGGAATAGCCTTTATTTCTCAGAACGTGAATAGACTTGTTAGTTTCAAAAATTATAATTATTTGTTTGAACCCATAAATGCTGATGCTCCAGACCCTTAAACTAACGAAGGTGAAATGGCTCAAATAAATGCAAAAATGTTATTATAATCAATTAGCATTTTTACAATAATTAATTAGAATTAGCTAAGATGCCATTGGAACACAGGAGTGATGGTTGCTGAAAATGGGCCCCTGTACACATGTGTAGATATTCCATTAAAAACATTTAGTTTCCAGCTTCAATAGCCTAGTTTGCAACGTTAATTATTCTTTAACTTTATTATTTGACCAAAGCCCAGGATATTTGGTTGACATTAAACATGAACATGTACACACACACACACACACACACACTTGACCTTATTTCCTTATCCCGGTGAAGTGATGCCAAAATGTGGCTTTCTGAAGCTTTGAACCATTCTAATGCCAATTGATTTAGTTCAGCTTCATTCATAGCGCATGTGGGCGACATCTGCTGGCAAAGTGGAAAGCGAAGTCCTGCAGTCAAACTGGATAATTAATCATCTAGGCTCCTGTTATGTGCAATCATACACATAGCAGTGGATATTCCGCAGTAAAAACTAAATGTATAGTAGTCTATAGCTCCTGTATGGTCTGTGGCATATACACAGAGACACTATAGTGTTTATTTTTGAAACATTCTCCTTTTTGTAAAATAGATACCCTATAAAACATGTTTTTTAATTTATTTTTGCAGTATATGAAGTTTGTTCTTGTCAAGTTCTAAATAGCCTATACATTTTATTTTGGGGACACCTTTCAGGACACCCAAGGTCAGAACATCATTCATTACATTGATACCTGCATGATAAATGGTTTTATGTATATGCTTTAATGGTCAGTAATGATGACAATCCATAGCACCTACTGTATACTTTCAAAGCTCCACCTGTTAAAACAAAACTACTCGGTTATTACTAGGTTATTATTGCTTATTTGGTATGTAATGTACTATCACTTTCATCAACTTCGTTGTTAAAAATGTGCTTTTTAAATAAAGTAGATTGGATTGGATACTGGAGGATTCTGACCATAAAGTGTGGCCCCATATCCTGGAAATCAAAACTAGTTGGGCTCTATGACCAGAGAGTAACTGAAGACAAGAAGCCATAATAACAGAAAACACTTGCTCTTGCATGTTGAATGACAGCTAGTCTCACTGAGCCAGCCTTATAGTAAAGTCTGGGACACAGAACTGGCTAACTGCGTCAGTACCAACCTACTTTATGAGTAAGGTATTTTGATTGACATGCACAACGACCAACTGCGCAACTCAATGATCAAGTTTGAAAATGAACTTGCTGTGAGGAAACTATAAACAACAGGACTCTGGCTGTTTACAAGTCCTGTAAATCTGTAAAATGTGTAGGCTACGGTTACTGATTAAAATACATTTTTAATTTTAAATTAGTAAATATTGCACTGCGCAATCGTAGCCCCAGACATTACGGAGACATACAGTACGTAACAATGCTAACAGCCAATGTAAACCTGTATTACTTACCGAAAGTATGAGTGTCGTGTCGAGCTTACAGAGTGGAAGTCACCTTCGCGTTATGGGACCTTAGTTTGGAAAAAATATGTATGGTAGTCAAAGGCGAGAATAATATTATTTTTAGATCCCATTTTAATTGTGACACGAAGTACACATATGATGTGTGTTTATTTAAAAGAAAATTGTTCAATTCAAGAACGTTAGTTTGTGAAACTTAAAAGTAATCTTGAGTTGTGTGTCTAATCGCTCAGTACTGCTTTCGTCTTGCACAACACGTCACCAGAACAATGCTCTCTTCAGCTTGAGGATTGTGGCGCGACAACGTCATGATACTACGCGACACGGGGTTTGTAGTCTTACTTATTACATACTTTCACAGGGAGGTGCAGGTTAAGGTGTTTTTTTTTCCCAGGTGAAATGTATGTTGTACAGGGCTTGAGACTGCAACGTGAGTAAGGGCTATATAAATAAAATTGACTAGACTTGTCTTATACTTACAACAAATGCACGAAAAACTGTATTTCTTGACGCTAATTTTCTTTTAAATGGTCAAACATCATATGTGTGCTTCGTGTCACAATTCAAACGGCCTAAAAATAATTATAACATTAACTAAAACATTAATAGACTATTGCACATTTATACATGACCTTTTATGGATGATATTAGGCCTATATATCACCTTTATTGTATGTTCCTTTTATCGGGTCAGTGACCTTAAAACAAGCAATTTATGAATGCTGCCTTGGGGTCAGTTTGATACTATCGTCCTGTATAAAGTTAACTGCAGTGTCTGTCTGATAACCATTTGACATGACAAATGGGCTGTGTGCACCAATATGGCTGTTAGTGTGTGTACAGATTGGCTTGTCTGCAGTGAAGGAGGGCCTGTCAACATGAAGAGGTTGCACTGCACAACTGTCCATCAACGCCTGTGTCATCTGGGCCAGCTCTGCGTGTGCATTCACACACACACACCTCAGATCCTTATACGCAGTACAGGTACATGCACACACCCAGTTATTTTATGGCTCTGAAAAACAGTTTTTTGATCATAAACAATGCTTTATATCTTATTCCGATGGCCTTCATTAAAGTGGCTGTACCTTCGAAAGCCTCTGGAGTGATTTACATAGTCTTCATATGATGCTCACAGCAGTCAAGTATTTCTTACCCCTCGCCCCCCTGTCTGTCTCTCTCTGTCTCTCTTTCCTCCGAGCTAACAAACCACTGGTGGGGCTTGATAGTGACATCATTCTATTTAATACACTTCTAAATGTTGGGCTAAGGTCTTTCACTGGCTTCAGAAGCAGTCCGCATGTGTTCAGGCCTGTTACCTCAGCACTGCATGTCAGCCTCTACATGCTAATTCAGACTGCTATGATGCTGCTGTTTATTGGCATAGAAGCAGACAATGCAAATCATAATGAACTGATTTACATTTGTTCTGCTTTTTTAAAGAACCTTCTTCACCTGCCACCAGGTGGCGCATGCTCAGAACACTGTAGTTTCCATTATCACCACCAGGGAGCAGAATGTATCTTTCCATGTCAACCTAAAACCTCTGAAGCTGGCTCCATTTTCTGAAGACATTTATTCTGAAATATAGGCTGTAAGTTTATTACGAGCTAGTGAACAGAACTAGAATGGAATAGCCATTTTACAAAGCCATATAAAAAATATAAATAAATCTCAAAGGCAGTGGGAAATTACATGAAAATATTACCATTATACAAATGGAAAGTGTGATTGAATAATGTGCCGGAGAAGATAAATGAAAAGCACTTTGTTGGAAAATGCAGAGCTAAATAGGTTTTTAATTTCAGTAGTGGGATAAAAGAAGCACATTTCTACCCCATTTCGCTGCCAATTGATTAGTGTTTCCACACCTGCAGATGGAGAGGAGGCCCTATCTTCTCATTATCAGTTAATTAATATGCATGCGTGCATGCCAATTATCTTTCCTCTGCCATTTAGCAGAAATAAGACATTGATGTTTTAATGGTGCCCAAATGGATGGCTATTCTGTTGCTTTGAAGACAAGCAGAGCACGTTGATTGACACAGCTTTCACTTGTTAAGAGAGCCAATTGAATTAAGAGCTACCTACAGTTATTATTATATGAATACTTCTTTGTATGTTCTGCTGCCCACTACTTCTCCACAGACTTTAATCATAGGAGGAGCATTTGAATGTTTGTGATGAACTCTACAGAACAAATATACAAGGGCATGGTTCCCAGTGTGGTATACATGTATCATCCAATCGGAATGGCGTTTAGAAATATTGAAGGACATGTAGAATGGTGCGCTATTACAGTATGTTCCCCCCACAGATCCATGGCCTCACCATTAAAGGGCCCAAGGCCACACCAAGTGAAGCAAAACCAAGATGAAAGTTATATTAATCATTATTCGATTTACTGTATTGCATGCCCTGAATTTATGTTCATAAGTCACAATCCAACATATTGTGCCTGTGAAATATGAAATCTTATTGAAAGTAGTACTATTAATATATTTCATCTCTGCATAAATGCTCCTGGCTGCACATTATGCCCAAGGTTGTTATTATTTTATCTGTGCCATTCGAGTTCAGTGCCAGCATGGCAGAATGTAGAAGTGATTGTGAATGATGTGATTCATGGATCCCTTCATACATGAATTCCTTCTTCCACAACAGAGAGCAAACAAAAGAAGACGTGTATTAATCTCCATTCTCACTAATACTTCTGATCATGATCAAATATGATCAAGTATGTTCTAAATATTCACAATGATTCATCTTACTTACTTCCAGCAAGCTTCTCTCTCAAGTTCTTTGCTGTACACATGCAGTGTCTTCTGTGAATACATGATCAGACGCATGCCAGACTGCTCTTTAATCTCACACTGGCCTTGAAGAATGTCCCTGATTCAGTCCCTTCCCCCGCTATGACTGCAGGCTATGCCTTTCACAATGCAGCACAGAACACTTCTGATTGTTTATGAGCGGGGATGTGTCCTCAGTAAAAAAGCATTGTTCATTCTCACATGTGATAATGGTCACAGTGATCTTGTTTTTAATGACCTGTTTATTGATGGATCTAGAGGAAACAGACAAAGTGATCTTGTGTACAAAGCCTCTGTACAAATATCGCCTCAATAAAGATTTTGTCTGGGTTATAATACAGACTCTTTCAAAATACTGTATGTTTGGTGCATGTACTAACATTAATTTGTCCCACTGGAAAAGCAGGAATAATGTGCTTATGGTTTTACAGTAGTTTTACTGTATAGCACTACATTTTAATTAATGTAATCAAAATGGCAATGGAATAGGAATATTGTGTCCCTGTGAACCCATACACGCCTTATGAGCACTATGTATGGCATGTGCAATGTGCATGTGTGTGTTGTGCAGTCCTTTACCTCATATGTATCATTAAGCAATATAATTAATTTCAAAGAGGAAAGAAACTCTCCTGTCCTTACAAACATACAAACAGCAATTCCAGTTTGGGACAGTATGGGTCCAGATGTGGTCTGTACCAAGAACATGCCTGCATATTTTGTAGGACAATGCAAATATTGACTGCATAATCAGTAGGTTCGATGTCTGTAGTCCTGCCCTGTTGCCATGGGGGCAGTAGTCTCAGCCTCTTCCGTCCATTAGCACTACGTCACATAAGCAGACTCCTGTAAGCTCGACAGCACTTTCTGAAATTGAGAAGTATGTTTTCATTGGCTCTTAGCCTTGTCACTCATGGAGCCTGTATGTCATCCCGGTGCCACAGTAGTGCAGTGGGACTGTATTTACTAATGTCAGTTGATACATATTTTAAGCTTATCCAAAAGAACAATACCTGAAAACAGCCAGAGTCGTGAGTTTCTCAACAAATTCCTCTGTATAGGCTTATAGTCATTGAGTTAGATGGTTGGTTGTTGTGCATGTCAATCAATACACTTCTCCTGTCAAGGAGGCGGATCTTGACACAGTTAGCTAAGGCCATGTCCCGGCTGGCTCTGCGAGACTATGGAGGCAGGGTCTGACTCTTGACGCAGTCATGTGGTGACAGATAGTACTGCAGCCTGAACAACCAGCTGCAATACACACCCCATTTGCTGTGCTGCACCTGAAATTAAATGTTCAGGTGCCATGCTTGGCTCATATGGTACTTCATAATGTTATCTTTGTGCTTATATGAGATAAATATCAATAGAGTGAGTTTGGTTGATTCTTTTTCATGACGTAATAACCATGCAACAAACTGTAGTCTTGTGCCAAGCCGGAATCTAAGATGCTGAGAATATGAATACAATGCGGAAGTACGCAACTCTGCAGTTCATCAAATGAGCAAAAGGGAGTACCCTATTTTCACATATACTCCAATGTTAAAATGTCCCACTTTACAGCAGAAATGAACATGTTAACCTGGTTCAAAAAAACATCTCCTCATTCATGACAACTGTTATTTTATAACTAATCAGTAAGAAATATATTAGCCATACATGTGTCCCATTATAATGAATGTGGTGCATAGGTGGGTGTTACAGGGGGGGGGGGGGGAGTACTGCAAATATTACAATGGCCAGAGCCAAAACAGGGCAGTGTTCAAATACAATCTGAAGAAATGCCATGCGTTATGTTTATTTTATACCTGGTTTGTATTGTTTCTTTGAATGTGCTGTATGTTTGTAAAGAATAAACAACTACATATTCATCCATGATTACCATACAGTAGTTATTACAGTAGTTAATAGAGTCATTTATTTCCAACAGTGCAATCCAAAAATGTATTACCCTACAAAAGGAGTTGACTGAACATGCCCAACATGGAGCATGGCATAGAGTTTGTGATAAAGGAGCCCATAGAGGCATATAGGGGTGGGCTTGGTCTCCAGCAAAGAGGGGGTCAGTTTCTTTTTGTTACATGTCTACTGTAAAGTCACTGTACAGTACAGTACAGTAATTCTAGACTGGGAACAAGACACTTGTAAGTTTGTTTCATTTGCTCTGGCAGATACATCTGGTTACCCTCCTATTCAGACAAGATTTCTACCAAGCCTGGAATTGGACAGGCCAATCACAATACCTACATTACTGAAATATGGGGTGGGTTTAATACAATGTACAGAGTAGTGCATTTTTCATGAAGAACCAATTATATATTATAAGAGTACATATTTTACAAAGATAAACCCCTTCAGATGAACAGTCTTATTTCCAAGGGGGTCCTAAACACAAATATACATAAATGCAAAAAATAATGAAAAACAAAACAAATACACTCACACAATTCTCACAGGCATAACTACTCCCTCACCAACTGACTCTTCAAAAATATTTAAATACCTACAGGACGTACTGTACATACATACCCATATAAAAAGTTATAGCTTCCACATCTAGTTGTTACGGTATTGTACTGTACAAAATTGCAACCAGAGGCATTTTGGTCTGTGCCAGTTGATAAGGCCTATGAAATTCACATTGAACAGAGATTCCAAACTACAATACAGCATTGCCAGGCTTCAGTAATGCCAAATATTACATTGAATCAGTGTGAGCTACTGTAAGAATCAGGACTGCAGCATATTAAAACATAACACTTCAAAGGGCCATCTTGAATTGCAGTTTGATTAACTGGTTGTTTCAATAATTAAATTGAGCATGTAAAACGGTATTGGGTATGCCGTACTAAATCTATGTTCTTATGGTATTTCAAAAACGTACATTTTGTACCAATGGTTGTGTTTTGAAGAATGTATATGAACACAGTGAATGTACAATTAATGTTTCATTAATTTGGTTTAATGAATGTTAACACAAACCTTTCTGTGTAATACTTGTGATTGGTTTTGTGTTATGCAGTAAGCGTTTGAAAATGGGTCTCATACTTCAAATCAAAACAATCAAAACAATTACAATAAATCTGTTATACTGAACAAAGGCATATGTATTATTGTAATACCATACACTTTCAGGTACAAACAGAGAAGCTAATGTAGATACAAAGTGGAGTGACTAAGCCAGCACTGTATCTTCACTATAGCTTATTTTGGTTGACAGTTGACACTAACCCTTTCACTCGACACCTACTGACAATCAACACTCTAGAATGATTTAAATTAGACGAGCCATTCTCTAGTTATGACTAACTCCCTGTTTTGCTTCTTCACTCTCCATTAAATAATTGAAAACCATAGTCTGTGTCAAGGACATAAAGAGTTGGTGGGACAGGAAATACTCAGGTGATTCATCTGCTTTCACTAGTCCATTAGATTTCGCTTGCAGGGAATAATAAACCAGCAACTTAAAACAGTGCACGTACAAGCAACCACACAGTTTATTTACACAGTGCACGTAGTGTGTGTGATTCTGAGGGGCTGACACATCTACATACAAACATCATCACATTGAACTAAAGAGAAAATACCAGTCTGTCGCACCTAAAAGAACCCACTTAAAGTCAACCACAAAAGAATAGTGACTGAAATATCTTACTGTGACATTTTTTTTTTCTTTTTAAATCAAATGTCATGACAATGAAAGGACTGTAGGACACTGCAAATATATTATGAACGAGTGGCAAACCTTATAAAGTCCTGAAGGCAAATATGATTTAGCTGAAGATAAAGGTCAGTCTGCTGGAGCGATACAAGCAGACAGATGGACCAAGATGACTTGATTATCCTGGATGGGAAGTACAAAAATATGTGTCCTTTTCAGGGTTAAATTCATTATTGTGCTCTAATACAGTACGACTGGAAGAGCAAGTGTAACATGTTCAGATATCCACAGGTGGTTATATTCTCAAAAAGAGGTCTGCTAATCATTCCGAAAACCACACAAGTCAAGTTCTCTGACAACATTCAGTTTATAAATAGTAAACGTTTGCCTGTCCAGTTTTGGTGTCATAATTAGAATGTAGCATAACCACTACATATGATAACTGAGTATGGCATATAGGCAAACATCATAAACATCTTAAACATGTCAAATTTTCTTGATGTTCGGAATATGTTTGTTTTTATATTAACGGCTCCTGCAGAAATCCCTAGAGGATGTTTTAGTGTATTGTGCACTGTGGTCTGTGTCTTGCCATTACTACTACAGTGAAGCACTTTGTGACTCATGTCTGAAAAGTGCTATATAAAATAATGCATGTTTACTTACTTGCATGCTTACTAGTAGCAATGCTACTATGTTATATATGTTCTGCTGTTGCAATGAATTCATTTTATGGTATCGTTCACCTGAAAGATGTCTCTAATGGTATCACAAATAATCTATCATATGTGATTGTTATTATATTTGTTGGTTCTTTTGTCAAAAGACTGGAATCATTCCCTTCGAACGCCATTTGACCCAAGGTTTCTTTGGAAAGGGTGTGGAGTCCAATGCTGTTTCTAAGAGGTGTTTTGATGCTGATGTGTTTCAAGGTGAAGTATGTGTGAGTCAAGGGACCAGGCAAGCTGCAGACTAATTATGTGAAACTTGCTGCAGGAAAACACAAGAGGATCCATGGCAGCTGAAACTGCTCCATTTGTTTTGTGTTTTGTGTGTGTGTGTGTGTGAGTGATTGAGAGAGTGAGAGAGGGAGAGAGAGAGAGAGACTGAATGAGTTAGTTGGCATCTTTATTCTGTAAAAGTGTCTGCATGTTTTCAAGTTATATAATGTGTGCGCTGATGTGTGCTTGAGAACAAAATTGCATGTGAACGTGCACACAAATGCGCATAGATTTGTGTTGATGTGTGTGCATACCTACAGCAGTGTGCAGTGTGTGCAAGCACAGTCCATATCATTTAGAGTGAGCCCTTTTAAAAGAAATAGTCCCAAATAGGAAATTGTTCTCTAAATGTCATTCATTCAGCTTAGCTGTCAAAGTGACCTTCAAAAGAATCAGCTTCTCTCATTGTGAAAGTAGACGAGGAGGTTTTGTGAAATATCAGAAATGATAAGGTGAGAGCCAATGTGTGTGTGTGTGTGTGTGATGGTGGCCACTGTATGGCCAATACGGGTAAGGATTCCCTCTAATCCTATCTGCAGGTGATTGTGTGCATTAATATGCTCTGGCCTCTTTTCACTGGCTGACCTTTATGAAGTAGAAGTGACGTTCTAAAATGGACACCACAAATGTTTTTGCTTAATTTTGTGTTGTCAGCCTTATTTGGCGATGACAGACTGCTGTTTCCTTCTGAAGGCAGCATATGTTTATTTGTTGAGACGCTGCTGCTCTGGGATTATTACAAATACTGTATATGTATGTATGGTTAGCCCCTGGCCACTGGAGGTACAGAAGACATGTCACTCTAAATCAACACTGTGCAGCAGTGTGGCTGCAGACTGCCTCGGTTGCTTACGTGTCAGGGTGCAGTCCATACACAGGTGGGAGGGGCTTGCTTCCGGCATGAAGCGACAAAGGGAAATGCTAAAACTGTATGCTGACACTGGTGCTAGACTAAGAGAATGCATACCTGAAAGTCTGTGCTATAACATTTGTGAGAGTATAAAATGTTACTTTATTTGTTATGCTTTAAGTATCTGTTCTTCATTTCCATTCTATGATTTTGTACGTGTACAAACCACACCCCACTTGTATATTTACAAATACAATGTTATTACTACTCACCTCCTGGCCAATAGAGGGCGATGTATATAATTATATCAGACAAGGTGTTAACGGAAGCCGAAAGTAAAAGGCTATATAATGGGCAGGAAGAGGTATTACTGGATCTATTATGCAGTCTCACGTGCTTTGTGTTGCTGTGAGGTTGTGTTTCCGACCACGGCCGTAACAACTTGTAACTTTGGATTCATCATTGCATTTTGATAATACAAGTTATATTGTTATACATCTACGTGTGGGTGTCCTCATTCCTGCCGGCTAATTTAGATCACGACACATTTGAGGTGCTATTGTCAATGTACGCATGTATGAACTTTGAAGCTTTGTGCACCATTTACAGGTGTGCTGTAGGTAGCTTTTAATTAAGAGCTATGTGTTATTTCTTAGAAATGCAACTGGAATCCAGTAGTAATTTATGAAAGAGATGCTGTGAGAATATCTGCTCTGGTTTATAGCTTCTGCCTCTGTTCAGATTGGTGATAGGGCCCAAAATAATTCTTACTAACAACTAGGGCTGTCGCGATAACCACAAAATTGGAATACCGCTGTGTTGCTAACCCAACCGCAGTCCGTGGAAAGCAACCGCCGGTACCGCAAACCGCAATGTTTACATTTTATTTTTTTAATGAGGCTAGCCCATCGAATATGACGTCTGATCTAGGCTAGCCCATCGAATATGACGTCTGATCTAGGGCGTGTGCGCTATCTAAGCACAAATTCCCCCAGCCCCATATTAGCCGGTTGTAGCTTCTTATATCGTATTGGTCCGAATATAGGACGACCCTGAATAAGACCACCCCCCCTTTTTCAAGAATCATTTTTGGAAAAACACATTTTGAAGACCAAATGTTAAAAATGAATTATACTAAAAATACATTAAATAAAACTTGCTGTGCCATTTTTTAACATTCTTCTACCACATCAGTGGTTATTTAGCTCTTTGGCGATTCCCAGTGCCTTAAGTTGAATGACTGCTCTATGGGAATTCCTTCATTACGTTTTTCAGTCATGTATTTACACACTCCCCTGTCAATCTCTTGGAAGCGGCCGCTTTTGGGAACACTGCATTTCTAAGTCTGTCTTTTTGCGCTCTCCATCTTTTAAACATTGCATTCAGTGACACCAGATTTCTTGGCTGCTTGAGAGTTGTTTGATGACTCTGCTGCATTAATCACAATGATTTTAAAATTAGCATCGTAACTCCTCAGTTGTTTAATTTGACCTACTTTTGAGCCGCTTGTTCAAGACGATCACTGTGTCTTTCCATATTTCATGCATCTGCATGCTATAGCGAGGCACGGTAGATGAGTGCAATCTTACAAGTAATGTACGCCATTTGTCTAGACCCCGAATACAAGACGTTACTTAGACGCATTTTAAGAAAAAAAACACCGTCTTATATTCGGACCAATACGGTAATATATCCATGGTTGTAGCCTTTGGGAATGTATGTATTTACGACACTCAGAAACGTAACGCTTTACATCACTTTACTAGTACCAGGGACCTGCGGTCAGGGTAGGCAAGGTAGGCTGTGCCTAACCTGGGATAATACTGATTTTCAATAAAATCGACATTTTATTTTATGTCAAATAAATATTTTTTCTGATGGAATTAAT